>CM076572.1:1144458345-1144728127 GCA_034641835.2 Pinus albicaulis
TACAAATCGGGGTAAGAAGCAACAAATTGTACAAGCTATAGCCTGATTCTCCAATGGGACTAGTTGGCAGCGCAAATGAAATGAACCTGAATGAGCTATCGAACAGAAGAATGGGGCACTTGCATCATGGGGCATTGAGAACTCTCCAGAAGACTGTCATAAGTGTTCCAGAACTGAGCACCAAACGAGATGATGTCTGCAAGGGGTGCGTATTGGGGAAATATGCCAAGGCAACATATCAGAGAAGCAACAATAGGGCCAAGGGTGTGTTGGATCTAATACACTCAGATATATGTGGGCCAATGTCCACTAGAGCTCTTAGTGGTGCCGAATATTTTGTCACCTTCATTGATGACCACTCTAGGAAAACCTGGATCTACTTCTTGAAGACCAAGGATGAAGTCTTCAATGGATTTAAAGATTTTAAGGCTTCCGTGGAAAATCTGACAAGGAAGCGGATCAAGGTGTTGCGATAAGATAATGGTGTTGAATACATAGATAAAGAATTCACAGGATTTTGTGCAAGGGAAGGCATCAAAACAGAATGGACAGTGCCATACAATCCGGAACACAATGGTGTGGCAGAAGGGAAGAACCGGACTATTGTTGAAGCAACCAGAGCTATGTTGTATGACCAAGACATGCCCAAATTTCTATGGGCTGAAGTGTGTAATACAGTTGTCTACATTTAGAACAGGACTCCTCACACTCCACTTGGAAAGATCATGCCAGAAAGTGTCTTCACTGGCAATAAGCCTGAAGTGAGTCACTTTAGGATCTTCGGCAATACAGCTTACTGTCATGTGCCCAATGAGAAGAGGAAGAAGTTGGAAATGACTGCTGAAAAGGGGTATTTGGTAGGATACAGTGAGAATGCAAAGGCGTATCACATCTACATTCCTGAGAGCAGGAAAGTGGTGGTGCGAAGGGATGTGAAGTTTATGGAGGAGAAGGCCTTCAGAAGATCACGAGAGTTGCCTTCTACTACGCAGTCAGAGGAAGAGCCTATGGTCCAACCCCAGCAACCAGCAGCAGAAAATTTAGTTGCCTCTCCAAGGCATAGTGATCCAAAGGATGTGTCTCCCGAGGATTTGCAAGAAGGAGAGCCGGTAAATCCACCCACCACTAGTGGGAAAACAAGCAAGGAACTTCGACAGCATCTCAAGGATGCAGAAGACTTTGTCGAAATCCGCTGAAATGAGAAGAGGCAACGTAAGCAGCCTGAAAGGTATCAAGCCTTGGTTGCTCAAGTCGAAGAACCTTTCAGTTTTCGAGAAGCAGCTCAACACCAGGTGTGGGTTGATGCAATGGTGGAAAAATACAGTTCCATCATGACAAATGATGTCTGTGAAGTAGTACCCAGACCTCAGGAGAGATTAGTTGTAGGATCCAAGTGGATCTACAAGATCAAGTATGTTACAAACGACAGCGTCGAAAAATTTAAAGCCAAGTTTGTGGCTAAGGGGTATGCTCAGAAGGAAGGAATAGACTATGAAGAAACCTTCGCCCCAGTAGCCAAGTACACATTTATCAGGTCCGTGATATCCCTTGTTGCGCAGATGGGATGGGAAATTCACTAGATGGACGTCAAGACGGCATTCTTGAACGGTGTGATAGAAGAAGAAGTGTATATAGAACAACCGAAGGGCTTTGAGACACATGATCAGAAAACTCGTGTGCAAATTGAAGAAAGCATTATATGGACTGAAGCAAGCTCCTAGAGCCTCGTATGGTCGAATTGACAACTACCTGCAGAAGATGGCATTCGTAAAGAGTGATGTAGATCCCAATCTCTACTACCTAAGAGTAGGGAGTGAGCCTTTGATACTGGTGTTGTATGTGGATGATCTGTTCTTGACAGGATCATCAAGGATCATCACAGATTGCAAGAAGTATTTGGCTAAAGAATTTGACATGAAGGATCTAGGACTAATGCACTATTTTCTGGGGTTGGAAGTTTGGCAGCAGAATGGGGAGATCTTTCTTAGTCAAGGAAGATACACTACAGAGATCCTGAAGAGATTTAAGATGGAGGATTGTAGGCCCATGACCACTCCAATGATCACCAACTAGAGGAAAATTGACACGTCCAAAGATGATGAAGTTGATCCTACGTTGTACAGGCAGCTCATAGGGTTATTGATGTATCTAGTAAATACAAGGCCAGACATCTATTATGTTGTTAATACCCTCAGTCAGTTCATGGTGGAACCGAAGAGGGCACATTGGGCAGCAGCCAAGCATGTTCTCAGGTGCCTTCGAGGGACAGTCGAGCTTGGATTGAAGTACACCCGTGACAATAATGTCAGGTTGAGTGGTTTCACTGATGCAGATTGAGTTGGACGTTCAGTTGATCTGAAGAGTACCAGTGGGCACTGTTTCAGTCTAGGATCAGGAATGACTTCCTGGTGCAGTAGGAAACAGAAGTCCGTGGCACTGAGTTCAGCAGAAGCAAAATATATGGCAGCCAGCACAGCTTCGTGCGAAGCCATATGGCTTAGGAAACTGCTAGTGAATCTACTCAAGGGGAAAATGGAAGCGACAAGCATATTATGTGATAATCAGAGTTGCATAAAGTTCTCTGAGAATCCTGTGTTTCATGATAGGTCAAAACATATTGACATCCGGTTTCACTTCATTAGGGACTGTGTACAATGTGGAGTTGTTCAATTGCAGTACACTCCAACAGGAGAACAGGCGGCAGACATCCTCACAAAGGCTCTAGGAAAAACAAAGTTTGTCTACTTCAGAGAGAAGATGGGGATGATGAAGAATCCCTTCCAGTAGCAGGAATGGAGGATTCAGTATTCAGAGGGAGCTGTGGTATAGAGGCAGCAAGTGATGGTGGCAGTGTCAAAGGCAGCAGTACAGGAAGCAACAGCGCAGCAGATGGGGGGAAGCAGAATCCTAAGATTAGCAGCGCAGAGGGTGCTTCAGAATCAGAGCAGCATGCAGCAGGCATATTGTTGGAACACCTTCCTTGCTAAGAGGGAGTATTGATTTTTGTAGCATCCGAAAGTGTTCCAAGTCTCAAACTTTGCAGGGAGGCTTGGACAACAGCATTCCAAAGAACCCAGAAATAGTTTGTGGAAATTCCACTCGGTTCATGACTTATTAAAATAATTAATTATTTAAATGAAGGCCACAAGTCTAAACTTAGGGAAATGAAATAATTAAAGCGTATTAATAAGTCAGAGTGTGAATCTTCTAGAAAACATACATCAAGTCAAGTTTTAATCTTAGCCATTGATTAATCTTTTAATCTGGACTGTTGGTTCTCCAACAGGAAGATTATAAAAGAAGGCTTGAGGGTCACTTGGAAAATAAGTCGAGCATACACTCAGTACCCGAAGGAGATCCATTCTGATGTAGAATTCAATCTCAGTGGGAGAGTTGCAGGGCGAGAAGTTGCAGACGCAGGAGGAGGTCAAAGGTGATCGAGATCAGGTTCGGAGGGCAGCAGAGGATCACTGGAGGCAGCTTGAGGTTGCAGCACAAAGACCCCACGCAATCTCCATGCAAACTCACGCAGTCCAGCGCTGGGACTGTGCAGTGAATCACGCAGAGAGACGCAAGGGCATGCAGGGGTTGTTCTGGGTGTCAGAGAATTGTCCGAGTAAGTCGTAAATTGAGTCTCAGGTGGTTCAGAATTTATCTGTTGTATATTTTCCCTATAAAGATACCATTTTCTGAAGCATTAATAAAACCCTCATCTACTGCACCTATTTTCGCACATTGGGTTTTTCCGGGGACAATTGCCCAAATTAACTATGTACATGTGATTGATTCTTGTGCTTATGTTCTCCATTGTTTATTTCTCTGCATATATAATTGTGAATGTTGCAGTAGTATTTATTTCGATATTTGCCGGAAGATTTCTGAATAGAACTTATTGAAATAATAAGTAGGAGAAATAAATCTATCACTGCAACTGTTTGTAAATTTTCACACCTACGAACGGGCCTGCGGCAAATCCTGTAGTACTCGGAGAGATATTTTTGACAAGGTATCGTACGCACCAAACAGAGATAATATGACCAAGTGATGACCCTGGGAAGTTGGCTGCCCAACTAACCCCAACGGGGCCCACAAACTCTTGGGGTTAGGGTTTCGGTTGTTTAGGTTTTTTCCCTTGTTCAGTAATAAAAAGGCCCTTGAGCCTCATTGTAACACAGTTCAAAGGCATGTAGCCACCACATCTCTTCTTAGAGATAAGCAAACATCGTCAGAGCTAGATTAGTTCCATTCTGTATGTAAGCATATTTCAATTCTTTGATATTAATGAAATGAAGTTTTATTTCTGTTGCACTTCTGTGTTTATGTTTATATTTGCATAAGTTTGGATCATTGATGTCAATTCGTTAATGAATGCTTCCTAGTAATTCTCAGATTACATCAAGTTGGCAGCGACACTAGAGAATGGTAGAAAGCCCAAGTCCTAGGGTTTGGCTTCCCGAGACTAAGGATGTACCCCGACTTTGTCGAGGGTTTTTGAAGGGTCAAAATATTGAGTTTGACATGGAGATCCAAGTCATTGGATTCTCTTTGTCGAGATCTTTCTGGTGGTATGTGGTACGCTACATGGTTCCTCCTGGTTTGAGAGATATTAAAGTTGAAGTCAGAGACTCCACTTTCTGGGCTAAAGCCCCAAAGGGTGTGACATAGCATATTTCCATTCGTTGTGGGCATCCACAATTTAGTATGAAGGTTCCTTGTCGTATTTTGTGGAGGGATTACCTTAAGAAAGGCTATCACAGACGTCTTATACCCATAGGACATATGTAGGGTCCAATTCCTCATTATAAAGGGTAAGTGGTTTTCTCTTAAGGTTCAAGGTAACTAAGTAAGGAGATTATTAATGAATTACTATTATTAAAAAATAAAAAGAAAGTTGCTTAAACCTACTCCAATGTCTATCCTTAGAGAGCCCTTTCCTAATTCATAAAAACACTTCTATACTACCTAATCCTAAAAGCTTAATCTACTTCCTATAAGGGCAGCGGCTCTCTTTCTCGGCTCACAAGATAGAAGTTAAATAAATAATTATGATTACTGGAACAACCAACAATTAAAAGAATTCAAGCCCTCCTTTAAAGCTCACCTTGAGAACCCTCTCCTAGCCTATAAAACCAAGTCTAATTTCCTTCTCAAAACATAACAAATTTACCACATGATCTCAGACTTGTCTTAGCTCTGAAATTTTCAGCTGTCTGAGGAACTTCCGAGGCAAATAAGGTTCGGACCTCTTGAAGTAGAGACAAAGGAGAGAGCAAAATCTTTCAAAGGTAAGGATCTTGATTTTTGTTTTGTTTTGGTTATGTCTTGGCACTGTGTTAGAGCAAATCCATTTAACCTTATTCAGACCTGCGTTTCCTTGTCCTGAGGTATGCAAAACATTTTTTAAAAAAGGGCAAAATCTACAGAACTCGAGTCTGTGTTACTAAAGTTTTCGGACATGTGTATCCTATATGTTATTTAGATCTAAGATCAGTAATTTTTTTAGGCTGCATAGCCTATTTACTACAGAACTCCGCCAAGCATTAGAAGCTTCAAACCTGTGTTTGGACCTGCGTTTTAAATTTGGGACTGTATCTCTTCTTGTCTTTGGATCTGTGTAAGAATTTTAAGAGAGGTAGCATTACAACTCCCTGCTGCTTTGGTTCTGATCCGGTTAGAGCTGAATTTTCAAGTCCTTTAAGTAAATTGTGAGTACTTGTTTAAGATAGTTAGGGCACTATTTTAAATTCTGGTTAGGGCTGATTGCGAGTGCTTGTTTAAGGTAGTTAGGGCACTATTTCAGGTCTGTTTTTTTTTAAGTCGCAGGTCTATTAGCTTAGGGCACACAGCGTGTATCTCAGTTTCGCAAAGGTTGTAAGAAAAGGTTTTCAATGTTAAACAAAATTGACAGTGATATACATTACAGTGAAATCCACAGTGATCCTATAGTTGTCAATATATGACATTGTTTCTCACCTGAAGACCGTTGTAGTCAGGGGGTTCATCATTTGAATCTCAGTATCAAATGCACTAAGCCAATCATTGACCTCTAATTCCAATCCTAAATCAAAGTACAGTGACAAATGATTATCATGCCATAATACTTACCCTATGTGACCTTGCAATAATACAATAGTCTTAAATACTACAATGATAATAACAGTTGTAGAACATTCATACTAAATGTCATGGCAGATCCAAAGCTAAAGCAGCACCCAAATGTGCTCTTTCTGTCAATAATGCTTTTTTAGTCTAGTCAACATTAGAGTATCCATGCAGTCATACATCTCCTGTAGTATATCTTATACCGACCCATGCAAATACCTCAAAATGTGCTTGGCGGCAACCCAATTTGTATGGACTGATTCAATCATGAATTGATATGCAATACATATATCCAGACGGGTGTTCACATGGAACATCAATGCCTCAATCAACTGTTGGTTGCCTAGTTAGGTTCAGCAATATCTCTGAATAACTTCTTGAAATTCAATTCCATCAAGGTGTCCAAGGATTTGCATTCCATCATGCCAAATAACTTCATGGCATCTTTTCCTTTTCCAAACTTTTAATCTCAAAAAGTAGTACATCATGCCAAGGTCTTCCATCTCGATCTCAGAGGCCAACTCCCTCTTACTTTGATCATCAGAGGCTCATTACCTATCAAGAATAGATGTCAACATATAAAACCAAAATCAAAAGCATACCTTGGACCACTTTTGAAGTAGAGGTTTGAATCGGCACATCTTCCAGGTTTCACTAGGTAACTTGTCAATGCGGACATACCAGGGTCATGAAACTTGCTTCAAACCATATAATCATTTCTGCAAACGTAATACTGACCAAACCAATATACTCAACCTCAAATAAATCATTATTGTGCAATCAAATCAACTAAGTCTGTTTGTCTAGCCTTAAATGCCAAACCAAAACTAATATCAAAGTCGTTAAAAGTTCCTGCCAATATCACTGTCAAGCTCTTCGGACCAGGTGCCAAGAAGAGCTCACACCCAAATACTAGGTTACAACCTTATCTATTTTTCTTGATAGCAACTGTCATTAAGCAAAACTTCACCAGGCCATCCACATAACCATGATATGAATTATTTCAGTCATTATATGTAATATTCCCAATTAGCAGACAGCTAATTGGAATATTCATTTTTGGTTAATTTTTTCTTTTTTAAAGTTTAGGAGGAAATAAATGGGTGAGGGGACCCATGAATAAAACATTAGAATAAAAGCACTTTCCTAGAGTCACTGGGCAGAATAATTAAAAGGTAAAGTGGGGCCCATGAGGCCAAGTGACAACGCAGGAGAGGAGGCACTTAGGATAGCGCAGTAGCAGCGTGGGGCCAGGCAACACAGTGGCAGCGTGAGAGAGGTAGTGCAGCGCAGCAAGGGGCAGCGTGGAAAGAGGACCAGCGTAGCATTGGTGGGCCCAAGGGAATGTAGGGGTTCACAAGTATAAAAAGGGATGGAGGCAGCATTTCTCATTCATTCTTACATCTTATGATTTTTTGTCTGTCATGACTAGAGCATGCTTAAGCTATTTAGTTGAGTCTGCAATGTTGTTTAGCACAAGGGTGTCTCCGAAAGGAGATCCCAAACTCGTCCTCGGGGGACTTCTAGTGCTGCACGAGGGCCAGCGTAGCATTGGTGGGCCCAAGAGAATGTAGGGGTTCACAAGCATAAAAAGGGATGGAGGCAGCATTTCTCATTCATTCTTACATCTTATGATTTTATGTCTGTCAAGACTATAGCACGCTTAAGTTGTTTAGCTGAGTCTGCAATGTTGTTTAGCACAAGGGTGTCTCCGAGCGGAGATCCCAACCTCGTCCTCGGGGGACTTCGAGTGCCCGCTCAAGAGAGGAGCCATTCCATCAGATTTTTAGAGTGGCTTCATTGTTTTAGCCACAGGATTACGAAGTCACTTCCAAGGCAACGGAGTCTTTCAGGGGGTTACGTAGTCATAGAGGAGAGCAGCTCCGGGAGAGGAGAAACTTCATGAGATTTCAGTCCGAAGGATTACGAGGGGATCAGCCCTTCCATAGCTGAGTTCCTTGAGTAGTTGAAGGCCCTTCTTTCAGTATTTTCATCACAAAGGCCAGCGTACCCAGCAGGAAAGCGTAGTCATTCAAAGAGGATGAATTTCCGGAGTCAGCCTTTCTAGAATTCCTTCGCGGGTTATTCTAGGTTTTTGGAGGAGATACTGGTGTCCGAGTTTCGGAATTTTCCGAGTTGTAGAGCAGCCCCATCTTGCAGTCCCTTTTCAGCCAGCAGCAGCATTTCCAGCAGTACTGCGTAGAGGAGGAGTAGCACAGAGCAGAGATTCTGATAGAGGAGGGAGTGATCCTTTCAGTCTACCTTGAGCAGGCCAAGGTGCTATCATTTTGAGCACACTTTGTACTTGTTACTCATTTCAAAAAATATAATAAAATGGCTTAGTTGTTCTGGTTTAGTTGCAGTGTTTTCTGTGTATGTCTCTATTTGTTGTAGTTTTTGTTTATGTTGCTTTTTATTGCTTTGTCTATTTCCCGTTTGGGATATTACATTATACATCAGGATAAGTCATATAACTTTCATCCATTCATTGTGAGATTACTGCATACTAAGTCACAACAGTTTACACTTCAACCAATGTGTCAATGCCAATGATGCCAATACAGAATCAATATTATTCTCTGAGAGTCATTATGCCCATACTATCTTGCCACATCAAGGCAACTGATCAAAACTCTAACTTATTATTACTGTGAATTCAATCAATCCATAAGCCAAAATATATCTATGAAGTGTCAACCATCATATCAAAATTCCAATACTGTTCATCTATATTAAGTTAAGCGAATAAGCCAAATTTTGTCAAACCTTTGCAACTATTACCAAATATTGTCATATACTAGTTCCAATGATAACATACTAATATGCATATTCTAGTCCCCTGCAAACACAAAATTAGTCAGGACATTCACATTCTTTGTAATGCTGGAAAATTATATATTACAGAGCAATGGAACACATAAAAATATGCGGAAATACAAACACAAAAAACATATAAAACAAGAGAGACACAAATATATGGGGTTCGCCAAACTTGGGCTACGTCCACGGAGAAACAGCCAGTCCTTCCTTTATATTATCCAGCAAAATGAAGAGACACAACCTACAGCAGATTCGTTGTAATATCCTCTACTCTCTCACACAATCCCCCTTTCTCTTTCTCGCTTAGAATACACATACCCAGGGTTGCGAGGAAGCTTCACCCCCCCTCGTTCCCGCTCCCGAAACGCGCTCTGTTCGGGAGCGTTTTGGGAGTGGGGTTTCGAATATTACTTTGTAGAAACAATCCACTGCCTTTTCGGGAGCATTTCATTCTTTTCAGGAACAAAAAAGCAGCTCCACTGAAAAATAGAGCTGATCGAGAGCGTTAGCTCAGAATATAGAGCAACGCGTTCCCGCCGGCAAGAAATTTTTTTTGTGGAAAAAATCGTTTTGTTTTTAAGAGGGAGGGAGGCTCATTTTGTTTATTGTTTGTAGTTGAGTGAGCGAGAGAGTGAGAGGAGCAAGAAGGAGAGCTTGAGAGCGGAGCTGCAAAAGTGACAAGGAGAGAGCAAGGAGCAAGCTGCAAGGCAACAGGAGGATTGCAAGAAAGAGGTAGGTCTTCTAATCTAATTTTGTATTTTCTAGGATGAATTTTCTTGAATGTTGCATTTTATTGTGTTTAAAACTTAAAAATTCAATTGTTTTTTTCCTATGTTGCATTTCCTATTCCCATTTGGCATTTCTCCATTTGTTTTGCAGGCTAGAAACTTGAAACATCATGGCTATATGGCTAGGGATTTTTCTCATGTTGGTTCATTTCTTTGTAATAATGGTGTTGGAGAGTAGAAGAAAGAGGTAGATCAGAGAAGAGGAGGATGAAGAGGAGGAGGATTATGTTGAGGAGGAAGTGGGGAGTGGAGAACATAAGGACACAGATTCCCCAATTAGACAAGACCAAACTCAGACACCTTTGTGGAAATATGTTCAGAAACAGGAAGGAGGGAAAGGTGGTGGAACCACTAAATTTATTTGCCCCCATTGTAATAAACAATACCATGGTTCATACACCCGTGCGAGAAGGCACCTTTGTGGGAAAATGCCAGGGGATGGAGAAAAAAATATAGGAATCAAAATTTGTACTAGTGTGCCAGCAACACAGAGAGAGAAATATAGAAAGGAAGAGGAGGCTGCCCTCAAAGATCTAAAAGATCTAGGGGTTTCATTCATTCTTATTCAGGCCCATCACATCATGGACAAACAAGTCCAACTTCCACCCATGCCAGTGGTTATGGAGGCAGTGGCACACCTAGATTAAGGCGTAGAACCATATCCGATTTCCTGGATGAAGGGTGTAAGAATGATGTGGATTCAAAAGTTTACTAGTTTCTATATGCATGTGGGGTGCCATTCAATGTTCTTCGCTCACCTTATTGGCATGAAATGGTTTCTGCCATTAATGATGCCCCCAAAGGATACAGGAGCCCTAGGTATGACAAGGCCAGAACCGTGGGTCTTGATCATGAAAAAGCTAAAATAAACCATTCTTTGGCTAGAATGACAAATTCGTGGAATGAGCATGGGGTGTCCATTGTCTCTAATGGATGGACCAATGTAAAAGGAAAGCCATTGATAAGTGTTTTGGCTATGTCGGTTACTGGTGCAATCTTCCTGTCAGCATATGATTATTCAGACAAATTCAAAACCGGCATTAACATTGCAGAACCATTACTTGATATAATTGAAAAGACTAGGCCATACAATGTCATACAGGTCATCACTGATAATGCTGCTAACTGTAAGGCAGCAGGAGCAATTATTGAGGATAAATACCCCAACATTTTTTGGTCTGGGTGTTTGGTTCACACAATGAACCTTTTGATGCATGATATCATCAAAAACAAACAACCTCGATTCAAATGGCTTGGTGATTTGTACAAGAGAGGTAAAAAAATGATAAAATTTATTACAAATCATAGCAATACCCATGGGCTTTTCCGTACTCACTCCAAATTGGAGTTGTTGAAGATAGCAAAGACTAGATTTGCTAGCTATTACCTCACCTTCAAGCGCCTTTTGAAGGTAAGAGAGTCATTGGCTGCAATGGTATCAAGCCCACACTGGCAGGTATTAAAGGACAGGGCAGCGACAATAGTTGACAAGCAAGGTTTTGAACATGTGGAGAAGACCGCCCTTGACCCTTTGTTTTGGGCACGTATGAGGGAAATTTTGAATTTCACCAAGCCCATTTATCACATGATTCGGTTTTCAGATACAGATAAACCAATGATTGGGGAGGTTTATGAGCAGATGGACAGCATGTTGGGCCAAATAAAAGATGTTGTTAAGGATAATGATCCCAACTTGTATGCTATGATTCATGATTGTGTGTGTGCACGGTGGAATAAACTCAATGTTCCACTACATGCCTTGGCATATATCCTTATGCCAAAATATTACTCTCCATCTTGGTTGGGCCAACCTGCACCTGGAGGTGGGGTTAGGATCAAACCTCACACAGATCTAGAGGTACAAGAGGGGTACATGAAGGCATTAGACAAGTTGGTACCTGACAGGGAGGAGTGTGCTAAATTGCGCCTTGAATTAGGAAAATACTTCAGTTGCACTGCTAACTTTGGTTCTTTCCATGCAATGGAAGACAGAGACAGATTTGATGCTCTCGCATGGTGGGAAGCATATGGCGGCATAGGACTTTTGCCAAAGTTGGCAAAAAAAGTTCTCTCACAGGTTGTGAACACTTCTTCTGCAGAGAGGTGTTGGAGCACCTACAGCTTCATACATAATGTGAGAAGAAACAGGTTGAATGAAAACCGAGCTGAAAGCTTGGTTTATGTGCATTACAACTTGAGGTTGTTGAGCCATTACTGTGATCGGGCAAATGAGGATCAATCATACAGAGTCTGGGACAACAACCCAGAGGATGATAATTTGGAGGACGACACGGTACATATGGAAGAATTGGAAGAAAAACTTTTTAGGGATGATGATGAAGCATCAGCAGCACCGCCACACACAGGGCCAGTCCCACCATCTACTGGTAGCAGTGCGGGTGCCAGTGCCAGTGCTAGTGCCAGTTCTCGATATCACACTATTGTTCCTTTGTAGATCCAGCCTCCACCTTCTAGTCATGGTCGTGGTACTCCTGAGAGTACTAGAAGACCACCATTTCCTCGTGGCTCGCACAAATTAGACATTTCTCGTGGGCGTGGCAAGGGGCCAACCAATAGATAAAATAGATTTGTTGTTTACTAGTCTTTTCTATTTTCTAGTAGTTTTTATCTTTTATAACTATTGACAGTTGAACAGTTGAAACTTGACTCTTTCATATATTTAATGACAATTTAAGTTTGAAGTTTGAATTTGAAAGGTGAAACTTTGAAGTTAGCATTTATAAGTTTACAAGTCATTATGAATTATGAATATGATGCTTCATGAAAGTTATATGGTGATCAATGAATCAATGATGATAAATGTTATATAATATCAATGATGATAAATGTTATATATTGAATTTTGAAATCAATGAATCAATGATGATAAATGTTATATATCAATGATGATAAATTTATATATCAATGATGATAAATTTATATTGAATTTTGAAATCAATAGATCAATGATAAATGTTAGATATTGAAATTTGAAATCAATGATGATAAATGTTATATATCAATGATGATAAATGTTATATATTGAATTTTGAAAGCTTGAAACCTTCAAATTGATGATTTGCGAGACTCAAGAGTCAATGTGTTGTATGCTTCCAACTCGTGGGCGTGGTTGATGAAGATTATAACTTCTAGATGATTGATGTTATATGATTCAATCTATGTTTTTATGTTTTTTATGTCTAATTCATCATTCTACATGTTTTTGTTGACATATATGCATCGAAATATAAAAAATATTAAAAATATTAATATATATATATAAACATACTAGGCATCAGGCAGAACTAAGAAAATGAAAATATAATACAAATACATTTAGGTAACCTTTGTACACAGCGTAATGACCTGCGGGAGGCAGAAAGAGGTCATAGGCATTCTCAATGACTTATGGTTTCTATGAATGGAATTTCTGACAGTTGTTTGATTATTCAGAATTTGTGTTTTAAACAATTTTACATCTATTTTCCTTGGTGATTACACGTGATTGGAAGGCAATGACAATCAAGCAGCAATGATGTGCTTGGGAAGTTAAACAGTCCAATACATTGATACATCTAAATAAAGATAACCCAATCCCACCCAACATGTAATAAGTCAAACTTTCAAACTTCCTTGCTCATAGAACTTTCTATTATCTGCTCCATATCTGTAGGACTATGATACTCTTAGTGTGCTCCTAGTTTCATGCATAAGGATTTAGTTTTAGTATCCTACAGGCTCAATCGCATTCATAGGCCTTCTTTTGTACGGCTGGGAGGCCTACAACCGCACCCTTAAGCCTTTCTCCCAGCGATTGGGGCTCGGACTAGGAGAAAGCTTCTCTACTCAAATCAGAACTTGCCAAAACCTCTTCAACAACATCAGATGTTTATTCATGACCAGAATTTTTCCTTCAACAGTCAATTGTCTTCCTTTCAAATAATAATAGGTGTTAAAATCTCATGAAGAATTTCTCCCTCTGAAGGGAAGCCACTTCATTCATCATCATTCAAAACATCAACTTGTCTATCATAATATTGTCATGCATCGGCAACACTGTCGGGTCACAGAGTCAAACCATATCAGGTTCTAAAACATATATTCATCATAGTCATAACAAATCATCATCAACTATTTCATTGTCACATATGAGCATGTCATCAAATATTCATCAAAGGTTAGTGTCATATAATTAGGGAAACAGACAAGTGCATCTTCATACTACAAGGATCATAATCACAACATCACTTCTTTATCACATTACTCAACCAGCAAGTGAGGAAATACAGATTTACCACATTATCAAATTTACTAAGCTTATCAAAAACCTCACCAAGATCAACAAGAAGATCCTTAGTATCAATCTTATTGTCACACTTGTATCATCATGGTTATCATGTTTATCACAAGCATTATCAATAGTATCAAGTTATCATATATCAAAATCAATGTTTATAGCCAAATTTGTGTCTAAAAATGTAAGATACTTGCCAAATATCTAGAGTACCAATATATCACGTGTTAGAAATCAAACTTACTTTCATATGTATGCATGAAACATTTATGAATGTAATATTCTTGACATACCTTAGGGCTTATCTTGTCATCCAATATTTTGGCTTACATACCTTGTAGTATTTATGAAACTTATTTGTCTTTTGCAGTTGTAACACTTGCATATTGTAATTTATGGATGCTCCTTTGGAAACTTTCAAAAACTTTCCATAGGTACTTCCTTCCTTTTCTAGCACAAGCACTTCTCTTCCTGCACTAGCTTTCATTTCTTGCACCTTAGATGTCCTCAAGAAGGAACTACTTATCACATCTCATCTAGAGGTTAGAAGTATTCACATACTCAAATATTCATGCAAGAAGTATAAGCAATTATCAAAACAATAAGTCTAGTATCACAAAGAAATAACGTAAGTTGAAAAGATACTTATCCTTAATAAGATTTGATCAGCTCCCTCTTAAGACAACCTTCAAAATTTAGTATTTTCCATTATCCATGATGTTGCCTTCAATATCCAATCGTCTTCATCAACAACTAGGCCTAATTGAGACTAGCCCAACTAGTGGTTATACTGAATTTGTCACAAGTGCTAGTACATCTTCTCATTGATCATGCTAGGGGTTCAACACTGCACAACTCAAACCTTTATCATATCCCAAGGTTTCTTTCAAACCCTAACCTAATGATATCCATCAAACCCTACGACTAGATTTCCTAGGGTTTCCTTCAGACCCTAGTATTCTTTTAGGTCCCCTCCATCTTCTCTTGCTCTCACCAATGGTGTCATAATAGGGGTGATCTCAATGACTTTTCTTCAGCCCAGCTCTGATACCATGTTAATTTTTCTAGGGCTATATTATTCTCTGCTTTAGATAATTGCATTTCATTATTTACTCATTTAATTCACTCCCCAGCATCATAACATTATTCAGCAACATACGCAATTATATAGAAAGAACAATATCATGATCAATGCATCAGAACATAAAGGCACAATAGAAGAAAAAAATTCATACATAGAGACAACAGGATTGGTTGAAGACCAGGGCAAAACCCCAAAAGAGGGATGTGAGAAATCCTAGATCTAGATTCCTACTGCAAAAAATCTGAATTACTTCTCCTATTATTTGATAATTATTTCATTACATTGAAATACCGAAGTAATTACTAAAGCAGTCTACACAAATAATATTGCGGAATAAATCTAAGTGCTGAAACAATCTGAACAAAACTCAATGAAAAACAACCACATTGACATAGTTATTTTTGGACTAACTCCCCGAAAAAACTCAACTTGGGAAAACCGGTGCAGCAGATCTGAGGGTTTGTATTATTAAGCAGCAGAATCTTGAATACAACTAGGGTGCCAACATCCGACAAACCCTTTAGAGAAATCTAGACAACAAAAATGACTGTGAGATATACCTCAGTCAGCAAGTCTCTAGCTGATCAAAAACATCGTTAATGAAGCCCTCACTGCCTCTGCGTGAATGCTTACATTGGATCTGCATAAGCCTGCGTACACAAGCTAGAGGGACTGCGTCACCCTTTCCTGTAGCTGATTTGGCTGATCTAAAGTTGGATCTTGGCCCTCCTGGCTCAGAACCCCAGCCTCTATCTTTCTCCGGACTGACTCCAAGAGACACTGTGTTGCCTTTGCGTGATTCTCTGCAGTAACTGCGTCACCCTAGCCAGAAATTGCATTGTCTCTCTCCTGCGTTGATGCTACCTCTCTCTGAAATGTATTCTTGGCCCTCCTGCCCAATCTCTGCTTCTACCCCTCTCTGGATCTGATCACTGAATCAAATCACTTAGCAAAGCCAGCCCTAGTGATTTGTTCTTGATCAAAAGCTGTGTCTCCTCACACAAATTCGAAAATGCTCAATGGCTCAAGTGTCAAGTGTATTTTCCATAGGCCCCTCACCCTCCTTCTTATAATATTCCATTGACTCTTCAACGGTCCAGATTAAAAGATTAACTTGGAGGTGATCCATGACTTTATCTAGAATATTCACACTTGATTTAATTAAAACACTTTAATTAATCAAATTCGCTAAGTTTAGACTTAGGAAAACATTAAAAAATGATTAATTAATTTAATTAAATCATCTCTAAGTGGAATTTTCCAAAACTGTTTCTGGGTTTTATGGAATACATGTGTCTTAGCCTATATACAAAATTACAAGGCTAGAGCACATCCAATGCTACCATAAATCAACAAGGGATGCCCTTTCAAATTCTTCTTCTTATTAGATTGTCATTGAATGATTTAGCAAAGAGAGAGTATAATAATCCAATTCTTTATCCATAAGACTATCCAGAAAAATCAACCAAACAATATCCCAAAGATGAACCTAGCAATAGTACTAATCAAAATCATTGTTCACCAGCCTGTGGTCAACTGTCATCAACTCTCGAAATTTGCGGTAAAGTGTCAAAATCAAACCCTAGGTTCCAACCGCACACAGAGAGAGATGTGTGTGCAGCTGAAACATTCCAACCGCATGCATATGCTTGCATGCCTCCGGTTGCAACCGAAAATATCATGTGGCAACCCTGCGACTGCAAATCAAAACCCTAGATCACACGTGCAAGCTTCAGAACCTGCAATTTCGGACCTAAACAAACCAATTTCCGTGAGCCACTTCAGACTTGTGTGAGGCAAATCAAAGAAGAGAGAAGAAGAAGATGCTTGATGTTCATGTCCAAATGAGGGTCACATGACTTGTATTTATAGGCTTCCAAGGGTGTCTGGATTCTTGTTAGGGTCGACCTCTCCTTTTGTGCACATGAGGGTTTCCAAATTAAAATTATATTTTCCTTAACCAAATTAAATTCTTCCACGAGCTAGTAGGGGTCTTCCTTGATGAGGAAGATTGTCCAATGGAGGGAATTTGTCCCTAAGCTGAAAAATTAACAGGGTTCCATCGTCAAGCTAAAGACATGCCCCATCAGTGCACTCGTGTTTGTTGTGGGGCTTCCTATAATAAAAAACATGGGGAGCGTCGACATACTCAAGCCCAACTCTAAAGCCTCAATCATTTCAATCAACGAAATAAGTAGGGATAATAGCTATACTGGATAGTACCCTGAATTTGCTATGAATCTCAATGACCAGAAATTAATATAGAGAGAATAAACGAAATTATTGAAATTGAAATAGTGAACAAGAGGGTTTCCCCTTCCTTCATTTGGAATAAGTTGTAGCTTGCTCAAGCTAATGAATAGGACTAAGGTGAAAATGATAGGCAGAGAGTGAGTTCAACAATTTGGTTTCGGGAGCTTACTTCCCCACCAATCCAATCAGAGATTGCTTATGTTGAACGGGAGATTTCCAATCAGAGACACGATCTCTTGGACACTAAGGTGTTAATTTTAGGGCTAGATTGTTCTTTGTTATAGATAATTGTTATTTCAATTTATTTTTTCAACATTTCCATATAACATTCATCCCCTAACATCATTTCATCATTAGCAATTATGTAGAGAGAACAATAACATCAACAATGCAGTCAAATAGTAAAGAATGGTAGAGGAAAAGCATGCGCAAAAAAAACACTATGATTTAGGTCAGAGACTAGGGCAAAACCCTACAAGGGAGAAATCCCAACCAGATTCGTCTTCTATTAGTTATTCATCAAATGTTCAGCTAAGATACAAAGTACAAAGAAAAAATATCACAGTAGACATCATTGTCACTGTCATAGGGGTTCTTCCATCCATGTCATATCATCAAACCACAGATCAAAGTGTCACTGCCATATACCACAGATCACTATTATGTCAGGGTCACTACCATACATAAAGGGTTACTATCATATCATCAAGGCATTGCCTCACAACACTGTCATATAGGTACTATCATAACTATCATAGATGTAGTGTCATACTAGGTCACTACCATGCCAAATGTCATTGTCATGCCATATCAAATGTCACTGCTATATAACTATCCCTCAAGATCACATAGGTCACTACTGTCATCAAAGTCATTGTCGTCATCAAGAGAATGTCATCACTATTGTTATCAAGAGAATGCCATCACTGTTGTTATCAAGGGAATGTCCTCACTGTTGTCATCGAGGGAATGTCATCAATGTCAAGTCTCATTGTCATAAGGTTATAGCCAAAATCATAAGCATCTAGGGCATTGATATATTCACATATAGATTACAGTCATGTATCAAGATCACTATCTCACTGTCTACTAGAACATTTACTCATAGTCATGTATCATAGGTTATTGTCATGAAGATCACTATTCATACATCAAATGTCGATATGCAGATGCCATAAAAGCAAGCCAATGCAAGCCACAAATTATAATGTCACAAAGTATGATAGTGCCACGGAGTACTGTGTAATTTTCAAGAGGAAAATATTTCTGCAATACTTTGTTTATTTCTCCTACTTATGAAATAAGTTATTCACAGATGCCTAAGTAAATTCTGAAATAAACACATTTGTAGATCTTCACTATCGTTAAGAGCATAAGAACAAAAAGATAATTTACACCAATAGCACAATAGAAATAGCCACATGAACACAGATGTTTTTGGACAATTGTCCCCGGAAAAACCCAATCTGGGAAAATCGGTGCAGCAGATGAGGGTTTTATATTTATCTTCAGAAATGGAAAGTACATTTACAGGAGTCTGATGAGCAAAGAAAAATTAGCCAACACCTGGCTAAATTTTCTAGACCTTCCAGACAATTTTCGAACCCTTAGGGTGACCTCCTTCACCCTCTGCATCATCCAGCGTGAATGCTTTGCACAGTCCCTCTCTGGATTGTGTGATTCTGCGTGGAGGCAATCTTACTGTTGATTAGCTCACCCTTCCCTTCACCCTCCTGAAATCTACTTCCCGATAACTAACTTCTCCCTCCTCCTCCTACTTCTGCAACCCAGCCTCTACAAACTCACCCACTGAAATCGATTTCACTTGCTTCAGAATCGATTTCCTTCGGGTACTAAGAGTGTCCCCGACTTGATTTTCAAATGGCCCTCAAGTCTCTTCTTATAGTCTTCTCGCTGATGAATCAATGGCCAAGATTATATCTTTAATCAATGGCTCAAATTAAAAGATGATTTGATCTTCGTATTCTAGAAGATTCACACTCTACTCAATTAATACTCTTTAATTATTTAATTCCCTAAGTTTATACTTAGGGTCTGCATTATAATAATTAATTATTGAAATAAAGTCATATCCGAGTGGAATTTCCACAAACAATTTTTGGGTTCTCTGGATAACTGATGTCTAAGCCTCTCTACCAAAAATGAGACTTAGAACACTTTCCGATGCTATAGAAATCAACACTCCCTCTTAGCGAGGAAAGTGTTTAAACAAGATACCGTTGTACTGCTCTAACTCTACATCATCTGCTGCGCTGATGGTGTCCTGGTTGCTACCCCTCATCTCTGCGCTGCTGCTTCCTATACTGTTGCCCTGTCACTGCAACATCCGTACTACAGCTCCCTCTTCTTCTAAAGACCACCCTTTCCTCTAGTGGAAGGGGTTCTTGACCATCCCCATCTTCTCTCTGAAGTAAGTGAACTTGATCCTACTTAGAGCCTTTGTGAGGATGTATGCCACTTGTTCACCTGTAGGAGTGTATCGCAATTGTACTGCTCCCCTCTGGACATAGTCCCTGATAAAGTGACACCGAATGTCAATGTGTTTCGACCAGTCATGAAACACAGGATTTTCAGAGAGCTTCATGCAACTCTGATTATCGCACATAATCCCCGTCGGTTCTATCTGCTTCTTGAGTAAGTTCAAGAGCAATTTGCAGAGCCATATGGCCTCGCACGAAGCTGTGCTTGCTGCCATGTACTCTGCCTCGGTTGAGCTCAATGCTATGGACTTTTGTTTCCTGCTGCACCAGGAGGTCATTCCTGATCCAAGACTAAAACAGTACCCACTGGTACTTTTCCAATCTACTGTGCTTCTAGCTCAATCTGCATCTGTGAACCCACTCAACTGAATCTCATTTCCCTTGGTGTACCTTAGCCCATACTCGACTGTCCCTCTCAGGTATCTGAGAATATGCTTGGCTATTTCCCAGTGAGCCCTCCTTGGTTCCACCATGAACTGACTGAGGGTATTCACTGCATAACAAATGTCTGGTCGCGTGTTGACCAAATACATCAATGACCCGATGAGTTGTCTATACAATGTGGGATCAGCCTCATCATCCTCTGATGTGTCTATCTTCTTCCAGTTAGTAATCATTGGTGTGGACATGGGTCTACAGTCTTCCATCTAAAATCTCTTCATAATTTCTGTTGTGTATCTTTCTTGTCCTAGGAAGATTTCCCCTTCCTGCTACCAAACTTCTAAACCCAAAAAATAGTGCATCTGCCCCAGGTCCTTCATGTCGAATTTTGTTGCCAAATTCGACTTGCAATCTTTGATGAGCTTGGATGACCCGGTCAAGGACACGTCATCCACATACAAAACAAGAATAAGCGGCTCATCTCCTACTCCTAAGTAGTATAAGTTGGGATCTGCATCACTCTTGACGAACCCCATTTTCTACAAGTAGCCATCAATTCGACCATACCATGCCCTAGGGGCTTGTTTTAAGCCATACAAGGCCTTCTTAAGTTTGCAAACATGAGTCTTCTGCTCATGTGTCTCAAAGACCTCTGGCTGCTCTATGTACACTTCTTCCTCTATCACTCCGTTCAAGAACACAGTCTTGAAATCCATATGGTGAATCTCCCATCCCATCTGCGCTGCCAGAGAGATAATGGATCTTATAGAAGTGTATCGTGCCACTGGAGCAAAGGTTTCTTCATAGTCAATGCCTTCTTTCTGGGCATACCCCTTTGCTACAAATCTTGCCTTCAATTTCTCTATGATGCCATCTGCAGCATAATTAATCTTGTAGATCCACCTAGATCCTACAACAGATCTGTCCTGTGGTCTAGGGACTACTTCCCAGACATCATTTGTCATGATGGAGCTATACTCCTCCACCATGGCATCTACCCATACCTGATGCTGAGCTGCTTCCCGAAAGGTAGAAGGTTCTCCAACCTGAGCTACCAGTGCCTGATATCTGTCAGGTTGTTTCCTTATCCTCTTCCCTTCTCTAGGTGCTCCAACAAATCCTTCTGCATCTCTAATAATATGTTGGAGTTCTCTGCTCGGCCTTCCATCGGTGGTGGGCGGACTCACCTGTTCTTCCTCCTGTTCTTTGTCGAAGGAGCTTCCCTCAGAAATATTGTGTCTTGGAGAGGCACTAGACCTCTCCTCCATAGGTCGTTGAGGCTGTACCAGTGGGTCTTCCTCAATCTGCGTATATGTGGCCATCTCTCGAGATTTCCTAAAGGCTTTCTCCTCCAGGAATTTTACATCCCTTCTTACCACGACTTTCCTGCTCTCCGAAATATAGACGTGGTATGCCTTTGCATTCTCACTGTAGCCCATCAGAAAACCCTTTTCTGCAATTTGATCCAGCTTCTTCCTCTTTTCCTCTGGAACATGGCAGTATCCTATGCTGCCAAATATCTTGATGTGGCTCACTTCTGGCTTACTGCCTGTGAACACACTTTTGGGAGTAACCTTCCCCAAAGCTCTATTGGGAACTCTGTTCTGAATATAAACTGTTGTGTTGCAGGCCTCTGCCCATAAGAATTTGGGCATCTCCTGGTCGTACATTGCCCTTGCAGCTTCTATTATGGTCTGATTTTTCCGTTCTGCAACTCCATTTTGTTCTGGATTGTAAGGAGCTGTCCATTCTCTCTTGATGCCTTCCTGTGCATAGAAATTTGTGAAGTCTTTATCGATATATTCTCCACCGTTTTCTCACCTCAACTTCTTGATCTTCTTTCCTGTAGAGTTCTCCACCAATGCTTTGAAATCTTTAAACCGACTAAAGACTTCATCTTTGGTCTTCAGAAAATAGATCCAAGTTTTCCTGGAATAATCATCAATGAAGGTGGCAAAATACTTTGCCCCACTGAGAGTTGTTGTGGACATCGGATAGCAAATGTTAGAGTGCATTAACTCTATTACACCTTTGGCTCTACTGCTACTTCTTGGAAATGCTGCCTTAGCATACTTCCCTAGTATGCATCCCCTGCAAACTTCATCTTTCTTTGTGTTGAGTTCAGGAGCCCCCATGACAGTGTTTTTAAGAATCCCCAAGGCTCCATAATGTAGATACCCCATCCTTCTGTGCCATAACTCTTTCATATCTCTGTCGTCTGTACTACCTATCAGGGCCACCGGAGATTCAAGCTGGAGCTTATACAGCTTGTGACTCCTTACTCCAATTTGTGCCTTTTTGCTCCAGTTAGGGTGTTTGACATACACCTTATCTTGAATAAAGTATACGTCATAGCCCTTGTTCTGAAGTTGAGACACCGAGAGTAAATTCATCCCCAACCCTGGTACATGCAGAACATTCGTGGCTCGAATCTTGTTGCCACCCTCCGTCTGAAATGTTACGGTACCTCTCCCGATGGGGGTACATTTTGCCTTATTTCCCATAGTTATTTGGAAATTCATCTGCTCTTCTTGATAGCTCGAAAAACATTCTCGAACCCCCGTCATATGAGGAGATGCTCCACTGTCAATATACCAAACACCTGGAGGAGTTGTGCTTGACACACAAGCAAGATCCTCCTCTAGTCTGGATGCCAGCACCTTCATGTCATGTTCTCTCTACATTTTTGCATGCTCTGGAGGACTGCGTGAGTCCCTTTAACTCCGTGAACCCTTCCTTTAGTCCATGGCAGGTCCTCCCTTCCTATTTTTAACACTTTGCTCCGATACCATGTGTAATTTTCACGAGGAAAATATTTCTGCAATACTTGATTTATTTCTCCTACTTATGAAATAAGTTATTCACAGATGCTTCAATAAATTCTGAAATAAAAACATTTGCATATCTTCACTATCGTTAAGAGCATAAGAACAGAAAGAATTTTACACCAATAGCACAATAGAAATAGCCACATGAACACAGATGTTTTTGGACAATTGTCCTTGGAAAAACCCAACGTGGGAAAATCGGTGTAGTAGATGAGGGTTTTATATTTATCTTCTGAAATGGAAAGTACATTTACAAGAGTCTGATGAGTAGAGAAAAATTAGCAAACACCTAGCTGAATTTTCTAGACCTTCCAGACAATTTTTGGACCCTCAGGGTGACCTCCTTCACCCTTTGCGTCATCCAATGTGAATGCTCTGCGCAGTCCCTCTCTGGACTACATGATTCTGTGTGGAGGGGTTTTTGCTGCTGATCAACTCACCCTTTCCTTCACCCTCCTGAAATCTGCTTCCCGATAACTGACTTCTCCCTCCTCCTTCTGCTTCTGCAACCCAAACTCTACAAACTCACCCACTGAAATCGATTTCACTTGCTTCAGAATTGATTTCCTTCGGGATTGAGAGTGTCCCCGGCTTGATTTCCAAATGGCCCTCAAGTCTCTTCTTATAGTCTTCTCGCTGATGAATCAATGGCCAAGATTATATCTTTAATCAATGGCTCAGATTAAAAGATGACTAGATCTTCGTCTTCTAAAAGATTCACACTCTGCTCAATTAATACTCTTTAATTATTTAATTTCCCTTAGTTTATACT
The DNA here is from genome assembly GCA_034641835.2 of Pinus albicaulis. Lineage (NCBI taxonomy): Eukaryota > Viridiplantae > Streptophyta > Pinopsida > Pinales > Pinaceae > Pinus > Pinus albicaulis. The sequence goes on from CM076572.1 coordinate 1,144,482,169, forward strand.
TAGGGTCTGCATTAAAATAATTAATTATTTTAATAAAGTCATATCCGAGTAGAATTTGCACAAACGATTTCTGGGTTCTCTGGATAACTGATGTCTAAGCCTCTCTACCAAAAATGAGACTTAGAACACTTTCCGATGCAATAGAAATCAACAAGTACAGAGTGAATGAGTATAGTGCAAGGTACAAAAATATTGTGAGCAGTAGAATATGAAATGTGTGCCATTGAGAATGGAGTGAATCAAAAATGTAATAATATGATCCTCAGAGAAGTGTTAATGCGATTCATTGTATGTATCGAACCTCAGAGAAATGTAATGTGAGTCACACTGTGCAAGAATGTGAGCCTCATATAGAGAATGGGAGCCACTCTATGTAAGAATGCGAGTCTCTGTAAATAGAAAAGCGAGGAAGTCATAGATATGAATACAAGTTGTTAGTGGTTGTAGCATTGGATGGTGTTCTAGTCTCGAAACTTTGAGGAGAGGCTACAATGGAGGAGTTCTCCAAAACCCATAAATCGTTTCTAGAAATTCCACCTAGAGATGGCTCAATTAAATTAATTGACCTTAATTAAAAATTTCCTAAGTCTAACTTAGAAAAAGTGGTTAATTAATAGGAATTAATGAGAAAGGTGTGAATTTTCTAGAAACTCACACGGATCGATTTGGAAATGATTGCAATCATCGATTAAGCTTTAATCATGGTCGTTAGAGTCCTAACTGGAGATTATAAGAAGAGGTCGATGGATAGATGGAGGACACACAAGTGCAAATACTCAATTGCCCGGGCAGGTCGAATTCACAGTAGCATGAGTAATTCAGCAATAGAGGTCGAGCCAGTGGGTGAGTAGCAGGGGGCAGGAGAGGTCAGCAATATCTGGAGGAAGATTTTCTAGTTCAGGAGAGTCACATTGAGGGAGTGCGATTTTTCCCTAAGGGTCTGTGCAAAGACTGTGCAGGCAGCAGTAGCAGTGCAGTTCAATCTAGTTGGAAGGGCGGTCGACTGAGTAGTTGGTAGTCGAGATTTTGATCAGAGGGCCCAGTGAATTAGTTCCAGGGCCAGAGAGAAGTAGAGCTGCAGATTTAAGAAGTTTCTAGAGGCAACAGCAGCAAAACCAACGCAAGTGTTGCGCAGAGGTAAGTGTGAATTGCTGAGGGGCCAGATTCAGGAGCTGAAATCAGCTATGGGGTGACGAAAAATCTTCACGATAATTTTGCCGTGATTCTCTCAGATTAGATTGCTAGTTTGGCATCCAAATTATTGTACTCAAATTTTCTACTGTAAATAATAATATAAACCCTCAACTGCTGCAAACGGTTTTTACGAGGACTTTTGTCCAAAAATAATGGTGTCATTTTTAGGTGTGTGTGCTAGCATTTCTCAGTTTCCAGTGCTTTTATTTTCTGCAATATTTTATTGGTGAAGAATGCAGTGTGATTAATTTATTGTTGCGTAGCAAAAAACTGCATAATTAATTTTACAGTTAGAAGAATTAATTCCAATTGTTGCAATAGAAATTTTGTAGAAATTTTCTCACAATCCACAAGAATACATATGTGAGCCACAGCAAATTACGCAAGCCTCAAAGAATAAAAGTGAGGCATAGAGAATTAATAAGAAGCCATAGAGATCAATGCGAGCCATAGAGCATATACAGAGAACTTACGCAAGTCACAATTAAATGCTAATCACTGTAGTGTGAGTCATAGTGTATGCAAGCCACAAATAAATGCTAACCACTATGTGTGAGTCATAAGTGTAGTGCCTTTGATATGCGAGCCCCATTGTAGAACACAGGGAAGATGCGAACAACTGTAGAAAGTGAACCACCAGAACGAATCACTGAGAGTATATATATGAACCACACATAAAATATGAGCCACAAAATGTAGCGATTCCATAATATATACAAATCACAGAAGTCATTTATCTCAATGCGATGAACCAAATAAGCCATAGAGATCTTTTATTTATACAAATCGGTGGAGGCCTTTGCTTGTGAGGCCGACTTGAGCATTGGCAGGAAAGCTCAAATTCAATTATCATTTAAATATATTTTCACATGATTTGTAGATCGCTTGCCCAAGCAATTTTTGTGCCATATAAAATAATATTATTTCTTTGAATTCTCTTTGGGGCAGTTGGGCTTCCTTTGGGGTTTTAGGGTTTCTATGGGGAAATTCGTCCCATAGCTGCCCCAATTTCAACATATGGTTCTTGCAAATGTTACGTATTGGGTTACTGACACCAAGCACACACATGGTTGATATAACCAATATATGTACACGGTGGACATCTATTGGCCAATCAAGTTTTTACTTGGCAAATTTCTTCTAGACAGACATGAAAGCCAAGAGGATATTCTCCTCTCCTTGGATCATATGCAACATCAACTAACAGCATTGGATTGTCGGCTGGGATGTATTGAGAAACTCATAGGTATTTCTCTAAACTCTGGCTGCTCTCCGGGCAGCAACAAAGAACATATTCCTATAGAAGCCTCCGATGCAGAAAACTCCTCTTAGCTGGTCTGTTTATGTTATGGTTACTGCTTCTCTGTTTCAGTTTTCTTTTCAGTTTTCTCAAGGCCTTGAAGGCCTGGTCTTTTGTTTACGTATTTTGGAACTGGAATTACTCGGCCATCTTTTATCCTCTGCCTCTTTGAAAAGACAAAATTTCTGGATTTGCTAGGGTTTTCCAGGTGACCATCCACTCCAAACTTCTCTGATATAGCATGTATTCTTAGTTCTGAAGGCAATACAAAACATTTACCTTACAAAGAAAAACATTGTATTGCACAATAGATTTACTTGAATTGTTTGAGAAAAGCCAGATGGGCGAAACTATTTTTTTTCCAGATGCATAAAAGAAACTCCTGTAAAAGGAGTCAAAAAACAAAACAAGGCATCCTTTTCATGGCCTTCTTGCTCATCTATACTTAACTATTGATTTCACAATAAAAGAATGTGTGTGAAAAAACCAAATAAAACTAAAACTCCCATAATCTGACTCAGTGCTAGCAATACAATACATATGGAACCTATGCCTATCCACATTATGCATCATAAAGGAAAATGATTTTGTCAACTGCAAGAATAAAAACACAGGAAGGTTTGTCATTCAACTAAATGCATTTGAGGTAGACTCTTCCTTCTGTACCTTATTTCTGTTAAAGCCACCAATTTTAAAAACACCAACTTCATCCAACACTGCGAGAACCCTTTCCTGTAAACATCAGAAATATTTTAACAAATAGATATCCAATCAATGAATATACTATAGACAGCTTACCAAAAAAATTACCAAATCATTTTTTATTGGCATAAATTTTCAGATTCTCATTATTGTTTCAAGTAAATCACTCCGCATTATTTATGAGACCAAGTCATAGTTTACATAAAGTTCCCAAGAAAAAATACGGATCATTCTATTTCAACGGTACCGAGCACATACAATTTTTAAGTATACTTTAAACAGAGACTACCAAAAGAACTCGGTTACAGGAAAAATTTTCCAACTGCCTGGTTAATAATGAGACAGTCTAGAGGACTTATCCATATACATATCACATTTGTCCCTTATTCTCTATATTTCGTCTTTTATGGATGACTTGGTCAAACATGATCACAAGCTAACTTTTGTATTTTATTTTTTACATCTAGGAGGATGGATCAAAGGATGATCACTCCCCACCAATTTTGTGCTCCTACATATATCCAATACAGTATCGAATATACATGTACAATTTGGCAATCTTCCTTTTAGTACTTGCATCCTTCTTGTGTGTCCATTGTATCTGCATTGCATGGTTATTCATGTAAAAGGTACACATGCAAAATCTGGCCATCGCCTGGTGGCAGACACACAGACAAACTCTGGTATCCACAAACCAACCTCCAATCAGCATATGGGATGACTCTCTGGTTGCAGTCCAGAAGCAGTTTTACCCCGTGGTATAAAAATGTCATGTTGGCTCAATGGTTGCAACTCAGACAGATCACTGGATAGACCGTTCAACAAATAATTGAAGTCTTCAACAAACTTTGCATCAAGCTTGAGGTAAGGGATTCTCAAAACACTCTTTGTATAAAGTTTATTTCCAGTTTGCGTCCTCATATTAGAAAAGAGCTAGAACTCTTATCTATTCCTTAATTGAAATGTCCATTCCAACTTGCTTAAGGTTAAGCCTACAAACCAAAAGAATCCTACTTCCTCTTCTCAATTTTCTGCCACTCCTAAGGCATAGACTAACCACAATGGACAGTGTTACCCTTCCACATACATGAGTAACCCTAGGAGAAAAATTTTCTCCTAAGATGCAGATTTCTAGCCAGCAGCCTCATGTCATCCTCAGATAGCAGCTTCTCAAATGCCTCTCACCCACTCTTTGGTCAGCTCATCAACTTGATCACCACACTCTTTTGATGAAGGTAGGTCAGCAACCACGAGGTATATTAGCCATTGTTTCATGTGAAGTGCTTACATTCAATGCTTTAGGCATCCAAGTAAGGATCATGGATTGAAATCAGATAATGGATCATGATCCTTGGACGTTATACATGCTGCCCTATTTCACCCTGGTGGTCGTCATTTCCTCATAGTCCAGTGTAACCAGTTTGGGGTTGCTACCAACCCAAGTGGGTAAACCCTTCTGATCAGCTTCCCAGCCAGCAGCCCTATGCTGATCTACAGATAGCTAGCTTCAAAAGCCCTCCATCCATGCTCTGTTAATGCTCTATGACATCTAGCCTACTGATCAGATGAAGGTCGGCCCTCCATTGTAAGGTACATTAACCATTTTTGTAATCAAGTGCTTTCATTTAATGTTTAAGGACATTCTAGCATGAATCATAGGCTGAACTGGATGATAGACTGCTTTTGGTTGTATTCTTGTTCCCATGCTTCACCTTGGTGGTTATCCCTTACCCCTAGTCTAGTGTGACCTTCCTTGAGGCCTTTTTCTCCATTGTCCGTGAGGAACACAGATGGGAGGCCTTGGTCGATGTTGTGTCCATGGTAATCTAGATTATAAACTTAACACTTTTCATATATCCCCTATATCCACATCCCATCTTCGAGTTGTTTGCTATCTACACTAGTATTAACTCCTTGTTTTCTTTGACCTAGAGTAGGGGCCTAGAAACTTTTCCCTAAGAGGACGATACAACAAAAAAAATAAAGAAAGAGCATGAGCCATAATGATAAAATGCAAAAAATTGGCTTGGATATAATAAAGTATGTGGACAAAAGCTTAGCCTAAACTCTCCCCCCCTCATTAGCCCTCACCAGGTCCTGGCTAATTCTTCAACAATCAAAATGAAAGGAACTTTAAATATTCCAATTTCCAACGTCGATGAGCATTAAACGGATTCATCTTTAAGGGGTAACTGATACATATATAAAAGCTTGTAACCCAAGCTATGCAAGAAAAATAAATCAATGAAAAAGGGCACACAAGAGAAGTGGTAAGAATAGGCCAAAGAAAGGGGTAACTCAAGTCCCATCATTACTCCCTCTTCAAATTATAACACTCAAGAAAGATGAATTTCATGGTCGATGCACACACTGTGACATCCTCCATGAAGTAATGCCCCACCATGCCATTGACCACTTGCACCAACTAATTGATGGGTTGGCCTAGGAACAAATCCTCCCCTTATAGTTGGAAGCATCTAATAAGGCCTTTGGATAACCCTCCCATATCTAAGCATGGTAACTTGTTTACAAGCCCTAAGCTAGGAAGACAATGGACATCTAAGACGATGCTCATGTGAAGTAGTTTGGTGTCTTTTGCATTATATATGGTCCATTATGATACTCATATGGTAATTTTACCTATGAGGATGATCTCACTTGATTTTGAGGGTATGTTTTAGATGCTTTATCTCAGGAATAGTTACCATCTCTTGGGGGATTGATTGAGACTTCACTAGCACTTCAGACAGGATGTTCATGTGAAAAATCCTAAATCTGGATTCCTACTGCAACAAATCTGAATTACTTCTCCTATTATCTTTCATAATTATTTTATTACAATCAAATATCGAAGTAATTACTGAAGCATTCGACACAAATAATGTTGCAGAATAAATCTAAGTGCTGAAACAAACTAAACAAAATACAATGAAAAACATTCACATTTGACACAGTTATTTTTGGACTAAGTCCTCGGAAAACCCAACTCGGGAAAACCGGTGCAGCAGATCTGTGGGTTTTGTATTATTAAGCAGCAAAATCTTGAGTACAACTAGGGTTCCAATATCCAGCTCACCCTTCAGAGAAAATCTCGGCAACAGAAGAAATGTGAGATATACCTCACTATGCTAGTCCCTAGCTGATCTGGTGCAGCACTAGTGAAGCCCCTCTCTGCCTCTGCGTGATGCCTATGTTGCTACTGTGTAAGCCTACGTGGGCAAGCTGAAGAACTATGTCACCTCTCTTCTGCAAACGATCAAGCTGATCTGAAACTGAGTTTTGGCCCTCTTGGCTCAGAAACCCCAGCTTCTAGCTATCTCCAGACTGAATCTAGAAGGCATTGTGTCACTTCTGCGTGATTCCCTACAGGGATTGTGTCACCCCTCCAAATGACTGCGCTGCCTCTTTTGCATCAATGTTGCCTCTCTCTCTGAAATGTACTCTTGGTCCTCCTGACCAGTTACTGCATCTGCCCCTCTGTGAAACTAATCACTGAATCAAATCACTTAGCAAACCCTGCCCTAGTGATTCGATCTTGATCAAAAAGTTGTGTCTCTCTCACAAGCTCGAAAATGCCAAATGCTCAATGTGTTTTCCATAGGCCCCTCACCCTCCTTATAATCTTTCGTTGACCCTTCAACGGCCAAGATTAAAACATAATCAAGGGCTAAGATTAACTGGGAGATGATCCATGACTTTATCTAGAAGATTCACACTTAGTTTAATTAATACCATTTGAGTGTATCGGTTTCCCTAATTTAGACTTAGGAAAACATTAAAAAACAATATTAATTAATTTAATTAAACCATCTCTAAGTGGAATTTTTCAAAATCTTTTGCGGGTATTATTGAATACATGTGTGTGGCCACATATACCACATAGTTACAAGGCTAGAGCACATACGATGCTATCTTAAACCAACATGTCCCTCTTGGGGAAAGAGCTCTGTAATACAACTCAATGTGCGCATAAACACAGCAACATCTTATTGTTGTGTTGATGATCTTGCTCACCTAACATACTTTAAATGTTGCACATATATTTTTTGCTAACTACGCATACTCTTGCCGGAAGTTGCTATTGTCTGCAACTCCATCTAAATTTGCAACCATCTTCTTTGCATTGCGCAAACCTTTGCCTTTACACCATTGTGCACTACGTTGTTGCTCCATTCTTCTTGTTGCTACTCAACCCTCTTTATTTGCATTGTTGCTATACCAACGGAAAGAAACATCGAAATTGGACAAGTAAAACAACATCTTGGATAATAAAGACTATTTGTTGCTAACTTCGCACTAGCTCTTGAATATGTATGTTGTTGTACGCAACGCACTACCTTTGTGTTGCACCGATGTGCTTTGCGGCTAACTCTCTTTGCTCTTGCCTCTGTATTGAAAGAGCTCTCTTTAGCTGCGCATGAACTCTTCATCTTCTCTTTACTCTTGTCCGTTTTACTCTTGTCTTAAGGCTATCGTAGCTCGCATGTGATCCAAGAGTTCAGAAATACTCAAGGATCTTGCCACTTGTAGATTCAGGATCTACAACTCCAAGTCAGCCCACTTCCCTCCTTTCGGAATATGAGCTAACATAGCACAATCAATTTCTGCCTCAATCTTGGCAGCTCCGGCTTAGGATCTTGCTTCTCCTCCTTGTCCTTTTTCTTAAGAGGACATTGTGTTGCATAATGTCCCATTTCCCCACACCTAAAGCACTTGATCTTGGACAGATCTTTCTTCTTTTGCCTTTGTTGCCCCTTTGATGCAAGGGTTGTGTTATCTTCCTCCTTCTTGACTTTCGAACTGCTGCTGCCATCCTCAATATGGATTTTGAAGAGATCTCTCCTCAGCTCTTATCGCTACAAGGCTGCCCACATCACTTCCCATCCTGGAAGTTTTTCTCTGCCCAGAATGCTCTAGACAAAGACCTGATAGTCTTCCGAAACAGAGTTCAGAGTGAGACTTACCAGCTCTGAGTCTCTAAGTGTTGATCCCACTGCTGACAGCTGGTCTCAGTTATCCTAAATTCGAGACAGGAAGGAGTCAAAACGCTCTCCCTTCTTCATCTTGGTATTACGGATCTTCTCCTCCAGATACATCTTCCGCTACTTGGAAGGTCCTTGATATAGCTTTTCCAGCCCTACCCACATTTCTCTAGCAGTGTTCTTTGTTGCTATGTGGGGTACGATGTGATCCATAACAACATCTAGGATCAATAGTTTGGCCCTTGCCATGTTCTTCTTGAAGGCTCTCAGATGTGCTGCATTCAGTGGCTCTGCAACTGCGCTATCAATGAGGGACTTTAGATCATGCTCATCAAGGAGAAACTGAATCCTTGACTTCCAAATAACATAGTTGGAGGCGCCCTCCAATCTATCTTGGTCACACAATTTGTTGTTGGCCATCTCCTCAACTGTCGACTTCTCCCTCTAACCCTCTGCTCAGTTAGACTTACGCACTTCTTAAGGAGTAAGTCAATGCTTCTGTTGTTGCACGAGAAAAAATTGAGTTTCTTTGAGTAAGAGAACTCTGAGGTCAAGAATCCCCAACTATGCTTTTCAGAAATTTTCTAATGCTTATGCACCAGCACTCACTGTTGTGCAGCTACTGCGTCCTTCAGCTACGCTGCCTCTTCTGCAACTGAAAAAACTTACCCCTCTGTCAACTCTCTCAGAGGGAGTTCTTTTTGCATTGGATTGCCCTTCTGGCCTGGACTTCTTAATTATTGGGGTAGTCTACTACTACTTATGCAGTTCCCAGTCTCTTCAGCGTTGATCTACCGGTTCACTCTTGTTTCTCCTGCACTTTAGCTTGAATAAGCTCTGATACCATGTGAAAAATCCTAAATTTGGATTCCTACCACAACATATCTAAATTACTTCTTCTATTATTTTTCATAATTATTTCAATACAGTGAAATATCGAAGTAATTACTGAAGCAGTCTACACAAATAATGCTACGGAATAAATCTAAGTGTTGAAACAACTAAACAAAATACAATGAAAAACATCCACATTTGACACAGTTATTTTTGGACTAAATCCCCAGAAAAACCCATTCCGGGAAAACCAGTGCAGCAAATCTGAGGGTTTTGTATTATTAAGCAGCAGAATCTTGAGTACAACTAGGGTGTCAATATCTGGCTCACCCTTCAGAGAAAATCTCGGCAACAAAAGAAATGTGAGATATACCTCACTATGCTAGTCCTCAGCTAATCTGTTGCAGCGTTGGTAAAGCCCCTCTTTGCCTCTGCGTGATGCCTATGCTGCTACTGCGTAAGCCTGCGTGGGCAAGTTGAAGAATTGCATCACCTCTCCTCTGCAAACAATCAAGCTGATCTGAAACTAAGTTTTGGCCCTCCTGGCTCAGAAACCCCAGCTTCCAGCTATCTTCGGACCAAATCTAGAAGGAACTGCGTCACTTCTGCGTGATTCCCTTCAGGAACTGCATCACCCCTCCAGATGACTGTGCTGCCTCTTTTGTGTCACTATTGCCTCTCTCTCTTCAATGTACTCCCCGTCCTCCTGACCAGTTACTGCATCCGCCCTCTCTGAAACTGATCACTGAATCAAAATCACTTAGCAAACCCTGCCCTAGTGATTCGATCTTAATCAAAAAGCCGTGTCTCTCTCACAAGCTCGAAAATGCCAAATGCTCAATGTGTTTTCCATAGGCCCCTCACCCTCCTTATAATCTTTCGCTGACCCTTCAACGGCCAAGATTAAAACATAATCAAGGGATAAGATTAACTGGGAGATGATCCATGACTTTATCTAGAAGATTCACACTTAGTTTAATTAATACCCTTTAATTAATCAGTTTCCCTAAGTTTAGACTTAGGAAAACATTTAAAAACGATTAGTTAATTTAATTAAACCATCTCTAAGTGGAATTTTCCAAAATCCTTTCAGGGTATTATGGAATACATGTGTCTTAGCCTATATACAAAGTTACAAGGCTAGAGCACATTCGATGCTACCATAAATCAACAGCTCAACCCCACTTGATGACCCTTTAGAGCATCATAGCTAGGACATACACCACTATGAGTGTTTACCTTGGGATGTTTCCAACACTAATGATGATCTTCTCCTCTCCCTCTAGAGCTTGGAACATTGTATGTTGAAGCCAAGACATTGCCTAGAAAGATGTACCCCAAAGTCCACAAGACACTGGGGGTTGGCACTATACCTTCTTGATGGGTGTTACCCTATTTCTAAAATAATTTGATGATGATAATGACATAAGATCCCTCTAGAATGAACGGTACACATTTTTAGATGATGACATCATACCCTAGTCTTGTGATGCCACCTTCATGAGCCTTAGGGTGATGATGTGGGCTTGGTTGATGATGACATGTTAATGAGAAGGGTTTTGCTTGATGATTGCACACTTGTTGATGAGAAGATGGACTTTGAGTGGGGAGCTCTCTTTTGACCCATCCATGGCACATTTTGATGGAGAACTTCACCTTTAGATGATCACATCACCCTTGGAGGTCCTTTTTCTCACACGTGTGGGATAGGAGGAGGATTTTTGTTATGCTTTTTCATTGAGATAGATATCTTTTAAGGTTGCTTGTGACCTACTTAACTTGTAATCACTAATATTTTTAGGGATTTTAGTCTATTTTTGCCCTGTTACCACACAAACCAGTAGGAGACCTAAAAGGGGTTCCTAAGAAGGCAACTGCTAGGTTAAGGGCAACAGTGGAGACTTAGCCCATTGTCACCACAGCTAAGACTCCCTGCTCTTTACGGACTTTCACTGATGGGAGGAATCACAATGTTTTGGGAAGCCACTTATGACATATATGTTAATGAATAGTAATGAAGTGACCCCAGAAACCTTTTCCCTGGGATAAAATAAAGAGTGAGGCTTGCTTGCCTTTTAAGCAAGGGACTTGATCTTCTAGGGGAACGGAGTGAGGATTGGAGGGCAAGGATGAAGGGTACAACTTGAAGAGGTAATTCCCAATCCCTCAAATCCTATAACAACTTGGATTCCCAAATAGTCCTTGATGAATAGTCCTTAACAACAAATGGGACCACACGGGACCAAGTGGACACAGCCCAGGTTCGGGGATGGAATATATCAACCAATGATGCTCTTATCCTGGACAAGGTAAGGGGTAAGGATCGAACAAAAATTTTTACTTCAAAAGGTCGAGTTGATCATGCCAAGTGCTAGCCTTGGGAAACACAAGGCAAAACTTGGTCCTAGAGCTACGGCTTGATGTATCGGGAGATTACACCGTCGGCATTCGCCCAAATTCGAAGGAGAGTAAGGGGACCCACCAACGCAGTTGCCTCTAGGAGGTTGAAGTTTTCATGTCGCTAGATTCCCGGGAATTTGATGCCCTAGGTAACCTAATGGGGCTAAACCCTAGGGAAAAGGGAAAAATGTGAAAAATAATGGAAACTGACCATCATTTTGCTAGGGACCAGTGCCTAATTCGCTTGGGGATATGGAGTCAAGGACAATATATTAATAATGAATAAGGATTCGGTTTCTTCTTCAAGGAGGCCCAGAAAGTCAGCTTCGTCCAATATTAAGGGAAAGATAAGAAAAGTGACATTCAAGCATTTATACTTCATACAAATGGTGCAAGCTTAACGAGATAAAATTATCTCTAGGACATTTCATTCATCTAACAATGGCCCATGCATAGATTAAGCTAAATAGATACATAATTCCACATTTCAATCATGCGGCAACTAGCCCTAATTATAGTGAAATCCACTAGTATGCAGCAACAAAAAAAATAGCATCAAATTTACACTGACAATGTTAGAGAGTATATCCAAACGGCATCACATTTGCACATAAGAAGCTCCAAGATAGAAATAACCCAAATCCATACATCAAAATTCATCCATCATCCAAAGATCTCCACCAAGGAAAAAAATACGAAATTCTCTTAAGAGAGAGATCCCAAGTCAAGTGATGATACAAATGAATCCAAATAACATCAATTTATACCCCTTTTAGGAGTTCGAATTAGCCTATGAACCTACATTAGCCACTAATAATAAAATAATGTGCAAAAAAAACCACTTTTGGTGACAAGGCCACCAAACTAGCTCACAAAATGGAATAATAAGCCTCTCTAGAGGTCAAATAATAATATGTGCATGTCGTGGGGGGTCCTCCAAAGGCCTAATAATCTTCAGAAGTGCCATAATGATGAATAAACTTCTCAAAATATGATGGACAAGGGGGTGGCCCTTTGTTCTCCAAGTAGTGGACCTGTGGTGCTCCCAATTGGTGTGGGGGCACATAAATGACCCCATGGGTCTCCATATGAGTCGAAGATGCCTGTAGATCCTCTGCAAGGGCTCAAGTGATGGGATGAACACTGCCATGACACCGTACAAGTCTTGGAACACCTGCCAAAACTGTGGGGCTCCTGTGGGGCCTATTGGGCATGGTGTACCAAGCACATCATCATCATCCCAAAAGTGGATCGCTAGTAGTCTATGAACCTTGGTGGGAATCCATGGAGTGTTGGGGGCCCATGGCTCTCTACAGGGTATAGTATGTCCAAAGTACATCCCTCCAATGGGGGTTTGCAAGTGATAAATAAGTGAAATGGAGTAGGGAATGAGAAGGGCAATCCTGGCCACATGTTGGGGAATAGGGGCAGCTAGATAGCATCTGTGTTGCTGTTGACTTAGCATGTTGCTACCAACTACCATTGCACTGCAACTCTCTAATATTTATTGTTGTTGTAACTGACAACCCTTCTGCTACTGGAACGGGTTCTCAACCTACCCATCTTCTCCCTGAACTGAATGAACTTTGCTCTTCCTAGAGCCTTTGTGAGTACATCTGCTACTTGATCTTCTGTGGGCACATACTGCAACTATACTGCCCCACGCTGAATACAGTCTCTAATAAAATGACACATGATATCTATGTGTTTGAACCGATCATGAAATACTGGATTCTCAGAGAGCTTGATACAACTTTGATTGTCACAGTAAACGCTAGTCGACTTCATCCTCTTCCTGAACAAACTCACAAGAAGCTTCATAAGCCATATGGCTTCGCACGTTGTTGTGTTGGCTGCCATATATTCTGCTTCAACTGAGCTCAGTGCTACCGACTTCTTCTTCCTGCTGCACCAAGAGATCATTCTTGATCCAATGTTGAAAGAGTACTCGGGGGTACTCTTTCAGTCTGATGAACTTCCTGCCCAATCTGCATCTGTGAACCCGCTCAATCTGAAATCATCTCCTCGGGTGTATTTCAACCCATATCTGATTGTTCCCCGCACATATCTGAGAATGTGCCTGGTTGTTTCCCAATGTACCCTTTTCGGTTCTACCATGAACTGACTAAGGGTGTTGAAAACTGTACAAGGTGGGGTCCACTTCCTTGTCTCCCGGTGCATCTATCTTCTTCCAATTGGTTATCATGGGCATCGCCATGAACCGACAATCTTGCATCCTAAATCTCTTCAAAATTTCAGTGGCATATCTTCCTTGTCCTAGGAAGATCTCTCCATTCTTTTGTCATACCTCCAACCCTAGAAAGTAACGCATCAACCCCAAATCCTTCATGTCGAATTATGCTTCCAAGTTCTTCTTGTAGTCCTTTATGAACCTAGATGGTCCTGTGTAAGGAATAGATCATCTACATATAGTACCAGAACTAGTGGCTCATTCTCCACCATCAATTAGTAGAGATTGGGATCGGCATAACTCTTGACAAATCCCAACTACTGCAAGTAGCTATCAATCTGACCATACCAAGCTCTAGGTGCCTGCTTGAGCCCATACAAGGCTTTCTTCAATCTGCATACATGAGATTTATTCTCATGGGTTTCGAAGCCTTCAGGTTGTTCTATGTACACTTCCTTTTTTATCACCCCATTCAAGAATGTTGTCCTGACATCCATTTGGTGAATCTCCCATCCCATCTGCGCTACTAGGAATACAACATTCAATTCCTTCTTTCTATGCATACCCCTTCGCCACGAACCTAACCTTGTACTTCTCCACGCTACCATCTACAACGTACTTGATCTTGTAGATCCATCTTGATCCCACAATTGATCTATTCTTCAGTCTGGGCACAACTTCCCAAACATCATTCGTCATGATAGAACTACACTCTTCTACCATGGCATCCACCCATACTTGGTGCTGAACGACTTCCTGAAAACTGCAGGGTTCTTCTACTTGCGCTAGCAATGCTTGGTACCTGCTAGGTTGTCTACGCTGCCACTTCTCGGTTCTGAGAGCTCCAATGAACTCTGCATCCCTCAGTGTCTGTCATGCCTCCCTATTGGTTCAACCACTGGTGGTAGGAGGTTCTCTCAATTACTCCTATTCTTGTTGTTCCCTCTACTGAGAACTGCTAGAATCTTCTCCTCCTATGGAGATACTAGTATTGGTCATAGTACTTGATCCTGGTGTTTGTCCTCCTTCCTGCCCTCCCTGCTGCTGCAGTCCCAGCTGTGTGCCTTCCAAAGGGACGCAGGAGTAGTCTGCGTTGCGCAGAGCCTGCGTTGAGCCATTCTACTCAAGCAGAGGCTAGCCAGGGTGACGCAGTCCAGTAATTGATTTTTGTGCAAAGTGTCGTGAACCATAAGCTGAGCTATAGATCTTCAGCAGTTGCTCGTGGGGTGAAGATTCTGTCGGTGCAGAATTAAGCCTAAGCTAAGTTGACAAAGAGCGGGAGGAGAACAGCTACTCAGCAAATTTCATTGCCAAAAGAAATCTAAGGATCGATCGTAGGGTGATCGAAGAGAGCTGACTCGTTGTGTTTGGCAGATTTCCAAGGAGGAAATCAATTGTCAAAGGGAGCAGAGGGTGCCTTTTTCGCAAAGGACCCTAGATCCAAGCTTCAGTCAAGAAGCAGGGAAAGGAAGATCTGTTCTGACAAAGTAGATCTGAGCAGATGGCGCCACACGGATTGCGTGATCAAAATAGGTTGGACGGCCTGTCCAACTTTGCTATTGTAAATTTTTGTAGATGTTCTATGCTTGATGCAAATTTACTTTTATAACAGCAATCACATAAACAGTGAAGTAAAAATGTTGATAGAACATACCAGTGGATCTATAGAAGACAAACCAGAAACAGGAGAATGTGTTGGTGCGTTACGGCGGTCAGCAGGATGCTTCAACCAGCACAGTCTTCTTGGTCGGCCAACCCAAAATGTGTCACAACAGTCCTCAAATCAATCATCCAGTCAACTCAAAGTCAACCACAGAAAAGTCAACGTAGTCCAGAAAAAGTCAACGCAAGGCAGTAACAATAAAGTCAACGCAGCTCCAACTTCGGTCAACCTTTTGACCTCAATTTTTGTGCCAATGAGTACGGCCTTCAAAAATCGAACTCTCCACAAAATTTCAACTCAAATGGACCATGCGTTGACCAAAGTCAATGCTGGTCAAACTTCCCTAGAAACCCTAACTGCAGAAAATTTGTTGTGGTAAATTTCGTCCTTTTGTTGCAGTAGATTTCGTCCTTCTTCTCACGTGGGAGATGAATCTGCTTCTCAGATGCTTGTAGATAATCAGAGGAGAAGATGTGTGATGTTGAGCGAGTGAAATGCTCTCCAACGTTGACTGTATTTATATCCATCATTGAGGTGTGTGACACATATGTTGGGGATGTAAAACCTTAAGGCCGACCTGCACTTAAATTTATTATAAATAATAAATTCAAAATAAATGTTCTGCTCATCAAATTAAAATCAATTTTATATCGATTTTACACCTCTCCGAAAGAGGAATCCAATACAAATATTGGAATCTTCATCTAAGCATCACAAGATGGAGTTTGGACCTAGTTGTCCAAATTTAACACTCCCTCTCAACTAGGGAGAACTCCATCCACCAGTGCAATCAAACATCGTGCGTCATCCCGCCATAACTTGCTTTGCTGGCCTCTTTATTTCAGAACAGAAGTGGGTCAGTCACAAAGACATCATCCCTCGGCTGAAAAATTCAGCCTAGAGGTCTGAAACCTCTATCAGACTCACAAAGAGTCTCCAACCAACCCGAAGTCAGGCAGAGGTCCGAGACCTCACTAGACTTGATCCCAGATCAAGTGGTTGGACCGTGCCATCCTAGATAGAGAGTACGACAATCTCTGATGCGTCCATCAGTCTTTGCTACTGGTCTCTAGCTTTTCCCATCTCATTGGCCAAATGAGAGGTACTTCCCATGAGCCTTGAACTCAATGGGTAGGATGCATACGGGGCACAGATAATGAGAGGTGAACCAACTCAATAATCACAACCGTGGGGTCCAAGCACACCAACAAGGTTTGGCAAGCCTAGCCTTGTGGTTGCTCATAGCTCCAAGAAGCTGTCCCCAAAGCCCCCCAGAGCTCCTCGAGCTCATCGTCCAACAGGACCCACATCATAGGGTCGTTCCACGATACCAAGTCTCTCACGGAAGGTTAGGAACTTGACCTTCCCCAAGGGCTTAGTGAGAATATCCACGACCTGCTCATCAGTTCCTATATGATCGAGCCTTACGGCGCCTTGCTGTACCATATCCCGGATGAAATGGTACCTGATATCAATATGCTTGGATCGGTCGTGGAACACAGGATTCTCGGTCAAGCGAATCCCACTCTGATTATCACAGAGTATCACTATGGTATCTAGCACATGCTCGAACAACTCACTGAAGAGCTTTCGCAACCAGACTGCTTCACAACAGGCCATACTTGCTGCAATGTATTCAGCCTCAGCGGTGCTCAAAGCCACCAACTTCTGCTTCCTGCTCATCCTTGAGATCGAAGAAGAACCAAGATTGAAACAGCATCCCGACGTGCTCTTACGACCCACCACACTGCTAGCCCAATCGGCATTAGTATATCCAAGGAGTGTCATGCTCCCGGCAGTGTATCTTAGCCCATGGTTTATCGTGCCCCAATGATATCTCAGAAGATTCTTGGCACCAACCCAGTGAAAGTGATGAGGCTCAACCATCTGTTGACTCAGTCATCTATGCAAAACATATATCCGGACTCCGGCAAGTTCACTAAGAACACGGTCCCTACGAGCTGGGACGATACTCGTAGGATTTGCCACGGCCCAAGAATACGCTCGACCCAAACTTAAAGTTGAGTTCCATTGGTGTTGACACAGACTTGCGGTCCACCATACCAAATCTCTCTAGAAGTCTCACAATGTATTTTCCTTGAGAAAGGAAAATCTCTCCAGGTCTCTGCCAGACCTCCAGGCCTAGGAAGTAGTGCATCAGTCCTAGGTCCTTCATCTCGAACTCAGCAGCGAGCTCCCTCTTACATTGATGAATGAGAGGGTCAGCACCTGTCAGGAAGAGGTCATCCACATACAACACTAGAATGAGAGGCTTCCCCTGTACAACCTTGAAGTAAAGGTTCGGATCAGCATTACTTCGAGTGAAGCCCAGCTTCATCAAGTAACTATCCATCCTCTCGTACCAAGCTCGGGGTGCTTGCTTTAACCCATAGAGGGCTTTCTTCAACCTGCAGACATGAGTGTCTCGATCCTGAACTTCAAATCCCAGAGGTTGTTCTACATACACCTCTTCTTTTATTGTACCATGCAGAAAGGCGGTCTTGACATCCATCTGATGAAGACTCCATCCTTGCGTAGCAGCAAGGGCTATGATTGATCGAATGGTGGTATATCGTGCCACAAGTGCAAATATGTCATCATAATCTACTCCTTCCTTTTGAGAGAAGCCACTGGCAACAAATCTTGCCTTGAAATTTTCAGCACTTCCATCAGATCCATGCTTGATCTTGTAGAGCCATTTTGCGGTGACAACTGATTTGTCCTTCGGTCTTGGAACCACATCCCAGACATCATTCTTCATTATGGACTCATATTCTTCGTGCATAGCATCCTTCCAGATTTGATGCTTTACGGCTTCCTCAAAAGATCCAGGTTCAGATTGTACAATAGTACTCATGGCAGCTAGATACCCTTGGTATCTACACGGCTTCTTGCTTTCTCGGAATGTCCCCCTATGTCCCTCGGCATCTTCGAGAGTGTCCTTGAGCCATGATGGTCTCTTTCTCAGTGAAGGAGATGGATCGATTGGGTCCATTGGTCCTTCAACATCAGGCATTGTCTCATCCTGCGGTTCTTCTTGATTTCCAGGCCTTGCTTCATGATTTTCCTCAAATCTCGGAAGATCTACTACTTTCTTCAGGGAAGCATCTTCGTCAAAAGTGACATCATGGCATATCACTACTTCCCTTTGACCAGGTACATAGACTCTATAGGCCTTAGAGGTTTCGCTGTAGCCCACAAACATTCCTTTCTTCCCAGAAGCATCCAGCTTACTTCTCTTTTCTTTTGGCACATGAAAATAAACAGGACATCCAAAAATTATAAAATGTGAGATCACGTTTAAAAAACTTTCCCTTCTGAGAGTTTTGGAGTCCGTGGCAAAATGAGGTGATCGTTTTGAATGTATACAAAGAAGATTCGCAGCCTTCTCCTTACTTAAACTTCAAATAGACCCTGGTCACATATGGCATCGCAGCTTTCCACAATGGTCCTCGTTTTTCGCTCAAAGAACGCCCATTTTGCTCAGAGTATAGGCAAAGAGTAGTCTCTTTAAGAGCCAACTTCTGCGACAAGTCCATAGTCTATTTCCACTCATATCCGGGCAATATTGTTTGAACCTTCAAAATCTTGATCTTTTTCCCTGTCATATTTTCCACCAAGGCTTTGAATGTACGGAACCACATGAAAGCCTCATCCTTCTTCTTTAAGAAGTATATCCAGGTTTTGTGAGAGAAGTCATCTATGAACGTCATATAATATGAACATCCTCCCAAGGATGTCACGGGCAGCATACTAGATAGATCAGAATGGATCAATTCCAAGACATCAGATGTGTTTGTGACACTAGAGGGGAAAAGTCCCCTTGTATGCTTTCCTTCGGCACAACCCTTACATACACCTTCATGATTATTTCCAAAATCAGCATCCTCCCGTCACCACCTTCCTTGCTTCGGAAGGGCCTTGTAATGAAGGTGTCCAAACCTCCTTGAATTACTTCGCCTTGTCTGATAGTATGCCATGTCATAGCTCCTAGTGAACTTCCTTCCACCTCAGAAAGTTTCTCAACTCTAAACCCAATCGTGATAGCTTCCTTGAAACTATTCTTCCAGATGCGCACCTTCCCATCAATGAATGCCACATTGAAACCCTTGTCTTCCATGGCCGATATAGACACAAGGTTCTTCTTCAAATCAGGTACGTATAGTACATCTCGCAAATGGAGGACTTGACCTTGAGACAAGTGGAGGGTCACAGTCCCTGTCCCTTTCACGGGATATGTGGCATTATCTCCAAGGATAATTTCCAGATTAGTATCCTTCTCAACCATGTCAGAGAGTGCTTCCTTGAACCCAATGATGTGTCTTGAGGCACCACTATCTATCAGCCAGACATCCATAGTGTCGGGCGGGGATGCAGCAGAGAGAGCAGATACAAGAATGTATTCATCTCTTTTGTCAACAGCATTAGATTCCTCATACCTGGAGTTTCTAGACCTTTTGAAAGGTTGATTGTTTTCATCAGAGGGAGCCTCCCTCTTTCCTTTGGATCTGTTGTTTCTTTGATTTCCATTCCTCCGGTTGTTGTTGTTGTCATCACTATCGGGAGAATCCTTCTTGAAAGGACATTCTCTAGCATAGTGACCAGGCCTATTACAAGTGAAACACTTGCCCTTCTTTCCTTGGGCCCTTGCTCTTCCTTTGTTCTTAGGACCACCAGAGTTCTTCTTTCTAGAATGAGCAGCGTAGGCAGTATTTCTGTCATTTTCATATTCCTTCATTCTTGTCTCTTCTTGCATGCATCTTGACAGTAGCTCGTCAAAGTTAGGAATTGTATTATTATTGAGAATGGTAGTGTTGAATACTTGCCATTCATATGGGAGCCCTCCAAGTGCAGTGAGTACCATCTCACGATCAGCTATTGTCTCCCCAATAGCCAGCAAATTGTTCCTGATCTCGGTCAGTTTCAGAAAGTATGTTTGGACAGATTCATCCCTGCCTTTCTTCAGATTCTTCAATTGATTCTTGAAGAATAGCACCTGGTTTGCATTGTTTACTTTGAACATTTGTATCAGCTTATCATACATCTCTTTGGATGTGCCTAGCCCAGATATGTAGGCAACCAGACTTTTATGTATGGATTCCCTGATCATTAGCTTTGCTTTGATCTCCCCCTTCTTATACTTGGTTTTAGTAGCAGCAGTAGCAGTGGATGGAGGTTCTTGTATCTTACCTAGCACATAGTCCATTAGATCATGGTCTTCTAATTTGAGATCTAATATCATCTTTCAAGCATGGAAGTCATCCCTTCCAGTTAGCTTGTCATCCTCCTTGAAGCCATAACTTGTGGAACTCATTTTTCTCTTTTGGTGATTGCTATAAGTTAGGGCCTGTCTTCACCTCAGCTCTGATACCAGGTAAATTTTTGTAGATGTTCTATGCTTGATGCAACTTTACTTTTATAACAACAATCACATAAACAGTTAACTAAAATGTTGATAGAACATACCAATGGATCCTTTAGAAGACAAACCAGAAACAGGAGAATGTGTTGGTGCGTTACGGCGGTCAGCAGGATGCTTCAACCAGCAAAGTCTTCTTGGTCGGCCAACCCAAAATGTGTCAGAACAATCCTCAAATCAATCATCCAGTCAACTCAAAGTCAACCCCAGAAAAGTCAACGCAATCCAGAAAAAAGTCAACGCAGGGCAGCAACAATAAAGTCAATGCAGCTCCAACTTCGGTCAACCTTTTGACCTCGATTTTTGTGCCAATGAGTACGGCCTTCAAAAATCGAACTCTCCACAAAATTTCAGCTCAAACGGACCATGCGTTGACCAAAGTCAACGCTAGTCAAACTTGCCCAGAAACCCTAACTGCAGAAAATTGCTGCGGTAAATTTCGTCCTTCAGCTGCAGTAGATTTCGTCCTTCTTCTCACATGGGAGATGAAAATGCTTCTCAATTGCTTGTAGATAATTAGAGAAGAAGATGTGTGATGAGATGATTGAAAAGCTCTCCAACGTTGACTGTATTTATATCCATCATTGAGGTGTGTGACACATCTGTTGGGGGTGTAAAACCTTAAGGCCGACCTGCACTTAAATTTATTATAAATAATAAATTCAAAATAAATGTTCTACTCATCAGATTAAAATCAATTTTATATCGATTTTACACCTCTCCGAAAAAGGAATCCAATACAAATATTGGAATCTTCGTCTGAGCATCACAAGATGGAGTTTGGACCTAGTTGTCCAAATTTAACAGCTATCCGGAAGGCCATAATCCTAGTAATCCTAGAGGCATACGGCTTGAGGGAGCATGTAGAGAGTGTCTTGGCTACACCAACTGATGCGAAACTCCTGGCAGAGCATAATGAAGCAGCGGCACATGCCAAGCACTTCATCATGGATGGGGTTAAAGATCATGTGGTACCACACATAGCCGAGAAGAAGACAGCTCATGAGATGTGGAAAGCCTTAACCACATTGTATCAAGGGAAGTCCAACCAAAGGAAGATGCTTCTAGAGAACTAGTTGAGGTTATTTATGATGACCAAGAGAGAGGAAATCGATCCTTTCCTATTCAGACTGCAGTCGACCCGGGATCAGCTAACTGGCATGGGGGTCAAGGTGGAGGATGATGTCATGGTGAGGACTGCTCTAAATGCAGTCACAGAGGACTATGAAACATTTTTCCAAAGCATTTTGGGCAAAGTGGACCTTCCTAACTAGGACGATATGTGGGCTATCCTCAAACAAAAGGAAATCCACCGAATGACCAAGAGGCAGACCAACACCGGAGCAGGAAAGGTGAAGAAGGAGGAAGAGGAAGATGCAACCCTGGCATCAAAGAAGCAGCAAGGGAAAGAGAAACTTGATCTGTCAAAGATCAAATGTTTCCAATGCGGCGAACTTGGACACTTCGCCAGAAATTGTCCTCAAAGGAAGAAGGACAAAGAAGCTTCTAGTTCCAAGGTTGTTGTAGCAGACGATGGCTCTAATGATGACGTAGCCATGAGCGCTCACAAACCACGGAGGTGAGGCGATATTGATCTGTAGAGAAGCTACAGAGTGGTGGTGGGTTCCTTGAGTAGCGCAACTCTTGGATCACATCCGAGCTACAGGAGCCTTAAGACAGTAGCAAGGAATTACTGGAGCGGTGGGTGCAAAGATCACGAATGAAGCAAGGACAGAGGCCAATAGGCTGGAGAGGGACCAGCGCAGTGCAGATGCTGAAGCAGCGTAGAGGCAGCAGCGCAGAGGAAGAATGCTTATGCAGTGCAGAGTTGCAGCAGCGCAGTGGCTTCAGGAAAACAGCGCAGAGCAGTAGCCTATGGAGCTTCAGTGATGAGATGCAGCTCGACTGACTTGTCTGTCATTTGGGCAGGGGTCCTTCAATTGCTTACTCTCAGCAACTGAGTTGTAGTGTAGCAATTGACAGCACAATGCAACAATTTGAGAGGCAACTGCAGTACAGATGTAGCAATGACGGTAGCAGAGACATGGGCAGCAGTACAGAGAGCAGCAGCAGCGTAGTGATGTAGGGCAGCAGGCCAAGCATCAACGCAGAGACCAATACCAGAGATCAGAGCAATACTTCGGGGTGAAATGTATTGCTAGAGCACATTCCTCGCTAGGAAGGAGTGTTGAGATTTTGGGGCATTAGGGTACCATCGAATGTGCTCTAGCTTCCAAATTTTGTGGAGGAGTTGGAGTACATGAGATCTCCAAGACCCAGAAAGTGTTTAGAAGAATTCCATCAGGTTTAAGTTTTATTCAAATAATTAATCTTTTTAATTAAGGACCCTAAGTCTAACTTAGGAAAATTAAAAGATTAAAGTGAATTAAATTAAACATGTGATGAAAATGACTTAAGTGACACGGATCAAGCAGCTTCTAATCTTAGCTGTCGATTAGAGATTACATCACAGCCGTTGATATTTCAACAAGAAAAGTATAAGAGAAGGGCTTGGGGTCAGTTGGAGAACACACACACTCGCAGAGCACTAAAGCTAAGTTGAGATTCTAGGGCGTGGTTTGCTAAGAATTTCAAAAGTGTTTCAGCTGCAGCGAGGGGCAGCATTAGCAAGCGGGATGGTTTGATTCCAGGCCAAGAGTACAACGAGGGCAAAGGAGGAGCATTCCAGAGCAGCGCAAAGGCAGCAACTATGCAGTCCAACCAAGAGCCCAGAAGGGGCAGCGTCGAGGCAACAGGAACCAAGTAAGGCTGACGTAGGCCCAGTTAGGGTAGCGCAGGGGCAGCGTAACCCCTTCTAAGGTGACGCAGGCCCTTCCTGAGCAGCGTAGAGGCTGACACAGGCCAGGAAGGCTGACGCAGAGGGCTTTAGAGCAGCGTTGGGGTTTCTAGATGCCAAAAAGGGGCTGATTCTGTAAATCCCGTTTGAGGGTGTGAATTTGTCATATTTTTCTGTCTCCGAGATAGAGGTATTGCTGCCATTTAAATTTCTTTGTCAGGTTAACCAGTTTTGGTCCACAGGATTGTTGTACTTAGAATCTGCATAATAATAGAAACCCTCCAGAAGCTAGCAGCACCAGTTTTCCTGCATTGGGTTTTTCTGGGGACATTTGTCCATAAAATCCTTGTGTGTCACTTTGTCTATGAGCATGTTATTCAGTATTTGATCTATATGTGTAGGTTGTTAACTGTATTTACTTCGATGTTAATTCTGAATATTCGGATTAATACTTATGTAAGTAGGAGAAGTAAATCAAGATTTAACAGTAGGGATTCTTAAGTTTAAGAAATTTTCACAGATTCGACATGGGAGGATGAGAATTTTATACAGAAGCATCCAGAACCACTCAAGCGTTGAGGACAACACTTTTTTGAAGGGGAGGGGCATGTTAAGTCCCTATAATACTAGTGTATCCCCTTATTGTTATTGTTAGTGTAGCGACCTTATTGTTATTGTTGTGCCCATGTAGTCCCCATATTGTTATTAGTGTGTCCTGTTAGCACTCCACCAGTTCTCTAAAGGCTTAAAAAGAGACTGACAAAGGTAACCACAAACCACTTTGACCTAGTAGCTAGCCCTACCAAGCTAATAGGGCTCTCTCGATGAGATCACAGTCAAGGATTGACTGTGATATGAAGGATATTAGGCTAGATATGATAAGCTCAAGTATATTTTGAGTATTTTATGGTTTGATGTTGGATCAGGGATGAAACCAAGTAGCTAGGTCTAGGTATCAAAGGGTTTACAGCTGCAAAGATATAAAGGAGCAAGGTGGTAGCGGATCTATGATGGCTTTATGGTTTTGTAAGTATGGTGGCGGGTCTAAAAAAGTAAGGGATTTAATGAGCATGTTCAATCATGAATTCATTAAACTGGAAGCATGAAACACAAAATGACATTTCCAAATAAACATAGCTAAATTAATAGAATTTTGCCTATGAACTGTAAGGAAAGCCACTAAAGATGCAAGATATGGAAAGAGGAGCTATATATCATTCATTAAAGACTATAACAGAGAAAATACATGATCATAAACTCACTGCACATGAATTCCTAGATAATAGTTGCAACTGCATCCTTTGATTTCTGAATATGAAAGTGAAAGTACAAGCTACAATATTACAATCCTCTGAGGTCCAACCAGTCAAATGACTCTGAAAATGATAGATATAGACCGAAACAACCTCTCCCCTATCTCAGGGGTCGACTCCATGAGTTGTGGAGCTGATTACATGATATGCTCAACAACACCCTAATGTCTAGGTAAGGTCAACCAATTCACTTCATCATAGGAAACTAGATACATTTGACCAAAAATTACATCAACAAGCATGTATCTACCCTATTTCACTATTCACCAACTCAATTACACTTCATGACATCACAAAATCATCATCATTCATCAATTACACATGTAAAAAGTCAAACTAGGTCAAGTTGCCTGTGAAAAATGCCAACTGGAGAAAATGCAGTGAATTCTGCAGAAAGCGCAGCGTGCCTGGAGAAAGCGTAGCGTGCTGGGGAAAAAGGCAATTTGAAGGCCTTCCAGGTGTCCAAATGTTGATCTGAAAGTTGTTATGGAAAGCCCTGGATGTCTGCTACATGATAGGATGTAAGCCCTCGAAAAGGTGGCTCCTAGCACTCCAAATCTTCATTCTCCCAAGAGTGCTTAGAAAGCGCAGCGTGGCCTCCAAAAAGAGGGCAAAAAGGTCATTTTTTGCTAGCTTTTGGGCATTTTGACCCTCCAAAAGTGGTTGACACGGCTCCACCGCTGACTAGGATTAAAGTACACATCAAGAGGAATCCACCAATGTAGAGAATGCAGCCATTGGACCTCCCCAACAAAAGTGCAATGTGGCCCACGCTATGCTTTTGCCAGTGTGACTGGTTATCAAAATTTCCAATTTTGACCAAAAACTGACAAAAATTAAAATTTGCTCCAAAACTCCTCAAAATTGGTCCAAAGATGCCTGACAAGGTATGTTATGCTATTAAGGAAGCATTAGCAAGTATCTCCAAGTTAACCTTCTCCTTTTGACTAATTAGGTTTTCTTTCAGTTTTGCTTGCAATTGTTTGACTTTGACTTTGTAAATCTGATTCCTGATATAGTAGTGGTCAGCCATGTGTTTTTGTCACTTGTTGTCTCTATTGGCCTTGTCAAGGAGCTTCTCCAAGTGAATGTTGACTTTATCAAGCCAAAACTCCCTATTTTCATTGATTTCCATGACTATCCTTTCTTCAAATGCCAACTCTTCATCTGGTGGATTTTGCTCTCTTTCTTACTAAAGTGCTCTTCGAAGACCCATGGTCCTTGGCCTCTTCCTTGCAACCTGATCTTCATGCCTTTTTGAATCTTCACTGTCAACCACTGATTTGCCTTTCACATCATGCATACTAGCTTCAAATTGATTTTTCTCTAAAGACAATTGTTTTGCATTCAACTGATCATTCTCTTGCTCTAAAAAGGAAATTATGAAATTAGCCCTTGCCAAATTGTCCTTGAGTTCTTTGATTTGAGCATCTTTGTCCTTGATGATCCTTTCAAGGTATTAATGCTCTTCACTGGCCTCCAAGTCTACTATGTCAATGTCATGATGGATGAGTTCCTCATCATGCAAAGATGTCTCATGCTATAAATGTAATCCCTGCTCTGCTGATGTGGGCTTGGCCCCTTCCTCAATCTGAGGAGCAAACACAAGCCTTTTGCCTCTCTGGTATGTCTGAGTGACCTCAATCTTCCTCCTCACTGAAACTGTGCTAGGTGAGCCAACCTCCACATGTCTAGATGGTGCTAGTGGTGAACTAGGGCTAGTAGGTTGGCTACTAGAAGACAAAAGACATTTGCTTGTATGAAGGTTTTCCAAGTGATGCTCTTCTGTTCAAGCCGGTGTGAAACAATAATTTTGATAAGAGCATGGTGAAAGAAGCTGCTTTCAAAACTACTCTGCTTATGTTGACCTTTTTCTGCCATCTTTGCCAAACTTCTGTAGAGGTAATAGGGCAAATTGAGTGGCTTTACCCTTGTAAAATGCATGACAAGTCTGACATGATACACATATAGTCTAGAAAATCTTCCCTCACAAGTGAAGTACTTCATGATGGTCTTCATTAGTGGTGTATGCTTCTCAAGGAGGTGCCCAACAGGAAAAATCTTCTTCATATGTTGTTGATAATGTTTTCTGAGATAGGGTTGGTAATTTTGAATGTCTAGGTCCTGGTTTTTGAACCATTTTTCATCATGATTGGGTATCCATTTGGCCTCATCGACTACATCAGTTGATATAGTGAATGTAACCCCTGCAATCATTACTTTGTCCTTTTTGAGTTGAGTGGCAAACAATTTGGTCAATGTGGCATGGTATTTGACTTTCTCAACTTGTTCACAAAAAGGAAGACACTCTACCCTTTGAAAATAGTGCTTGGATAGTAGTGAAGACATCATTTCATGAGTGGTTAAGGGCTCATGTCTTATCAGTTGGCCTCCCTTATTGTAAGACTACTTCTCCTCCATTTGATTGTTTGCAAGGGACAAAACCCTAATGGGACAAAACAGGGGAAGGGAGTGAAGGGATAGGATGAAGGGGTTATGGAAGGGAGATGGGAGTAGGAAAATTTAGGGGGGTGGATAGGGGTTTTAGGGAACTATAAGAAGTGGAATGGAGTGAATTGGGTATGGGAATTGAGCTAGGGAATTTTTACACAATCCTAGCTAGGAAAACTGCCAAAATTTGCAGTATTAGGCTAGAGTTTAGGGTTTGGGACTTAGGAATTGGGTATGAGGGGGTGTGAAGACTATGGGAGATGGCTTTGGGTGTGAGGAAGGGTAAGAAACTGTGGGGAGATGTATTTACCTTACAAAATTTGAAAAGATAGCCCAGCCACTAAAACGCAGCGTAGGGGCCAATGGAGGGTTTTCACTATAAATCAATGAAATTGAGCTGCAAGGAGGGGTTTCTAAGGTGTGACTTACTTGTCCACTGATGCTGGACACCTTGATATCCTTCAGAAGCCTTCAGAAGTTGATTTGATGCCTCTAGGAGAGAAAACACAACGTTTGGAAGAAAGTGCAGCGTGTGGCCCAGAAAGCGCTGCGTGTAGCCCAGAAAGCGCAGCGTGGCTGCTTTGGCATCAAATTTTGGATTGTGTTTGGCTTGAATTTGCTGATGAAGCACTTGGTGATGAATGAGAGTTTTTCTTCAATGAGATGAATGAGAAAATGAGCTTGAATTGGCCTTTTATAGCTTGTGGTGGTCACTTTCTTCAGAGTAGTGGGATGGCCCACTACATGTCTTTTCACTTTTCTTTGAAAACTTGTAGCTTTGAAACTTTCTCGTGCAGCTTTAGAAACATTAGGAACTTATTACATTTTGAAACATAAATTAAATTTGAAACCAAACTGTTAGAAATATTGAGAGGGGGGCTGAATCAGTATTCCTTTCAATTAGTATTATTATTAATCTTTCAGAGCATTAGTTAATCTTCAATTATTATCAGTGTTTGTACAATGATAGCAGTAAACAAAAGGAACACAAATGCACACAGTTTTTAAGGTGGAAACCCCCTCCGGGACAAAAACCACCTGAATGATTTTCTAATAATTTTTTAATATTCAACTCCAATTGAAAAGAAAGCTCCAACTTCCTAAAATCTAGAAAAGCATTCTTCTCCGGCTCCCACTGGATGGACGCTCCAACGCCCGAGATTCTTTAGTAGTCAACTGAATGGATGCCCCAACACCCAATGAGCTACAACTCACCCTAGCACCACCCTACCACCCTAAATTTTTCACAAGCTTGAACCTATTGGTGACTTCATCCACCAACCTAGTACCACCCTACCACCCTATAGAAGAACAAAAGAAGAATGGACTCTCGTACCAGGGAAAATGGTCCACTTTACAATGATATAGAATGATGTAGAAGAAGAAGACACAATAGACCATAACCCCAACTATGACACAAATACCTAATGATGATCCTAGACCTCCCGACACTGCCTCTTCAATTCTTGGCAGATAGACACTTGTACAAATTTTACAATGACTCAATACAATGATACCTTTACAATCACTGTATGCAGTGCTGCCCACGTGAAGACTTCACGTGGTGAACTTCTTGCTGCTGTTCTACACCTTGATTGTTGCTCTTGTCATGCTACCCTTTCTCACTCTTCATAATATTAGATCATGCATTGAGTCTTATCTTGATGAATATATAATACCTGCAAAAAGTCTTCAAGGAAATACCCACGACATCATAATAGCAAAACTTATCTCATCTTGTAGAGCATATGTTAGTGCTAAACAAAAAAAAACAAATTAGAATACAAAGAACCTAATGCAATTAAGAGATGAACATGCATATACAGAATATACTTACCTGGAGCTTACCTCTGATGCACC
Source organism: Pinus albicaulis (assembly GCA_034641835.2). Lineage (NCBI taxonomy): Eukaryota > Viridiplantae > Streptophyta > Pinopsida > Pinales > Pinaceae > Pinus > Pinus albicaulis. The sequence goes on from CM076572.1 coordinate 1,144,511,275, forward strand.
TTGCTTTGCTTTGCTGCCCTAGAAAGTCTGGTCCTTTGTAGCCCTTGACAGCACATGATCTAGCTTTTTCTTGCCTTCTTGGAGCTCGATATTGAATCTATTGTATCTCTGTTATTTCAGATCCCCAAAATGCGATTTTCGGTCATGTAGTAGTCCTCTGAGTCTTCTTTCCAATGCCACAGGTCTGACCCAATTTGGATTCTTCAAGGCAAAGTTATGCCCAATCTCTCACAATGACCTAATTATGGACTGGTTCAGTAGAGCGAACTTGTACGACGTGCCACGTGTTACTGTTTCCTCATTCAGATCTGAAATTGATACACAGAAAACTACATTCTGTGCACTATCTGCCACTTTTTACAGAATTCCAATTTGATACTCAGAGAGAGGGTTATCACGATTTTCCCAAGGTCACCTCTTTGAGATGAATTTCAAGAGCCTGCAAAAACCCTAACTTCCACAAATCATATCTCCGAAAATATTGCGCACCATGATCTAAAATTTTACATGAGCTTCCTCAGGATTTCGACTTTGTCTCATAAAAATTTCATCTTTTGAACCTTCGTAGGAAAAAATTTATAGCGAAAATGCCACGATGACCTGTTTCAAGTAGCGAAATCCCTACATGAGGAGGATATCAGGATCACAATTTCTATAAATGCTTAGGTTGAGAGGGTCTTCAACAAGTGAACGTGCGAGGGGAATTAGGAGATTAAAAATTATTAATTATTTACTTTTCAATGACCACAACCAATTATTAGAGTCATGCCACAACCCCATGGGGTTTTAGCCCACTAACTGGGGTTACTAACTTCAAACATGAATATCTTTCAAACCGTGAAGAATTACGTGGCATGCCATATATCAACGGAAACATCTCAAAAAGTAGAAACCATCAAAAATATCCTTAACTCGGAATATAGTAATTTGGTAGGCCAAAATTCCCATGCAAGATCGAGGTAGCCCCTGGCGCTGCTTGGGTTGACATCAATGACAACCACTGATCAACAATCTCTCCCTTTGGCATTGATGGCAACACAAGTACTCCCCCTGCGATCATGACGCCTCTTCCTACAACATTCTCTCCCCCTTTGACATCAATGGCAAAGGGTAACTCCCCCTGACACAACTATCCTGCGGACCTGTACACACTTACAATCCCTCTTTATTTTCTGAATAAGGAAAATCTAATGAGAACTTGGGAGAATCCCAAACTTCTAGCAAATATATTCAAATGCTTCACAAGGTAAAGTTTTACTGAAGATATCATCGATTTGTTCTTTTGTACCAACATATTCAAGTTTGATATTCTTTTCAGCGACATGTTCTCTAACAAAACAATATTTGATCGGAATGTGTTTTCTTTTTGAATGCATGACAGGATTCTTGGAGATGCTGATGGCACTGGTGTTATCACAGAAGATGGGAATAGGCTCACTGAATTGTACTTGAAGATCTTGCAAAGTTTGTTTCATCCAAAGGACTTGAGTACAACAAGCTGTCGCTACAACGTATTCTGCTTCCATTGTAGATAACGAGAATGAGATTTTCTTTTTGCTCAACCATGATATGAGACAACCACCTAGATAGAATGATGCTCCACTCGTACTCTTACGATCATAGTCTTCTTTTTCTGCAAACATAGTCTTCTTTTTCTGATGGTAGAAAACCTTCAAGTTGTTCGATGTAAATTGAACAAATTTACCTATTACCACTCCTTTGCCAAATTTATGCATGGAATGACAGATTTTGGTGACCTTAACCCTAATGACCTAATCGTGACACTGAGATGAATGAAAACCATGATGATGTTGACTGAAGTGATGATGATGATCTTTCAATGATGGTACACTCAACTGAGGGATGACAAGGACTGGCATGTGAAAAATTTTGAAAGGAGTGGAAATAGCCCTAGACACACTAGCTAGTGACCAAATTTTTATTTGAAGACCTAATGAAATGACAAATATTTGACTTGAGAACCTAACAAGACATGGTAAGAGCATATTTGATCACTGGTGACAGGTTGAACAGACTGACACTAACATATCCCATGAAAGCCCACTATTGTTATTGTTGTGCCCTTACATTCTTATTGTTATGTCAGCTAGGATTATATTGTGACCCCTTGGACTCCTATATATAGAAAGAAGGTTTTTTCATTTGTAACATCCAAGAATTGTTCATTTATGTAATGTAAAGGAGGTTGCCCCCTTGAAGTGGTTGATTTCTAAGTTGTTGATCTCTCTTTTCTTCCAGAAAACATCGAAGTAAATACACTACAGCATACACATTTATACAGATCAAGTACTGAAGAATAAGCAATCATGTAGACAAAGGACACAAAAATTTTCGGACAAATGTCCTCAGAAAAACCCAATGTAGGAAAACCGGTGCAGCAGCTCTTGAGGGTTTTTACTAGGGTGCCAATGTGGCTTACCCAACAAAGAATTTCCTTGGTCGAAGTACCTTTATCTGGAGACAGATATTATGGCTGATCCAGCATCAGAATGAAGAACCCCACATGTGCCTACGCAGTCCCCAGAAAGCTCTGTGCTGAGAATGCGTCACACTTCCTAGTGGTTGCATCACCCATCTGCTATCTGTTGAACTTGAGCCCGATCTGCCCCACAAAAACCCCGGTGCTACAACCTCTGTCTCTGCGTCACCTCCTCTTGGACTGCGTCACCCCACTGGGCCTACGTCAACTCTGCGTGAGCCCAGCTGAGCCTACGTCACCCTCTCAAGGGTTGCGTTGTCTCTCCTGGGTAGATTTGCCTCTCTGAAAATGTATTCTCGGCCTTGGATTCAAAATCCAAACTGCCGAACTACCCCTCACTGCACTGCAAGCTTACTCCGAAATTCTCAGCAAACCGCACCCCAGAATTTCGTCTTAGCTCAAGAGTTGCCACTCTATGTGTCTTCTCCAACTAACCCCAAGCCTTCCTTTAATACTTTTACAGTTGACGAATCAACGGTTGTGATGTAATCTCTAATCGACGGCTAAGATTAGAAAAGACTTGATCCTCGTCACTTAGAACATTCTCACCCACATGTTAAATTAATTCACTTTTATTATTTAATTTCCCTAAGTTAGACATAGGGTCTCCTTTAAAATAATTAAATATTTGAATTAAGCTCCGGGTGGAATTTCTCCAAAGGATTTTTGGGTCTTGGAGATCTTATGTGTTCTAGCCCCTCCACAAAGTTTCAAAGCTAGAGCACATCCGATGCTACCCAAAAATCAACAGAAATCCCACGAGACTAGGATTAAGGATTAACCCCCCATTTAAGGTGAAGGAACAAAACCACGATCAAAGCCCTTCCTTCTTCCACGTCACCCTATAATCCATGCCCAAGATGCCTAAGAAAAAAAGGCATAAGCACCCAATTGCGCAATGAAAAACATGCCTTTTGGGTTGGATTGTCCAATTTCTAACATATGCTCTTGACAGATAGGCGAGGGGGCATATGACTGATGCAGGAGGCAGAGATCAAATGGCACAATGTATGGGCTACACTGGTGGTTCTTAGGGGCTATTGGTTGCCGACTGAAGAGATAACTAGGAGAAAATTTCTCTTATGGGGTCAACCACTTCTAGTGGGTAACAAAGTGATCTGTTAGTTTTTTACCAAGAGACCAGTTTGCTCGAGGACACTGATTTTGTGATCTCTCCCTTAGGTTATGATCATGAGACCTATGGTTTGGTCAACGAGATTGATCTTGAGTTCCCTTCCTTATGTTGCGGCCAAGAGACCTATGGTTTGGTCAGGAAGGATGAGTTCTCACCCTTAGGTCGTGGACCAAGAGACTATATAGTCAAGGATTGAGAGAAGGATTCCTCCCTTAGGTCATGGACCGAGAGACCTTGTTTGTGGTCGGGGAGATGTACCCTGTGCATATGCTTGGTTTGGCCTCATTGATTGATCCCACTAGTCAGTAGGGAACTGACCCAGATGCCATCGGCTTTTGGGATGTGTTGGATGTTATGTATCTTTCCTTATAATGAGACTAATGATCTCTCCCTTATGTTGTGAACCAGGAGAGACTTGTACTTGCGATCTCTCCCTTAGGTTGTGGTTGTGAGGCCTATCGTTTGGTCAGGGAGATTGATCTTGAGAGAGAGAATGAAAAGTACCTCCCTGGCTAAGAGGGAGTATTGGAAATGTGGTGCCATGGTCGGTATTTTCATCATGAAGAAATTGGAAAATTTGAATTTTTATTTTGCCTAATAAAATTGATCAAGTCGGCCTCCTATTATTATAAGTCAGTTGGGCCCCTTGGAGGCACCCATTCGACCCCCCTTGAAAGGCCATAAATAGGAGATCACTTCTCCTCATTTGGACATACACTTTTGTCTTAGTTATATCTGATTCAGCAAAGGAAGAAGGAGAAAAGAAGGGCCAAATTTTAGGAGGGATTGGCACTTGATCTTGTTCATGGTTACTGGTTTGGCTATTATCTTGATATTATGTTTTTTTGATGTACTGATGAATCTTGAACTCTCTCTCTCATAAGGAAAGATTTATGGGTTTTCCCTTGTGGGTTTTGCCCTGACATCAAGCCTCAATTCTGTCTCTCTTGTCTCATTGTCTCATGGTTACTTTCCACTGCTCTTTCATGTTTAATGGTTGAAATTTTCTTCTGTATAACTGCTTGATGGTGTTATGTGGAATTAATGCAAATTAAATCATTAAAAGTAGTTATCATGTTGAAGAAAATTGTTCTAGATTGTGCCCTAGAAATATCAACAAGGCACAAGGTTTCACAAGTCCAAGCAAACTCAGATATCAAGTTTTCCAATAATGACATGTTTGATATGGTATATAGTACACACACACACACAACCAATTTTCATGAATAACAATGTCCTCTTTCCAACTGTAACTTCACTATCGGTTGTGGTCTAAATAGATGTTTATTTTCTCTACAATATTTTTGGTTTGTTGCACATAAGTAGATATTGACAAACAATTGCATTGGTAATAACCAATGTGGAAAAAGTCGAAGTCGGGATTAAATCTTCAAGGATCCAAAAGTTGAAAAACTCGATAAAGTCGGGAGTTTTTTGAAAATCGGCAAAAAGTCGGCAAAACGAAAAAAATACAAAATATTCATTTTTGGAAAAAATGCTGATTTTTTCAAAAAAAAATTTAAAAATTATTAAAGAAACTACCTCACTCACGATTTTTTCGAAAAAGTTGGCAAAAAGTCGGGACTTCGAGGATAAAATCGCGACATTCTCAGGAATGAAAAAGTCGGCCAATAAAGTCAGCTCCGGGAAAAATTCGGGATTTTTTCAAAAAATCGGGAGTTTTTGCCAACTTTTTCCACACTGGTAATAACTAAGAGAGGATAAAATAAAGCTCAGTGAACAACCAACCCTCTCTCTCTCTCTCTCTCTCTCTCTCTATTAAGTGTCACAAAGAAATGAACTTGAAGTATGACCCTTTAATCATGGAACTCAATTGGAAAAGAGGCATCTCAAAGGGCGGGCAACAAAGTAAATCATTGATATCACAGAATGCAGTAAATATCCACAGATAGAATGAAGAAATATTTCGGAAAAGAATAGAAAGACCAGGACTTTTCAGAGCAGAAATAAATATCAATGAAAGATGCGAAGAACTTATGAAATCTATCCAATCTAGCAAGTTGTGAACATAAACATATGCTAAAAACAAAGGAGAGTCTCCAACAGTTCACAGTGAACCCCTGGTTCAATGAGTGCAAAGAAGTCAAAAAAGACCTATAAGAAAAACCCCAACCAGCAAGAATCTCAGGGCCTACAATCAAGCAGTAAAGATCCAAAAATGTAAATTTTTAAAAACAAGACAGCAGGAACTACTAAAGATAGCAACCAATCATCAAAGGAGGAGAAAAGTGTGACCAAGGGAATTTTAGAACTATAATGATCATTGCAATATTTGCATGCTGATTGGCAGATGATGGGAAGAAAAATCTTTGAGTGATAAGACAAGACAAAGGAAAGAGCTAAGGAACAAACAGGTTTCAAAGCAAAGCACTCGCAACATTGATCATTTCCTTACTTTAGGGCACATGATAGAAAAGGCAAGGGACATGAAGTATGAGACATTGTGGTGATAGTTTGTGGACCTCATAAACCCTTTGACATAGTGCAATGAGAGAATCTAAAGGGATGGCTCATGGAAATAAGTGTTTTGGACAAGTGCAGACCAATAGTAGACAGACTACGAATGGGCTAACAACAAAATCAAAACTGAGGAACAACTGTGAAGGAGCTTCAGCAATGATGTAGGAGGGAAACAAAGTTGTCCCTCTCTCCCACATTGTTTGGCCTAATATAGATAAACCAGAAGACTAGGTCAATGAGAAAGGTGGAGAAGTAAATACAGGAGGCCTTACAATAAAATTTCTTTGCTATATGCAGAGAATGTCACCTAATGGCAAGGACACTAAACAACATACAGGAGCATCTATCAACTTTCATTGAAAAAGAAGCCATATCAAGCTCATATAAACTTCAAAAAGAACCCTTTGGAGATCACCCAAAATATCAATGCCTAAACTTGGTGTTTAACAAAGAGCTAAGTTGAGAAACCACAAGGTGATTGGAAGGCAACCTTATTACTCCAAATTAGATGCAGGACGGCAGAGGTATGGAATTGGGGATTGATCGGCGTACTTCTTCAGACAACAGTGATGTATGGATGTAATATGCATGCAAGCAAATCAAACAATAGATGGATCCAAATAGAGAAAGTGTAAAAACACGTTGTAACAACCTTTCTCACATTGTAACTCCTTATGAAATTCCTCTAGCAGAAACAGGTGGAAGCAATCAGAAACTCAATTTTATATGGGCACAGTCTTACAGATATTGACAACATAAGGGTACCAGAAAAATCAGGAAAGAGCTCTTCAAGAGAAAAAAAAAAACACTTAACTGCAATAGAAAGAGTTGCGAGTTACATAAAATAGTATTGAAAATCCACCTGCAAGCTTGTTACAGACATGGCAAATGGAAAGGAAACACGAAGAAAAAAACACTACTACATTGGGAATCTTAAACCCTACAAGCGAAATCAAATTGCAAGAATATCTAAAATAAACATCTTGTGAAGAAAAAAACAAAAATTAGCCTAATGAAGAACAAACTCACATAAATTAAAACGCAGCACAGTAAGAAGGAAGGAACCAAAGGAGAAACGGAAATGCAGAACACGCCAAGTGTGAAAAGAACAGGTGGAGACAGAGCAACACTTCCTACTTCACCGTGAGGCATACAGCCACATTAGAAAGTGATCAGCATTAGAAGAGAGCATTTAGGAAAAAGTGTTTTGGGATTCACAGGTAGAGGACACCGTGAAAAGGGCAGCAAGGATGATGTGCCTCAGGGACAGGTTGTTGTGAGTCAACCCAACTAAAACAAGTGACCCTCTCCAGGGGGCAACGTTCAAATAAGAAGCACAACAACTCCACTCATACCCGCATAGGGGATATCATCTATCTTCCACATCTCTTTCTTTTCACGTTCCATTTTTCTTATTTATATGCAGGAATGGTATGGTGAGATGCAATATTTTTGTCCCACGGACCAATTGGCCCCATGGGTTTTTAATAATATTCTCTCCCCTATATATATAGATATAGACAAGGTCCAAGAACCAAATATATTTTTCTACAAACACATGAGAATTTTGTTATTTGTTGTGCAACCATTTCACCCAAAATTCATCTATAATATTCAAACATATATGTCAATAAATGCTAGTGTTAATAGATCAGAACAATTTTTAGATAGAAAACAGAACAATTTTTAGATAGAAAAACAAATAAGTATGAGAGTTTTATTATTATTATACCTCACTTTTGTCATCAAGAACTCTTGCCAATAGATAAAGATCACAAGCTTTGGCAATCTCCATGAGCGTCTCCACAACAGAAGGCCTTACAACAGCATGCTCCTGTTACAACAGTTGATTTCTATCAATTTCAGACCAGTGCAGCAGCCTAAACTAACTACATGGAGTGTCAAAATATCATTCCACCTGCAACTCTTCTGGGGTTAGCTCCTCAAGTACCACTCCCAGCAATTGGCATGTGATCTGAAAGAAGCATTTTGCAAAAACAAGCATGAAGGAATGTAAGCTTAAACAAAACTTTATAAGCAATTCCAGTGTAAGCTTACTTTGATGAAATACAGGTAAGAATAGAAACAATAACACAAAACTAATTAGAAAAGGTTTTGTACCCTGCTCACTAGTTCCAAAGCAATAAGCATTGGTCCAGCTTGTAATATCACACATCACTTGTTTGTGGATGATATTTTGATTTTCAATGAATGTACTAAAAGGATAATTGAGAAGTTCAGAAAAAATTTGAGGTTATTTAGTAAAGTTACAAGTATAACTATAAATCTTGACAAATCCACAGCATCCATATGGGTTATGTTACCCCTACTTTTAGCATGGGTGCCCTAGTAAAATTTTGGTGGAACAGAACAGTTTGGTGGCATGGCATATCCCTCTTGATGGTCTGGTTGCATTCTGACTTTTGGGTACTTTCACATTTCCCAAGGCATTTCACATTGTTCAAGGCACTTCACGTATTCTGAGGTATTGGTCACACCTCCAGAGCATTGTTGGGGCTATTTGGGCACATGTGGACATCTTTTGGCATGCCACGTGGAGGATCATTGAGCGCTCTCCTTGTTGGTCATTTTGAAGCTGATTTTCATTTTCACATTATCTGAGGAACAATTTGTACCTACAGCATTTCTGGAAGTTGTTGGGGTACTTTGGTGACTTGGTAGGGTGATCTGGCCGATGTGTCACATTCTTGCTATGACTTAGATGATGTGGACATGGCTTGGATGAAGTATCTAGGAGAATTATGGGTGGAAATGAGGATCAATCTCATTATATTTTAACCTCATTTGGCCGGATGGGGGTTTAATAACCCAAACTTTGACTTACAGGAGCATCTCTCAAGCTTCATGGAGTGCCTTGACCCAAGGCACGACCATGGGCCTTCAATTGGGACACTGTTTGGAGGTATTGGGCCATTGTATCACATGAGTTTTGAAGATGTTTTCATGATGCCCCCTCTCCAAGGGTACATGTCCAACCTTTGCATGTGGTTGTTGCACAAAGAAGGTGAGCATTGAAGACTGGTTGACTCGGGAGGCCACTCTACCACATCTTGAAGCATTGGACCATTCTTTGAGCCATCTTCCATGGAGGACATTGACCATTTGCACCATTTTGGAATCATTTCGAGGCTAGATGTAGCACCATTGACCATCTCTCCTCTTCTTGGATGGATCGACCCCTCTAATGGGGCTTTTACTCATCTTCTTATTGTACATGTGGCTTGACCACTTTATTATAATGGTGTTAGATTACTTGTTTTTAAGACTTAGTTAGATTTAGTTTTCTTAGGCTAGATCTATGGAATTAAATAAGATAATGAAATCTTACTATAAAGATGTCAAATTGTGAAAAATCCACAAACGGCAAATCCTATTGCAGCAACTGGAGAATATTCTCCTAATTGTTAATTTTAATTTAACAATTTATTTGTTGTTTCCTACGGCAAATACTAAATACATCACACTGCAACCTTCACAAATAAAATTGCGGAAAAATAAACGTTGGAAGAAATGCTAACACACACACATAAAATGAACACAGCTATTTTTGGACAAAAGTCCCCGGAAATACCCAACTTGGGAAAACCGGTGCAGCAGATGAGGGTTTTATTATTAAGCAACAGTGAAATAATCTGAGTACAACTAGATGTCGAAACTAGCAATCCTACAAAAAAATACTGGCAAGAAAAAACCACTGAGGAAATTTCCTCACTCCACAGGCAAATCCAGGCTCTGACCTCAGCTCCAAGTGAGCCGTCCAAACAAGCTTTGCGCAGCTACTGCGTCACACCAATGCAGTCCCTTCTGCACTCAATTCGAACCAGCTTCTCCTCAAGCCGTTTGGTCTGTTGTTGTCTGGGAAAATGTCTCTCCTGCCCTTTGAAACCTCTGTCCAGCTTCTAGCACTGAAACTCGTCTTTCCCCAACAAAATCGAAACTGCCTCTAGAGGCTACTTCATTGCCCCAACGTCAGCCTCTCTATGGCTCTTTTGCCTCTCTGCAAATGCACTCACCGGATCTGGAATTCTTCCTCCGCCTCCACTGTCTCTGCCCCTCTCTCACTGCTTCGATCTCACTAGCTCTCTCTCCGGCAACTAACTGTTTCTACTCTAGAAATCGATATGCTCATGAAATCGAACCTCTCAAGTGATTTATCCATCACCACATCGACCTCCTCTTATAATCCTCTGTTGGAGAACCAACGACCAAGATTAAAACATAATCGATGGCTAGGATCATCTTGGAGTCGATCAGTGTGAGTTTCTAGAATATTCTCGCCTTGACTTAATTTATACTGATTAATTAACCATATTCCCTAAGTTTAGACTTAGGAAATAGTTAAAAACTAGTTAATAATCTGATTAAGCCACTTCTAGGTAGAATTTCCAAAAACGATTTTTGGGTTATGGAGAACTCATGTATTCTAGCCTCTCCACAAAATTTTGTGGCTAGAACACATACGATGCTACAAAAACTAACACTCCCTCTTAGCGAGGAATGTGTTCTAGTGTTGCACCTACTGCCGCAATACCCTATCTCTGCACCATCTCTTGTCATGTTGTTGATGTCTGGCGGCTAGCCATACTACCCACCAACCACTGCGCAACTCTGATATGAGCTGCATCTGTGTTGTTGCTGACCCTGCTAAACTGCTTCAAACACTACATCTGCACTGCAACTCCCTCTCATCTGTTGTGGTTTCAACTGCAGCATTTGCAACAAAAAAACATCCACAATATTGAACCAACTGTGTTCAGTATGATGCATCTGTCACCCTAGTCCTGACTACTACTAGCATCTGCATTGTCTACTGAAGACCTTGCGTTGTTGTCGACTTTGCAATGTGCCAACTGCACTACTGCCAACTCTGCACTGCGCTCCCCAACATCTAACTACTACTACTACCTGCAACTGTCACTTTGGCATCTGACTGCATCAACTACCATTGGTCCAACCTGCTACTGAATATTGTCGGCCCCCGTAGCCAGGTATTGATCCAAGAGGTGGACTCCTCAAGGATCCTACCCATCTGTAGCGTTGTAGGGCTACAAAACCAAGTCACCCCACCTCACTCTTGGAGGTATATCAGCGAACATCGCGAAGGTTTCCTCTAGCCTGGAGGAAAGCCTATCGATCTCTACAGAAGTTGTCTGTTTGTCCTGCTTCTCCTTCTTGCCCTTCTTCCTGAGAGGATACTAGGTACTGTAGTGGCCTAGCTCACCATACCTGAAGCACTTGATCTTTGACAGGTCCTTCTTCTTCTTCCTCTGCTCCCCCTGTCCCTGACTGGGACCCTTTGATGTGAGGGCCACATTCTCCTCCTCCTTCAGGTGCTTCGATCAGTTGTTGACAGGCTCTGTGTCACCCACTAGGGCCTGCATCAACCTCTGCGTCAGCCTCTACGTGAGTAGACTGGCTCTGTGTCCCTTCTATTGAGTTTGGGTCCCTCCTGGTGTTGTGTTGCCTTCTCCCGAATCTATGTTGCTTCAATTGCCCTTCCTGCAGCAAAAATCTTCAACCTCTTGCTGATGGCTTCAGCTTGATCTGCAATCGCTCTGATACCATGTGAAAATTTCTGAATACAGAAACCCTACTGCTAAATATTGATTTAGTTCTCCTACTTGTTTTATTATACACAAGTTATTTAACTGAAATATTCAGAAAAACATCGTAGTAAACACAACTAGCAACCTACACAAATATAGATCATTTACTAAACATCACGCACATATGGCAAAGAACACAATGATTTTTCGGACAAATGTCCCCGGAAAAACCCAATGTAGGAAAACTAGTGCAGCAATTCTAAGGGTTTATTATTATTAACCAGCAGTATTCTGAGTACATCTAGGGTGCCATAATCCGACACACTCAACAAAGAAAACCTTGGCAATAGAGAAAAATGTGAGTTTTAACTCACACTGCAAGTCCTAGCTGATCCGGATGAGTCACTGGTGAAACCTCCGCTAGCTCTACGCAGTCTCTACGCTGCCACTACGTAAGGCCACGTGGCCCTGACTGAGGAACTACGTCACCCTTGCTCTGTGCTAATCAGCTTCTCCCGGAATCTGGTTTCAGCCCTGCTGGCTTAAAAACCCCGATCTCCAGCTAATTTTGGACTTTTCCTTGGAGGCTTTGCGTTGCCCCTGCGTGGGCTTGCGTCACCCTCTCTAGGGTCTGCGTCACACCCTTTGATGGTTGTGTTGTCTCTACTACGTCTCTGCTGCCCTTTCTCTGCGTTGTACTCTTGGTCCTCCGACCAATCACTGCATCTGCCCCTCACTGCTTCTTCGAATCACTCAAATCTAATCTTCGTCTGAGCACTGCTCTGTCAGAAGAATTCGATCTCTTAGATTCACTGTGTGTGTTCTCCAACTGACCACAAGCCTTTCCTTTATACTTTTCTCGTTAATATATCAACGATCGTGATCTAATCTCTAATCAATAGCAAAGATTAGAAGAAGCTTGATCCATGTCACTTAGAATGTTCTCATCACATGTGTAAATTAATTCACTTTAATTTTTCAATTTCCCTAAGTTAGACTTAGGGTCCCTATTAAAAAATTTAATTATTTGAATATATTTTACACCAGATGGAATTTCTCCAAACGCTTTCTAGGTCTTGGAGATCTCATGTGTTCTAGCCCCTCCACAAAGTTTCGGAGTTAGAGAACAACCAATGCTACCCCAAAATCTCAACAAACCGCACTAGCTCCAAAGCTTGAGGCGCTACCCCAATAGCCGAAAACTGATCCCAGACCTACTAGATCCTGGTGAGGAAGGGGCCTATGCCTTCCCCTTTTTGCATCTGGATGCATCTCAGCTTCTCCTCGAGGTACATCTTCTGTTGCTCGGAAGTACCCTAATACAACGTGGCAAGAGCACATCCCACATCTACTTGGCAGTATCCTTGCCAGCGATATGTGAAACAACATGATCTTGGACTCCATCTAGGATCAACCGCTTCGCCTGTGCCATCTCCTTTTTGTACTCCTTCAACAGATCTACATCCGTGGGAACCGCCACCACATTATCGAAGTATACCTTTAGGCCAAATTCTTCTAGAAGGAAGGAGATCCTTGCCTTCCAGATAACATAGTTGGAAGCACCATCCAACCTATCCTAATCTCTCAACCCTTGCAGTGGCCATCTCTGAAAACTGTTGAAAACTCCCTCTTCCCCTGTGCTCGATTGTTGCTCTGCTACTTACAATCCCTCCTAGAATGTGTGGTTCTGCTAGCTGCTACTACCGATCTAAAACTGGAAATTCGAACTTCCGAGACTAGAAGTTCCCTGCGAGAAATTTTTCCTCCGTGTGTGCTCTTCTTCCACCCAATGCAGATTCTGCTCTAGCAACTGCTGCAAAACCCTCTGCATCCAGCTAGAGATATTCCCAACAAAAATACTAAGTTGCTCCCTTTGCTTTTGGAGCTACTCGATTTGGAGAGATCGAATTTTTTTGTCCCTCTCAGAAAAATCAAAACTTCTCAAGTGACTCGGCTTCTTGGCAAAGTTACTGCGTTGCACCCTGGGAATTTCGATCTGCTGCCCATGTTGTACAGCGAAATTCCTTCTTTTCGCTTATGAGCTATCCCGCTGATCAACTACTCTCTGATACCATGTGAAAATTCCACAAACCAAAAATCCTATTGCAGCAACTGGAAAATATTCTCCTAATTGTTAATTTTAATTTAACAATTTATTTGTTGTTTCCTACGGAAAATACTTAATACATCACACTACAACCTTCACAAATAAAACTGCGGAAAAATAAACATTGAAAGAAATGCTAGCACGCACACATAAAATGAACACAATTATTTTTGGACAAAATTCCCCAGAAAAACACAACTTGGGAACACTGATGCAGCAGATGAGGGTCTTATTATTAAGCAGCAGTGAAATAATATTTACACAACTGGATGTCGAAACTGGAAATCCTACAAATAAATACTGGCAAGAAAAGTCTAGTGAGGAAATTTCCTCACTCCACAGGAAAATCCGGGCTCTGACCTCAGCTCAAGTGAGTCGTCCAAACTGGCTCTACGCAGCTACTATGCCACACCAGCACAGTCCTCTCTGCACTCAGTTCGAACCAGCTCCTCCTTAACCCGTCTGATCTGTTGTTGCCTTGGAAAATGTCTCTCCTGCACTTCGAAACCTTTGTCTAGCTTTTAGCACTGAAACTCGTCTTTCCCCGGCATAATCGAAACTGCCTCAAGAGGCTACTGCGTTGCCTGAGAGTTAGGCTCTCTATGGCTCTTCTACCTCTCTGCAAATGCACTCATCGAATCCGGAATTCTTCCTTCAGCTTCAATGTCTCTACCCCTCTCACTACTTCGATCTCACTAGCTCTCTCTCCAGCAATTGACTGTTGCTACTCAAGAAATCGATATGCTCATGAAATCGAACCTCTCAGGTGATTTCCATCACCACATCGACCTCCTCTTATAATCCTCTGTTGGAGCACCAACAACCAAGATTAAAAAATAATCGATGGCTAGGATCATCTTAGAGTAGATTCGTGTGAGTTTCTAGATTATTCTCGCCTTGACTTAATTAATACTAATTAATTAACCATATTCCCTAAGTTTAAACCTGGGAAATATTTAACAAATTGGTTAATAACTAATTAAGCCACTTCTAGGCGGAATTTCCAGAAACGATTTCTGGGTTTTGGAGAACTCGTGTATTGTATTTTCTCCACAAAATTTTGCGGCTAGAACACATCTAATGCTACAAAAACTATCATAAATCTCACTCTATAAATAGATGAGAGCTTCCTCATTTGTACTTGTTGTTGCACAAACTAGCAAGCCTTGTGAAAGGGGTGCCTTGCAAGGCCAAGGTTGGAGGGCACAACAAAATGTGGGACAGAGACCCACTGTCACCACGGCATAAGTCCCCTACTCTTCTTCGATTTTCACCGACGGGAGGATTCCCAGTAATACTCACTTGTGATATTGTCTTTGTGATAGGTTCAAAATGATGCAAGGCAACCCATTCAATAGAAAGGTTCAACAAAAGTGCGAGCCTTGGGAGGGGCTAATAAGACTTTCCACGAAAATAAACCCTTAATAAAATGGCTACACAAACCCTAGGGTTAATGCTTAACATGAGATATAGGTGCATCCAAGGTCAAGGTAGGTGAGAAGAGAGGCAATGATAGATTTACTTGACCAAGTACCAAAATTTTGCCTCAAAAAGTCCCCAAGTAGAAGGATTAGCCTACTAGGGTTCCTATTAGTGTGAAAACTAGGGCCTTCGAGTTTATGGATGAGATCCAAGTGGATGACCACCAAATTTTATGAGGAGGTAGTCCTACACCTCAACTTGATATTTAGGCTCCTAGATTGTCCAAAGAGTGCCTCCCTTGAAATTTGCACCAAGCCGTAGTTAGGGCATCCTTACCCTAAAGAGGATGAAAAAGAGAAGTAAAATAGTTATGTTTTGTGACCACCAAGGATATTGAACAATGCCTTAGACCTTTGGGAGGTTTGGATTCGTGAATGATCTTGATATGGGCAACTCACTCTTCAAGGAGACCTAAAGGAATTAGCCCTAGCTACCCCCTTTAGATATTTATACTTCTTAGACGCTTGTTAATGTAGTTTCAAGGATAAAATGCAATCATCGCCTAAGAACATTCATTCATTCATTATCAAATGAGTAACACATGCAAAAATTCCTAATAGTTACACTTTAGAGCAATATTTCCACAATTAGGGCACAAATTTAACCATTAGACAGTATTCCATGCATTAGACATTAACAAAATCAGAAATTCACCATGAAAAGGCACTTACAAAATAGTGAAGAGTATATCCATCCATAACAGTGCCATTTAGAAGCTCCAAAAACAAGACAAGAATTATCCACACATCAAAATGCATCCATAATCACCAAAAATCCTTCACGAATTGCAAGTCTGAATTTAGCAATAGGCTGAAAATCCAAAGAGTGATGGTTTGAGATGAGAGTAGGTCTTATCTACTTACACAAGTGCTATCAATTCGAACTCCTAATGAACAAGCCCCTAAAACATAACAAAAAGATGTGAAAGACCCTTGGTTACAAGCCAACCAAGATTGCTTAACAAGTAATCATTATTTTATCTCTCCCGAGCCCATGTAGGGATGATGTCATCCATGCAAAGTACTCTCCAAGGATAGCGTTGAGGCCTCTTGTGTTGGAACTTTGGTAGAGGGCCTCTAAAATCATGATGAAGAGGGTCATCTCCTCATTATTCTACAAAACATCTTCAGGGCCCCTATTTTGGGCTTGGAGCTCCAAAATGGGACTCATGGGTCTCCAGGTGGCTCAAAATCATGCCCACGTTCCATCAATGAGGGCTCAAGGGATGATACATGCCCTCCCATGTCTCTCTAGAAATGACACAACCTCCTCTGAGCCTTGGATCAGTTGCCAAGTATCGGGTGCAATGTGTAGTTGGTCAGGGCATCCTCGTCCAGGTGCATCATCATCTCGAATAATTCAGATAACGAACAAGCTAATAGTGATGTTGAAGAAGCCCATGGTATCGCAATCAATGCTCTGCATGAATGGAGGCCCATGGCTCTCGAAACTCACCCTAAAAATGCCATCATGATCCTTTGGAGGGCTTTGATCCCGTAGAGGGAGGCCAAGTCCAAGATGAAAATTGACCTGCAATCCCACATAATGTCCAATGCTGCACCTTTCACCCATTGGGTAAGTTATATTCATTTTTGTAGCATTGGAAACTGTTCCAAGTCCCAAAATTTGTGAGGAGGCTTGGACATCAGTATTCCAAAGAACCTAGAAACCGTTTGTGGAAATTCCACTCGGTTCATGTTTTATTAAAACAATTAATTATTTTAATGAGGACATTAAGTCTAAACTTAGGGAATTAAATAATTAAAGGGTATTAATAATACAGAGTGAGATGGGTAGTACTTAACACACTGCAAGGGGCAGTGAGCGAACTTGGCGCGTTGGGGGCCTTGAACCCATGACCTGCGGGTGACCTAGCCAGAGTGTTGATGGGCTCCCTGGTTCATTAAAGGGTATTAATAAAACAGAGTGAGATGGGTAGTACTTAACACACTGCAAGGGGCAGTGGGCGAACTTGGCGCGTTGGGGGCCTTGAACCCGTGACCTGCGGGTGACCTAGCCAGAGTGTTGATGGGCTCCCTGGTTCTTTGCATCCTCCGACACCCACCTTTTCCTCCTGCGCAACGGACGCCCTGACCACCACTAACCAATTGTTTGAATTGTCTAACGGCATCGACCTGCTATCAACGGTTTCGAGTCTCGGACTGACGATTTGCGGTTTTGACTATAGCTGGGGAAATGGACGATGAACTCCTCGATTACTCGGAGGACCCTTACTCGTACGCGGACATCTGGTCCCTCCCCCACGTTTCTCAACAGGTATGCTCGCTTGGCAGCCGTTTTTTTCATCTTTTCCGCCTGTCTTTTCACTTAGGGTCTCACCCGCAAACCCTTCATCTCACTGCCTTATCCCTGATTTTGATACATTCCCAGTGCCCGAGCTCTCTGTTGTTACCTCTCCGATCATTCTCACCTCGGCCGAATTTAACCATATACTCTCGTCGGACCTCCAACCGCCTTCTCAGTCCACTCTCGCCTTCCTCGTGCATACCTTCCCTCTGTCGTCTCCAAAACCCTCAGGCTTTAACCCTCTGTCGTCTCCAAAACCCTCGGGCTTTAACCCTCTGCTTACCTCCTCTCTGCATAACCTCTCCACTCCCTTATCTGGCCCGTTAACCACTGGCCCTATCCTTCAGTCAAACCCTCCGGCGGTGACCACACCCCCTCCCCAATCCCATACCACCCTTGCTTTTCCCCGACCCCCATCTGATCGTTTCAATGTCAGTCTGCCAGAACTGAATAGACCACCTTTCTCTAAAGCGGCAACCACTCCCCCATCTTGGGTGGCCTCAGAGCCTCAATCCACTTGTGCCCCCCCCCCGCATGCGGCTAGGAGAACAAAGTGTGTAAAGGCTTGCAATAGAGGCAGCCAACTCACACCTGGAGAAGGCATTCAGATGGCAAATGTGATGGGTACAGTGGACAAGGTCCTGGTTGGGGAGGTCTATGGACGGAACTACAGTGCCAAGAGACTCCAGCAATGGGTCTCAGAAATTTGGGGCAACACCCTGCAAGAGCTCCCTACTATATACACACTTACGAAGGGATGGTTCGCTATACAGTTCACCTCAAAGGATCCCACAGATTGGGTTTTATCCCAATTTTGGCACATTGAGCTCGCACCAGTCCTCCTCAAGAGATGGAGTCCATTATTTGACCCTGAAAGGGAGCACCTAGGGGCTGGACCCATATGGGTTTGTCTTCCTGGTCTACCCTTACATCTATGGAAGCAGGAAATCTTTGTCAGCATTGGGAACATTCTGGGGACCAATCTAGACCATAATCACACATACCTTGAGACTGGTAAGATGGCGTTTGCTCGCATTTTAGTTCATCTGGACACTCGGGAGAGACTGGAAGAGATGCTCAAAATCCATTAGACGAACACGACCCGTGTACAAATTTTGGACTATGAAGGTGTACCCTTCAAATGCAGACGATGCCACAAGGTGGGTCATGTGTTCAAAGACTGCCCATTTCTCTCTGTTGCTCCATCAGCCCCTTCACTAGCTGGTAATCGGAACACACAGGAACCGGTCACTTTTTCATTGAACAGGCAGACACAACTAGCGGGCTTCCTCACATCGCATATGGACATGCCATCCTCGGGGACTGCCAATGCGGCTGCTGCTCATGCATCGACTAGGATCACCAAATCCATGACTGCAGCAGCTTCTTCTGGGCACCCTTTGGGCTCTGGTACCTCTCCTCCTCCCCCTCTTACTTTTTCATCCTTTTCGTCATTACCTGCATTGCATAATTGTTCTGCATCTTTCCAGCCTGGCATTCGTGTGTCATCCATTTTATGTTATACTATTACCTCCCCACTGGTCTACTCCTCCCCCCGCCTTGCCATCCCCCCGCCCCCTGCCTCCACCTCCCCCCCCTGGAGGTGGATACATCTGATGCTTCATCCACCCACTCCTACAACCTCCGTCCCCGTACCCCTGCTCCTATCGGCCTGGGCTCTGCCCACAATCTATCACACATCCCTGCAAAACTCCCCAAAGGTTGTCATTCTAATATATCCAGGCCATTTTACAAGCTGGTTTGGACGTTGCAATTAGCAAACAACTCTCCATTGAAGGGGTTCTTAGAGCAAGACATCCCCCTCAATGGTTACCCAATGAAGTGCCTCTCTTTCAATTGTCGGGGGTTGGCTAGCCCTGCAAAGCACCTTGCCCTTAGGCACCTTTACGAATCAGTGATCATGGACATTATGCTCCTACAAGAAACCCTTGGACCATCTGAGACATTTATTTCCACTCTCTCTTCCCTCTTTCCCTCCTGGACCTTTCATGCCCTAGATGCCCGTGGGAGATTGGGAGGACTTGCTCTGGGTTTTAACCGGCGGACCATCAAACTCATCAATTGTTGGGGTCGAGAAGGCATCCTTGTAGTTGATATTTTCTCTGAGCAACTTGGAATTCTACTAAGGATTGTAAATGTGTATGGCCCTTGTCAACACCGTCAGGATTTCCAGATGACACTATTACAAACTTCCTTCATTCGAGTTGATAACATCATCTTAACTAGGGACCTAAATTTCTCCCTGGGTCTTGTTGAATCTTGGGGCCCCAATGCACAAATGGATCCACTCACTGATTTCTTCAGACATCAAACTGTTCCTCATCACTTGGTGGATCCCATTATGCCCACCCCCTCTCCAACCTAGCGCAATCAGCGCACCGGTGATGCTATGATTGCCCGTAGGCTTGATAGATTCCTCATCAAGGAGGAACTGATTCAGCATTTGGGCTCCTATAGGCAGTGGGTTGGTTTTGGGGGCATATCTGATCACTCCCCCATTTACCTTGAGATCTCTAGTGCATCCCATAAACCTGCCTCACCTTTCAAGTTCTGCTCTGTTTGGCTTCAGGATGAGGATTACATTAGAAAGGTCAACCGTGCATGGAGAAGTGCTCAGCCTCAACATGAACATACATGTTCTTCCTTCTTTGCAAATAAATTACATCTTATTAAGAGGTTAACCATCGAGTGGGCTAAAGAAAAGAAAAAACAGAATGACCATGAGCTTGTTAAGCTTGAGAAGGAGATAGAACTTACTTGAGGACCCCACTCATGGGGGATTCACATCCGCTTCTACAAAATATCACCTCACTAAGTTGGAAACAAAGTGCCTTAAAATACTTAAGGACAGAGATGAAATGTGGAGGCTCAAAAGTCGCGCCATCTAGATTAAAGAAGGGGATGAAAACGCCAAATTTTTCCAGCAATACGCCAGAGGTAGGAAGGCCATAAATACAATTTGGGAACTTGAAAATGAGGATGACTCAACTGCCCCAACTTTTGAACAACTCGCTAATATGGGCACTACTCATTTCAGTAACCTCTACAAAGCTCCACAGAACATCACACTGGCTAAAACAATCAAGGTTGCTAGTTTTTTCCCTAGATATGTGGACCATGATACTTGTTAATTTTGGACAACTAGGTCCAAACTCCATGTTGTGATGCTCAAATGAAGATACCAATATTTGTATTGGGTTCCTCTTTCAGAGAGGTGCAAGATCGATCTAAAGATCTTCTTGATCCGATGAGCAGAACATTTATTTTGAATTTATTTTTAATCTATTCAAAATATGTGCAGGTCGGCCTTAAGGTTTTGTGCCCTAGCAAATGTGTCACACACCCTCAATGATGGATATAAATAAGGTCAATGTTGGAGGACATTTCACTCATCTCATCCTCACACATTTTCTCTCTTCATTTGATTTGTTCGATCACTTGGAGTCTCTTCTCTCTCCACATGTGGGAAATCTGGCAGCATCACTTTTCTATTTTTCGGTCTAGGGTTTCTACGCAAACTTTGACCAGCGTTAACTTTGGTCAACGCAAGGTCAAATCGACCTGAAACTCTCCCAAAATCTCGATTTCCCTAATCCGCATTTTCTGGCACTATTTCCGATGCAAGGCGTTGACTTTGAATTTTCAGCATTGACCTAGCTGTTGCTGCTGTTTGCATTGACTATTGACTGACAACGTTGACTTTTGAGTTGACTGTTTCGCTGTCCTAGAGGGTTGTGTGACATTGCTGGTTCGTTGACCATATTGAGACTTCGCTAGTTGAAGCAACCTGTTGACCTCCATAACGCACCAACACACTTATATATTTCTGGCTCGTCATCTGTCGATCTACTGGTATGGTCTATCAACATTTTACTTTATTGTTTATGTGATTGCTGTCTAATATTGAAGAGAAAGTAAAGTTGCATCAAGCATAGAACATCTACATAAATTTACATGGTATCAGAGCTGAGGTGAAGACAAGGCCCTAATTTGTAGCAATCACCGAAGAAGAGGATGGGTTCCTCAAACTACAATGGCTTCAAGGCTGATGACAAATTGACTAGCAAGGATGACTTCCATGCTTGGAAGATGACGTTGGATCTTTATGTTGGAAGACCAAGATGCCATGGACTATGTGCAGGGTAAAATCCAAGAACCTCCATCCACTGCAACTGCTGCAGCCAAAACAAAGTATAAGAAAGGGGAGATCAAAGCAAAGTTGATGATCATGGATTCAATTCACAAGAGTCTAGCTGCCTACATCTCTGAGTTGGGCACATCCAAAGAGATGTATGATAAGTTGGTCCACATGTTCAAGGCCAACAATGCGAATCAAGTCCTATTCTTCAAGAATCAATTGAAGAATCTGAAGAAAGGCAGGGATGAGTCTATTCAATCATATTTTCTGAAGCTGACAGAGATCAAGAACAATCTGTTGGCCATTGGGGAGACAATAGCTGATCGAGAGATGGTACTCACCGCACTTGAAGGGCTCTCATCCGAATGGCATGTGTTCAACACTACCATTCTCAATAATAATGTGATACCTAACTTTGACGAAGTACTATCGAGATGCGTTCAAGAAGAGACAAATGAAGGAAATGATGCCTCCACTGCTCATTCTAGAAAGAAGAAATTCGGTGGTCCAAAGAACAAAGGAAGAGCAAGGGCCCAAGGAAAGAAGGGCAAGTGTTACACTTGTCATAGGCCAGGTCACTATGCTAGAGAATTCCCTTTCAAGAAGGATTCTCCCGATGGTGATGACAACAACAACAATCGAAGGAATGGCAATCAAAGGAACAACAGGTTCAAGGGAAAGAGGAAGGCTCCCTCTGACGAAAATGGTCAACCTTTCAAAAGGTCGAGAAATTCCAGGTATGAGGAATCAAATTCCAGGTTGCATCTCCACCCGACACTATGGATGTTTGGTTGATAGATAGTGCTGCCGCAAGGCACATCACTGGGTTCAAGGAAGCACTATGATATAGTTGAGAAGGATACTAATCTAGAAATTATCCTTGGAGATAATGCCACATATCCCGTGAAAGGGACAGGGACTGTGATCCTCTACTTGTCTCAAGGTCAAGTCCTCCACTTGCAGGATGTACTCTATGTACCTAATTTGAAGAAGAACCTTGTGTCTATATCGTCCATGGAACACAAAGGTTTCAATGTGGCATTCACTGATGGAAAGGTGCGCATGTGGAAGAAGAGATTCAAGGAAGCTATCACGATTGGGTTTAGAGTTGATACACTCTACCAGGTTGGAGGAAGTCCACTGGGAGCGATAACATGTGATACTATCTGACAGACTGAACTATGGCACCGGAGGTTTGGACACCTTCACTACAAGGCCCTTCCCGAAGCAAGGAAGGTGGTGACGAGGATGCCCGAGTTCTCAAATAATCATGAAGGTGTATGTCAGGGTTGTGCCCAAGGAAAGCATACAAGGGGACCTTTCCCCTCAAGCGTCACAAAGACATCTGATGTCTTGCAATTAGTACATTCTGATCTGTCTGGTATGTTGCCCGTGACATCCTTGGGAGGATGTTCTTATTATATGACGTTCATAGATGACTTCTCTTGCAAAACCTGGATATATTTCTTGAAGAAGAAGGATGAGGCTTTCATGTGGTTCCATACCTTCAAAGCCTTGGTGGAAAATCTAACAGGGAAGAAGATCAATATTTTGAGGACCGATAATGGCACTAAATATGAGACGAACGACTTCAAGAACTTTTATAGAGAAGCTGGGATAAAGAGGGAGACCACAACTGTCTATACTCCCGAGCATAATGGTGTTGTTGAAGGAAAGAACAGGACCATTGTGGAAGCTGCCCGTGCCATGCTATGTGACCAAGGTCTACCGAAGTTTCTATGGGGAGACGCTGTGAATGCTGTCGTGTACATACAAAACTGATGCCTGCATTCCGCACTCGACTCCAAAACTCCCAAAGAGGTTTTCTCTGGTAAGAAACCTGACGTCTCACATTTTAGAGTTTTTGGATGTCCTGTTTATTTTCATGTGCCAAAAGAGAAGAGGAGCAGGTTGGATGCTTCTGGGAAGAAGGGAATGTTTGTAGGCTACAGCGAAACTTCGAAGGCCTATAAAGTCTATGTGCCTGGTCAAAGGGAAGTGGAGATATGCCACAATGTCACTTTTGACGAAGATGCTTCCCTAAGGAAAGTAGTCAATCTTCCAAGATCTGAGGAAAATCATGAAGCAAGGCCTGGAAGTCAAGAAGAACCGAAGGATGAGACGATGCCCGACGCTGAAGGACCGATGGACCCGATTGATCCACCTCCTTCACTGGGGAAGAGACCATCATGGCTCAGGGACACTCTCGAGCATGCCGAGGGACATATGGCCCCAAGGGGGATATTCCGTGAAAGCAAGAAGCCGAGTAGATACCAAGGGTATCTAGTAGCCATGAGTACTATTGTACAATCGGAGCCTGGAACTTTTGAAGAAGTCGTAAAGCATCAAGTCTGGAAGGATGCTATGCACGAAGAGTATGAGTCCATAATGAAGAATGATGTCTAGGATGTGGTTCCAAGACCGGAGGACAAAGCAGCTGTCACCTCGAAATGGCTCTACAAGATCAAGCATGGATCTCATGGAAGTGCTGAAAATTTCAAGGCAAGATTCGTTGCCCGTGGCTTCTCTCAAAAGGAAGGCATAAAATATGATGACATATTTGCACCTGTGGCCCGATATACCACCATTCGATCTATCATAGCCCTTGCTGCTATGCAAGGATGGAGTCTTCATCAGATGGATGTGAAGACCGCATTTCTGCATGGTGTGATAAAGGAAGAGGTGTATGTAGAGCAACCTCTAGGGTTCGAAGTCTAGGATCGGGACACCCATATCTGCAGGTTGAAGAAAGCCCTCTATAGGCTGAAGCAAGCACCCAGAGCTTGGTACGAGAGGATAGATAGCTACCTGATAAAGCTGGGCTTCACTCGTAGTAATGTTGATCCGAACCTTTACTTCAAGGTTGATAGAGAGAAGCCTCTCATTCTCGTCAAGCCAGAGGACGACCCTTCCGATACAGGTGCTTCATCGAGACCCTCTCATTCATCAATGCAAGAGGGAGCTCGCTGCTGAGTTCGAGATGAAGGACCTAGGACTGATGCACTACTTCCTAGCCCTGGAGGTCTGGCAGAGACCTGGCAAGATTTTCCTTTCTCAAGGAAAATACATTGTAAAGCTTCTAGAAAGATTTGGTATGTTGGACTGTAAGTTTGTGTCGACACCAATGGAGATCAACTTTAAGAAGTTGAGTGGCAGCACTGTTGGGCCCGTGTTAGAAAATCCTACTAAGTATCGTCAACTCGTAGGGGCCCTGATGTTCTTAGTGAACACCCGTCCAGACATATGTTTTGCACTGAACACTTTGAGTCAACAGATGGTTGAGCCTCATCACACTCATTGGGTTGGTGCCAAGAATCTTCTAAGATATCTTTGGGTCATGATAAACCATGGGCTGAGATACACTGCCAGGAGCGTGACACTCCTTGGATATACTGATGTCGATTGGGTTGGCAGTGTGGTGGATCGTAAGAGCACATCGGGATGTTGCTGCACACTTGGTTCTGCTTCGATATCATGGATGAGCAGGAAGCAGAAGTCAGTGGCTTTGAGCACCGCGGAGGCCGAATACATTGCAGCGAGTATAGCCTATTGTGAAGCAGTCTGGTTGTGAAAGCTCTTCAATGAGTTGTTCGGGCATGTGCTAGATACCACCGTGATACTCTGTGATAACCAGAGTGGGATTCAGTTGTTCGAGAATCCCGTGTTCCACAATCGATCCAAGCATATTGATATCAGGTACCACTTTATCCGAGATATCGTACAGCGAGGCACCGTAAGGCTCGATCATATAGGAATTGATGAACAGGTCGCGAATATTCTCACAAAGCCCCTGGGGAAGGTCAAGTTCCTAACCTTCCGTGAGAATCTTGATATCATGGAACGACCCTATTCTAAAGGTCCTGTTGGACGATGAGCTCTGGGAGCTCTGGGGGGCTTTCGAGGTAGCTTCTCGGAGCTATAAGCAACCACAGGGCTAGGCTTGCCGAACCTTGTTGGTGTGCTTCTGCCCCACCGTTGTGATGATTGAGTCGGTTCACCTCTCATTATCTATGCCCCATATGCCTCCTACCCATTGAGTTCAGGGCTCATGGGAAATACCTCTCATTTGGCCAGTGAGGTGGGAAAAGCTAGAGACTAGTAGCAAAGACTGATGGACGCATCAGAGATTGTCATACTCTCTATCTAGGATGGCACGGTTTAACCACTTGATCTGGGATCAAGTCTAGTGAGGTTTCGGACCTCCTACTGACTTCGGGTTAGATTAACCAACTTCGAGTTGGTATGAGACTCTTTGTGAGTCCTATAGAGGTTTTGGACCTCTAGGCTGAATCTATCAGCCGAGAATGATGTCTTTGTGACTGACCCACTTCTGTTCTGAAATAAAGAAGCCAACAAAGCAAGTTACAGCGAGATGACGCACGATGTTTGGATTGCACAGGTGGATGGAGTTCTGCCTAGTTGAGAGGGAGTGTTAATTTTGGACTACTAGGTCCAAACTCCATGTTGTGATGCTCAAATGAAGATACCAATATTTTTATTGGGTTCCTCTTTCGGAGAGGTGCAAGATCGATCTAAAGATCTTCTTGATCCGATGAGCAGAACATTTATTTTGAATTTATTTTTAATCTATTCAAAATATGTGCAAGTCAGCCTTGAGGTTTTGTGCCCCAGCAGATGTGTCACACACCCTCAATGATGGATATAAATAAGGTCAACGTTGGAGGACATTTCACTCATCTCATCCTCAGACATTTTCTCTCCTCATCTGATTTGTTCGATCACTTGGAGTCTCTTCTCTCTCCACATGTGAGAAATCTGGCTGCATCACTTTTCTATTTTTCGATCTAGGGTTTCTATGCAAACTTTGACCAGCGTTGACTTTGGTCAACGCAAGGTCAAATCGACCCAAAACCCACCCAAAATCTTGATTTCCCTAATCCGCATTTTCCGGCACTATTTCCGAGGCAAGACGTTGACTTTGACTTTTCAGCGTTGACCTAGCTGCTGCTGTTGTTTGCATTGACTGTTGAGTGACAACGTTGACTTTTGAGTTGACTATTTGGCTGTCCTAGAGGGTTGTGTGACATTGCTGGTTGGCTGACCATATTGAGACTTTGCTGGTTGAAGCATCCTGTTGATCTCCATAACGCACCAACACACTTATATATTTTTGGCTCGTCTTCTGTTGATCTACTGGTATGTTCTATCAACATTTTACTTTATTGTTTATGTGATTGTTGTCTAATATTGAAGAGAAAGTAAAGTTACATCAAGCATAGAACATCTACATAAATTTACAATACTGTTGAGGAACTCTTTGATCCTGTCACTATGGGTGAACTGGAGGTTGTCCTCAAGTGGTTTAAGAAGGATAAGAGCCCTAGACCTGATGGTTGGTCGGTTGAATTCTACATTGCTTTCTTTGATCTTCTGGGACAAGAACTATTGGAGGTGGTGGAGAAAACAAGGAAAACGGGGCAAATATATTGATGCTTTTAACTCCACCTCCATCGCTCTTATCCCCAAGTCAGATCACCCCTCCTCTTTTAAGGACTTTCATCTGATCTCCTTGTGCAACTGTATTTACAAGATCATTGCCAAAATCATTACCAACAGACTCAAGCCTATTCTATCAAATCATATTTCTCCTAAACAATTTGCCTTCCTGAAGAATAGATAGATACATGAAGCAATCGGGGTTGCACAGGAGGGTCTACACTCTATGCACACAAAGAAGATCAAAGGTATGATCGGAGATCCTAAAGATTGATCTTGAAAAAGCATTTGATCTGACTAGTTGGATCTATATTCGCATGCTACTCACTCACCTCAGCTTCCCTAACCCGGTTATCAATTGATTATGTGTTGCATCAACTTAGTCTCTTACAGTGTCCTCATAAATGGGGTTGCCACAAATTTCTTCCATGTAGAGAGAGGCCTCAGACAGGGATGTCCTTTATCCCCACTTCTCTTCCTTCTAGTCATGGAAGGACTGAGTAGATGCCTGATTGATGAAAGGGACAGAGGCAAGCTGAGGGGCATCAAGCTCACGGAGAACTGCATACTGACACATTTATTATTTGTGGATGATATCATTATTTTCATGAATGGATCCCTTGGAGATATAACAATGGTCAACTATATTCTTCAATTATTTTGCAAAGCTACGATATGTCTTGTAATAACTCCAAATCTACTATCTCCAGCCATGGCTACTCCCCACTTGAATCCCACTATGCACAGCAGCATTTTCCTTTTAACCTGGTCAGGTTCGAAGAAGGCCTAAAATACTTGAACTTTCATCTCAAGCTAGTCAACTACAAAGCAGCGGACTGGAACTGGCTAATTGCAAAGATCGACAAGAGACTAAATGCTTGGTACCACATGTGGCTCTTTCGGGCAGGTAGACTAGCACTTATCAAATCAATATTCAAGGCCATCCCGGTTTATTGGATGTCCTTAGCTTGGATGCCAAAAGGCATACTCAATAGGATACAAAGAATCTTTCAACAGTTTCTATGGAATGGTGCAAAGGAGGGTCATACTTTTGCATGGACTAAGTGGGATCTCATTGCCCTCCTAAAAAAGTGGGGGGTCTAGGGCATAAAAGATCTACACACTTTTGCAAAGGCTCTAGCTACAAAACTAGGCTGGCAGATCCTCACTGAACATAATCTGTGAACCAGGGTTGTCACTCATAGATATATTCACCCACTTCAACCACTTGATTGGATCAGGAGTGGTCCATTACACAGATCCAACATTTCTACAATCTCGAGAGCCATCCTGAACTCTATTGAACACATAAGAAATGGACTTGCATGGCAGGTGGGCTCTGGTAGACAGGTCTGCATTGCCTGTGATCCATGCTCTAGTTGCGGTAATGCTCATCTCCTCCCACTAGATCTCATCAGAGATTTGAACAATTCTGGAATTTATACTCTCAACCAAGTGGCGGATCGGGATAACATAACCATTTTTTCGCAAGGCTGGTTGACCCTCCGTGATCTACACATTCATCAGCAATGGGAGGATGACTGGACTCTCTACCTAGTTGCACTGTCGGAATCACATGTTCGAATCACAGTTACAAAGGACGAGATCATCTGGGTGATCTCCAAACATGGAAAATATACTCCAAAGGCAGGTTATCTGCACATTTATGAAATTCATCTACCTTTGGTTCAGTTCGTGGTGGAGCCCACTTTGGAAACTCAAATGCCCTGCAAAAGCAAAACTACTAATGTGGAGTATTCTCTCAAATAAAATCCCCACAGGGGCACACCTACAAATGCGCTCACACATTGGACCAACTAGATGTACACTATGCAAATTGGCTGAGGAGGACACCGAACATCTCTTTCTAACCTACACTGTCACTTAAGCCCTCTAGACTCGTATCCTATCAGCACTCAACCTTAATAAGAGATGGGATGGTCACTCGGTTCTCTTGGCCTGGGATTCCTGGTGGCAATCCTCTAGCCCCCACAAACTCTGAAACCTCCCCACATGAATCTGTTGGGGGGTATGGATCTCTCGCAACCGTGCCATCTTCCATGACATCCATCCTTCTTGGAATACCACTGTTGCACACATCTCCACTTTATATCACTTGATTCTGGATGACCCTCCCTCCCCCCTCTACCTGGAACATCATTCCTGAGGTCATTGCCTTAACTTTTCCATACACATACTTTGATGGCTCTGCTCAACAAGATGGTTGTGGGGGGGGGTATACTCCTGCACACCTTACTGAACTACACTACTTCAAAGTCAAAATCGGCCTGGGTAGGGGTACAAACAATTATGTTGAATTATCCTACCTCAATGCCCTTCTACAGTTCGCTCTCACCAAACACTGCAACCGATTACAGATCTTTGGGGACTCAAAAATCATCATTTATTGGTTCAATCAGCATTTTGCATGTCACGTGCACACACTACAGAACATATTAGATGAGGTATATCAACTCAAAGCTCAATTTGATTATATCTCATGTCAACATATTTATAGGGAGAGGAACAAGATATCTGATTCACTATCCAAGGAGGCAGCGCACATATTAAGGGACCAATGGGAGATCCAGGAACACATTGAGCATCAGTTCTACCAATATTTCCATAGGCCATTTGAAAACATACAAACACAAAGGGCGACTGTGACATAATTTCTGCAGATGATACTCATCACTGTGCAATTTTGGGCTACCATATATGAAAATTTTAAATTATCTATGTTTGTTATCTATTCACATGTATATACACAGCAGTTATATCAATCAGACATTATACAGTGACAACATATCTATTTTTTGAACTTTTCAAAGATGCAATCTCTTATGAATTGTATATAGCCACAAGCTGACATATTTGAATATGTTGAACATATACAACATGTAATTTTCATCTTTATAAATGAAAGTTGTGATTTTTCCTGGGGGAAAAAAAATAGAATGAGAATCTTCTAGAGAACGAAGATAAAGTCATGTTTTAATCTTAGCCATTGATTTGAGATCTAATCTGAGTCGTTGATTCATCAACGAGAGGACTACAAGAGAAGGCTTGAGGGTCATTTGGAAATCAAGCTGGGCACACACTCAGTACCCAAAGGAAATCGATTCTGAAGGAATAGAATTCGATATCAGAGGGAGAGTTGCAGGGCAGAATAAGGAAGGGGAAGTCAGCAGTGACAGAGAAAGGCAAGAGGAGGACGCAGAGGGCCATAGAGGACAGCATTGAGTGCCCACGTAGAGCAAGCAGACCAACGTAGGGATTGCGCAGAGGATCACGCAGAGTGATGTAGAGGGAGGTAGGGTGTCTTTCGGGTGTTGGAAATTCTCCAAGAGGATTCAGAGAATTTATCTCAGGTGTATTCTTAAGAGATATGCTCGTCTATTTCTTGTAAATATTTTCATTGCCGAAAAATAATACAAACCCTCATCTATTGCACTGGTTTTCCCACATTGGGTTTTTCCGGGGACAATTGTCCAAAATTAACTGTGTACATGTGGTTGTTTCTATTGTGTTATATGTGTTCTGTTCTATTCTCTACTTCTAGTTAAGTGATTACTGCAGTTGTATTTATTTCAGAATTTACTGGAAGAAATTCGTAAATAACTTATCATAATAATATGTAGGCGAAATAAATCTATCACTGCAGTAGTATTTCAAATTTGAAATTTTCACCTGATATCAAAGTGAAAGACAAAGTAACGAAAGAGGAGATTCTGCAATGGAACAAAGATACGACATTGATGCAGCAACGTTTCGAAAGGGTTCACGCAGTTCTTCGGAACACATGGAGGAACAGAGGGATCATGACATCTCAGTTCTGGCATCCAGACTAGAAGAGGAATTTGCTTGTGTGTCAAACATGGTCTCTCCAGAGATCTGGTATATTGACAGTGGAGCATCTGCTCATATAACGGGAGTTCGAGAATACTTCTCAAGCTACCAGGAGGAGCAGACGAATTTTCAAATCACTATGGGAAATAAGGCAAAATGTACCCCTGTTGGAAGATGCACCATAATATTTCAAATAGAAGCTGGCAACAAGCTTCAGGCCACCAATGTCCTGCATGTACTAGGGTTGGGGATGAATTCACTCTCTGTGTCTCAGCTTCAGAACAAAGGTTACAAAGTTTACTTTATTAGCAACAAATTTTACGTCAAACACCCAAGTTGGAAAAATAACGCACAAATTGGAGTCAGGAGCCACAAACTATACAAGTTACAGCTCGAGTCCCCAATGGCTCTGATAGGCAGTACTGATGAGAAAGATTTGAATGAGTTATGGCATAGAATAATGGGGCCCCTACATCATGGAGCCTTGAAAATTCTCAAGAAGACTGTCACGGGAGCTCCAAAACTTAGCACCAAGCGAGATGATGTCTGTAGAGGATATGTATTAGGAAAGTATGCCCAGGCAACGTATCATAGAAGCAACAATAGGGCCAAGAGTGTGTTGGGATTGATATACTCAAACATCTGCGAACCAATGTCCATGAATGCTCTTAGTGGTGCAAAATATTTTGTCACCTTCATTGATGACCATTCCAAAAAGACATGGATCTACTTTTTGAAGACCAAAGACGAGGTCTTTGATCGATTCAAGGAGTTTAAAGCTCTTGTGGAGACTCTGACAGGAAAGCAGATCAAGACATTGTGATCAAACAATGGTGGAGAGTACATTGATAAGGACTTCACAAGGTTCTACGCAAAGGAAGGCATCAAAAGAGAATGGACCGCTCTGTATAATCCAGTGCAGAATGGAGTCGCAGAAAGGAAAAACAAGACTATTTTCGAAGTTGCAAGAGCAATGTTGTATGATCAAGACATGCCCAAATTCCTATGGGTTGAGGCTTGTAATACAGCCATGTATGTGCAAAACAGGGTTCCTCATAACGCATTGGGTAAGGTCACTCTTGAAAGCGTGTTCACTGGTAGCAAGCCTGAAGTGAGCCACTTTAGGATATTTGGCAGTATAGTGTATTTTCATGTACCCGATGAGAAGAGGAGGAAGTTGGATCAAATTGCAGAAAAAGGATATCTTGTGGGATATAGCGAGAATGCAAAAGCTTACCGCATCTATATTCCCGAGAGTAGGAAGATAGTAGTGAGATGGGACGTGAATTTCATGGAGGAAAGAGAGCCTTCAGGAAATCCCAAGAAATGTGTTCAGCTACGCAGTCTAAGGAGGATCCGCTGGTCCAGCCACAACATCCTGTGGAAGATGGCTCTAGTGCCTCTCCAAGGCACAAGGATCCGAAGGATATCTTTCTCGAGGAAGTGCAAGAAGGAGAGTAGGTAAATCCACCCACCACCAATGGAAGGACAAGCAAAGAACTGCAACAAACTATGAGGGATGCAGAGGAGTTTGTTGGAGCTCTTAGAAATGCGAAAAGGCATCGCAGACAACCAGACAGGTACCAGGCATTGGTAGCACAGGTTGGAGAACTGTCTAGTTTTCAGGAGGCAGCTCTGCATCAGGTGTGGGTACATGCGATGGTGGAGGAGTATAGCTCCATCATGACAAATGATGTCTGGGAAATAGTTCCTACACCTCAGGACAAATCGGTTGTAGGTTCGAGATGGATCTACAAGATCAAATATGCTGCAGATGCAAGTATAGAGAAATTTAAAGCCAGCTTTGTAGCCAAGGGGTATGCTCAGAAGGAAAGGATAGACTATGAAGAGACCTTCACCCCAGTAGCTTGGTATACTTAAATTAGATCCGTCATATCCCTTGCAGCACAGATGGGATGGGAGATTCACCAGATGGATGTCAAGATTGCGTTCTTGAATGGGGTGATAGAAGAGGAAGTATACATAGAACAACCAGAGGGCTTTGAGACGCATGAGCAAAAAACTCATGTGTGCAAGCTTAAGAAAGCCTTGTACGGACTGAAGCAAGCACCTAGAGCTGGTATGGTCAAACTGATAGCTACCTGCAGAAGATGGGATTTGTCAAGAGTGACGCAGTTCCCAATATCTACTATCTGAGAGTAGGGAATGAACCTCTAATATTGGTGTTATATGTAGATGATCTGTTTCTAACTGGATCATCTAGGCTCATCAAAGACTGCAAGGAAAATATAGCAATAGAGTTCGACATGAAGGATATAGGGCTAATGCACTATTTTAAGGGTTTGGAAGTTTGGCAGCAGAAGGGAGAAATCTTCCTTGGACAAGGAAGATATACTACAGAGATTCTGAAGAGATTTCAGATGGAGGACTGCAGACCCATGGCTACCCATATGATCACAAACTTGAAGAAAATCGATACATCCAAGGATGATGAGGTTGATCCTACTTTGTATAGGCAGCTCATAGGATCGTTGATGTCCCTGGTCAATACTAAACCAAACATCTGTTATGTTGTGAATACCCTCAGTCAATTAAGGGTGGAACCAAGGAGGGCTCATTGGGCAGCAGCCAAACATGTTCTCAGGTACTTGAGGGGGATAGTCGAGCTTGGATTGAGGTACACAAGGGCAATGACATCCAGTTGAGTGGGTTCACTGACGCAGACTGGGCTGCAAGTCCAGTAGATTGGAAGGGAAGGTACAAGGATATTCTCAAATTGAAGAGTTCTCATAAGACAAGTCGGATTAGTAAGCCATATTTAAGCATCAACATCATAACCAGCATTGTCAACATAGCAAGGCCTTTAATTGACAAGCTCTTCTTATTTCAGAGGATAATGTTGGAAGGCTTTAAGTGAGACACCACACTACTGCTAAGGCACATATGTCATCCGGATGTTCACTAGGTATGTCCTTTTAGGATTGTTCTTATCTTGGAATACCCATCCTCAAATAATATCAGTCCTCTTTGACCACTCTTGTCTTGGATACTTATCCAATCCTCAGAGTGTCGGTCACCTTCCTATCTTGGATTTTCTATCCTCAAGGAGTATCAATCTTAGATGCTTACCCAATCCTCCATTATCCTCCCTAGTGCCTTCACTAGAGTTATGGTTGTTAGTCCCGGTCTAGTGCATGACACATGGAGAATATGATGTCTAACATCCCTCCTGTTGACCACTGAAGTGGCACCTGATGATTATATGAAGACTCCATGCCCAAGGATAAACTAAAGGACACTTGTACCATCGGGGATATCATCGATAGTTCAACGAAGTTTTAAACTCTACTTCTACTTCTTTTCTCTTGTGCCCGGATTCCACACCCTACGGGAAATTGTAATAAGTGATCTTTAGTAATGATGAGAAGTAATGGTAGGTATTCAGCGATGAAGTGATGCTGGGTATTGTATTGTGTGCTAGTACCACTTAATAAGTGATGCTGTGTGCGGTATGTCCTTTTAGGATTGTTCTTATCTTGGAATACCCATCCTCAAATAATATCAGTCCTCTTTGACCACTCTTGTCTTGGATACTTATCCAATCCTCAGAGTGTCGGTCACCTTCCTATCTTGGATTTTCTATCCTCAAGGAGTATCAATCTTAGATGCTTACCCAATCCTCCATTATCCTCCCTAGTGCCTTCACTAGACTTATGGTTGTTAGTCTCGGTCTAGTGCATGACACATGGAGAATATGATGTCTAACATCCCTCCTGTTGACCACTGAAGTGGCACCTGATGATTATATGAAGACTCCATGCCCAAGGATAAACTAAAGGACACTTGCACCATCAGATATCATCAGTTCAACAAAGTTTTTAAACTCTACTTCTACTTCTTATCATTTTCTCTTGTACCCAGATTCCACACCCTACAGGAAATTGTAATAAGTGATGCTAGTAATGATGAAGTAATGCTAGGTATTGTAATAAGTGATGCTAGGTATTGTAATAAGTAATGCTAGTAATTGTAATAAGTGATGCTAGTAATGCTAGGTATGTCCTTTTAGGATTGTTCTTATCTTGGAATACCCATCCTCAAATAATATCAATCCTCTTTGACCACTCTTGTCTTGGATACTTATCCAATCCTCAGAGTGTCGGTCACCTTCCTATCTTGGATTTTCTATCCTCAAGGAGTATCAATCTTAGATGCTTACCCAATCCTCCATTATCCTCCCTAGTGCCTTCACTAGAGTTATGGTTGTTAGTCCCGGTCTAGTGCATGACACATGGAGAATATGATGTCTAACATCCCTCCTGTTGACCACTGAAGTGGCACCTGATGATTATATGAAGACTCCATGCCCAAGGATAAACTAAAGGACACTTGTACCATCAGATATCATCAGTTCAACAGAGTTTTTAAACTCTACTTCTACTTCTTATCATTTTCTCTTGTACCCAGATTCCACACCCTACAGGGAATTGTAATAAGTGATGCTAGTAATGATGAATTTGAGTCAGTATTGAGTTTGTAACAGGTCTAGGTAACTTGGGACCTTGCCAACAAGTGAGTATTACTCTGGGAGGTTTTTTTCACTCGGTTAATTATCATCTTCCTATCAGTACTTAAATATTAATTGAGTTTTTTCCTCGTAACAGGTCTAGGTAACTTGGGACCTTGCCAACAAGTGAGTATTACTCTGGGAGG
Source organism: Pinus albicaulis (assembly GCA_034641835.2). Lineage (NCBI taxonomy): Eukaryota > Viridiplantae > Streptophyta > Pinopsida > Pinales > Pinaceae > Pinus > Pinus albicaulis. Next base: position 1,144,546,993 of record CM076572.1, read on the forward strand.
TTTTTTTCACTCGGTTAATTATCGTCTTCCTATCAGTACTTAAATATTAATTGAGTTTTTTCCCCCAATTTTACCCCAAAGCCGGAGTACGGCTTGATGGTGAGGCCTTGGGTGAGTCTTAGTGTCTAGAGTCAATATATATTACCATACTAAAACACACACAAAAATCCCTGGAATTTGGTTAGGCTTAGGTAGTGATTTTTTAATTTTTTAGATTTCCCGCAAGTTGAAAATTGCAATAAAAATTGTAATTGAATTGTAATAAGTGTTGCCTAGAGAAGTTGTATCGGGTATGAGTAATCAAATTACACCTCTCACCCTCAACTTTCTACTATGACACACTTTGAGGGGTTAAAAATGTGCTTTGAACCCTCAAAAGCCACTTTTCCTAAGTTTAGTGGGAAATCTGGCAATTAATTAAGCCAGAAATTAAATAAATGGAGAAAAATAAATATCCACACATGCTAAATGAGGTGGAAATGAGGTGGAAAATTATGGAATTAAAGTGAAGTCACAAGGGGATGTGGACTCCTAAAATCAAGAAAATTATATGTGCTCAAATAAAATCGAATTTCTGGCATTAAATGAGAGCTGCTTACTTGAAAATTTGAATTTGTGAAGTTAATGCACATTTGGGAGGATTTTAGAGAATATTTGGTGGAGATTTTTGTGGGAAATTGTCCCCGCATAGGTTACCAGCCATATACACTTGTCATTCCATCATAAAATTCGAATTTGGCACATAAGGGAAGAAGAAAATGATGTCCACTTGCCAAAATCCGATTTTTACACTTGGCAATGGAGCTCCACTTATCAAATTCGAATTTGCCTTGTGATCTCCTCCCTCTCACCACTTGGCATTTGTTCTTCATTGGGATTTGCTCCCAACTTTCTATATAATGGAGCCATGGGCTCTCATATTGTATCTTTTGCAACGAGCTATTATGCTTGGGGAAGCTCTACTTCTATATACTTGTGTTCTTCATATGAATAAAAAGACTTTGGGGTCCATTCATAATTGTTATTCCATTGGAGCATTGCCTGGATCATCGACGGTATATCTTTACTTGTGCCTTTGATTTATATTTCATTTTGCTCATATGCTTTTGTTGAATTGTAGATGTATAGCTATCTTACATTTACAATTGGTTATTTGATATGCTATAGGCTAGAAAACTTTGTCTATTTTCATACAAATTCTAGAGTTCTCTTGCCATTGTTTATTGTTTAATCCATATGAGCTAATGTTTGTTGGAAGTGTTGTAGAGGATCACTGTTGAATCAACTAGCAAGCGTGAGGGGAAGTCTTCAAGAGACCAACCTACTCTTGGCATTGTTTTCAAGGAGCTCTCATCGTTATTTGAATTTCATAGAACTATTTTTTTTTAAAGTACTTTTTCTTGCAAGGTTGTCCTTCACAACATCTATGCATGAATCAAAATATTAAAAAATTCATTTACATCTTTTAATTGTGCTTTCATTTCATTATATAGCTATTCAAGAGCTTCTCATAAGCTAGACAAGCGATGGGGATCTTTTCCCATCACTTGATTTAGCCTTTGTATATTATTTTGTAGCATATTCACATACTTACATGCTCTCTTTTCACACTAACTTTGGTTTTATTTTTGCAGCCCTAACATTCTTGTTTGTTGGTTCTCTCTAGCTTCAAGTTGCATTTCAAGGAGGCCATGGGCATTAGGAGAGCTTGTGGAAGAAGGCTAGGTCATACACCACTTTGGAGCTTGTATTCTCCAATTGTAGAACTCCTTCATCTCTTTTGAGGCTCCCATACTTGAAGAGATTTCCTTCTTGTTTCACTATTTCACATTGTATTCTCTCATCGATTCCTTGGGAAGCCCTCCAAGAGGCTCTAACCTCATTGTAACACCATAATAATAAAAACTTATGTTTTTGTTGTAGGAGTGTGGGTTTTACCCATTAGCATTCCTATCTCTCCATTTCAGGGAGGGAATTTGTAGATGGATTGACTTATTGGTTTTGACATTTCCATTTTCTTTCACATCACCTATGCATGCTCTAATTAGGAAGTAACATAAATCAAATTTCTTTTTCCTCAAGTTTGCTTCACAAATTTTAAGTTTGCATTTTTCATCATAGTTGCTACAAATTTCAAGTTACATTTCCATTTTTGCAAAGCAATTTACTTTCATTTTGTGCAAACTTCTTCATTATTTTGTTTTAGCAAACTTTGATATACTTGGCTTGGCTATTGTCTAAATCACCTATGCTTTATGGTTGTGCAATATTTCTATTTTGAACCATATTCGAAGTATTGTGTATTTGGGCAATTTATCTTTCAAGACAATCATTTACTTCCATGTCAAGCAAGTTTTCTTTCATTTTCTCAAATTTAAAAGTTCATTTCGCAAAGCTATTTTGAATACAAATCTTGAGTTGCAATTTATTTTACATGCAAATTAATTGCTCATAAGCATCAAGCTTTTAGTTGGTCATCGATTTATCATAAGTCAAAGCAAATACTTTCACTTCACAATCTCGTATGTTATGAAGCTTATGCAATCTTGTGTTTTGGACCATATTTAATTAAAGCATCTCTATCTTTTACATAACAATTGCAAACTTACTTGCATATCATAGTAGGCATTCTAACTTAGTTAAATATTTAAAATTTACCTCCAAGCATAAGCTTGGTTGATAGAAATTATAGGGAAAAAGGCTTTCTTGGAAAGTTCTTCCATTTGGTACGAAGTAAGGTAAAAGCGTGTGACCCTGCAGTTATTAAGGTGGCTTGTCCCCTTGTAGGAAAAAAGGCACATGTTGGCTCGTAAGACTCAGGGAACGGGTATCGTTAATGACACCCCTGTGTCCTCGCCCCCACTTTCTTACAGTCACCCCAATTTTTACCCCTTGGTAAGAGAACAAGAGGACTTCTCACCTAGATTAGGCATTTTAGATTAAAAGTAACCAAGATTAATTGCATCCAAATCTAATATAATTGCATCTCATGCTAATACACCTCATGGTTTTACTTGCAAATTGTTTATTACTCTTGTCATTGTTGAAATTGAATACTTTGTTGTGGCAAATAATTTTTTTTTATCTACATTTTGCAAGTAGAACACTAATTGCTTCATTTTGAGCAAGATAGCTTCTCATGCTTGGATTCATAAATTTGTTTACCTTGAAGGCATTTATAATATCTTGTGCTAACATTTTCTTGTTTCAACTTTTCAGGCTTACTTTTGCTTTCCATTTGAAAGCATTCTACTTCATTTAAGCAAATAAAAATTCATTTCAAAGAGAAATACATTGAAGGCACTGGTTTCATATGCTTTACGCTTATTTTATGTATTGATGGTTATTGCTCACATCACTTTTTGCTTATAAATATTAAGAAGTAATCTATTTGACTCTAAAATTCTCCTAGAAACTCAAATCTTTAACTTAGTTTTCCATTTAGGGACCACCCCCTTAGCTAGCCTACGAGATAGCTTAAACAGAGAGAGTTGGGATTAGTGTGACAGTTCCATCTCTGACTTCCTTGCAACCAACCACACGTTGTGGGGTTAAAGGCTTTTCCCACTAACTGTAGGTAGGTGTAGGCAACAGGAGAGTTAACACCTCCCTCTCATCAAAAGAGGAAATCCTCATTCCCTCCTAATTGGGAAATAGATCCTTGCTCATTTTTCAACATTTAAGGAGACTTCTTACTCCCTCTTAAGCATAGAGGATATTCCTTACTTCATTTCAATTTGGAATTCAAGTTCTCTAGCGTGTCTTCATTAATACATCAGCTGCTAGTTCTTCATGGAGATCTTCAAGTAGCTGCATGGCTTCTCCTTCCCTTTGCATTTCATCATATTTAGCTTTTTGTAATGGAGCCAAACTTTCATCAAACTGTGACAAGGTTCGGGCCATCAATCTTTCATATTATTTTCCTTTTCTCATCATCAACAAAGGCATTATATTGAGCCAATCAAAGTAGAGCTAATGATAGCTTTCTCTAATCATGAAAGTAATCTTCATTGTCATCTAAACATCAAGTTATATCTTTGTACTGCTACCTTTCAATCCCAAAATGATGTAGACATTTTGAACACATAATCTTCCAAGGATTACTAAAGTCATCCACTTAATCAACGAATTGAGTTCAAAACAAATAGTTGAAGATAAAATTGCCTCAATTGTCATTATGCATTTCTACAATATTGAATATCCTTCCATGTAGCAAAACCATATACCAACCAGATAACCAATATCAACACATCAATATTGTACATACCTCAATATGATGGCCTTTTGTCATAATATCAAATTTTTCTTTCTAGTTTCCTTTGAGATCAACATCTTTCCGCATGGTCTATCTTCATATTGAACAAGAATCCTTCTCCATGCTTTCGATCAAAAGTGTACATGGAGCAAGCTACAATACATGCTTCCTTGGAGTTATCATTATCAACTTTCTTTCTTTCGTCAGGAGACTATATTTACGCTGATCAATATCATCATTCCTAAGTCATATTATCTTGTGAAAGAGTCTTGATCTCATTCCAAAACATACCAACTTCTTAAGCATTGAGTAACCACATTGAAGACTTCTCATGTTTGTGTTGTGAAAATTCCTTGAAATGCAGCAACTGGAAATATTTCTTCTAGAATGATAAATTAATTCTGCAATTCATTTTATTTACAGCAAAGTAACGAAATATTCACACTACAATTTCTTCCCCATAAAAAATAATTGCAGAAAGAAAAATAGTAACTAAGAAATGCTAACACACACACAAAAATATTGACACCATTATTTTTGGACAAATGTCCACGGAAAAACCCAATGTGGAAAAACTGGTCTAGTAGTTGACGGTTTATTTTATTATGCAGCAGTGAATTCTGAGTACAATCTTTGGAAGCCTAGTTGGCTATCCAATCAGCGAAAATCTGACAAAAAATATTTAGAGAAAATTCTCTCTCCACAAGCAACCCTCGGTCTCTATCACGCTCTGAAAATTGGTCGTCCAACCTTTGTGCGGGTCGTTTTTGCATTTGACGATCTGTGCAGCTGTCTTGGGGTAACTCACGCAATTCTCACGGCTGTATTGGGAAAACCCGCGCGGCCTTAACTGTGTCTCGTCGGAAAATTTTGTGCAACCCTTGCGACTGTTCTAGGTTATCTTCACCGTGGAATACTTTTATCACTTGTTGTTGCCTCTCCGAAACTGGAAATCTTCCTCTGGATCACTGTCTCTACCTCTCTAACACTTGCTACTCGATCACCTGATCACTAAGTATCTGCAACTGTGTCTCACTCATGCGTCCTTCTGGCTCGAACTTCCCTCCCTTGCTTGATCTCTGCAATTGGGTAGCTCAATCTACCAAGGAACTCGCACACTAAGTGTGTTCTCCATCTACCCATCGACCTCTTCTTATAATCTCCAGTTGGGACTCCAACGCCCAATATTAAAACTTAATCAATGGCTGTGATTATCTCCAAGTGGATCCATGTGAGTTTCAAGAGAATTCACACTTTTCTCAATTAATTACCATTAATTAACCATTTTTCCTAAGTTAGACTAAGGAGAAATTTTAATGCTAGTCAATTAACTTAATTGAGTTATCTCTAGGTGGAATTTCCAAAAACGATCTCCAGGTTTTGGAGAACTCATGTGTTTTAGCATTTCCACAAAGTTTCGAGACTAGAACACATTCAATGCTACAAAAACTAACACTCCCTCTTAGAGAAGAAGGTGTTCTAGTGTCGTACTGCAACAACACCTGATTGTTGCATCGCCCTCTATACACGTTGTTGATGTCTGGCCACTGTGACTCCCTGCCACTGCCCACCAACCATTGCGCAACTCTGATGTTGCATCTGTGTTGTTGTTGACACTACTACAGCGCTACCAACTTTGCATCTACACTGCAACTCCCTCTCATCTGTTGTTGTTGCTTTTGTAACTACTACAACTAAGAAGCATTCGAAATACTAAATCAACTGTCTCATTTTGCATTTGTCTCTTGAGTCCTTACTGCTACAAGCCTTTGCAATGTCCACTGGGAATTTGCGTTGTCACTGACTCTGCTACTGAGCCTCCTGCTTTGCTGTCAACACTGCTTTGCACTCCTCATCACCTGAATGCAACTAGTCTGCAGTTGTCACTCAGGAATATGACTGCATCACTGACATTGATCCATCTTGTTACTGAATATTATGGGCCCCTATAGCAAGGTAATGATCCATGAGGACACCTCAATGGACCCTGCCCATTATGGCACACTGGAGTCTCATACTCCATCTCCTCCTAGATCTGGTGCCCCACTATCTCCTTTTGAGCCTTGTCCTTGCCTGGGACCCTTCTTTGGTTTGCAACTCGCATTAAACAACTTGTACTCCCTTCAACACTTGTCTCTGACAACTGGAAGTCGGTATGTTGTCCAGATCTACATTTTGGCAAACTCGCACGACCTCTTCTGGCAATCTCGGAAAGTTGCAAAAAACTGTGAAACTCAAAAACTGGGAAATAACCAGGAATCTCCTCCCTTTCCTGCTTGGCTTCTTGCACTGCTACTCGCACTCCCTTCTGGAATGCGCAATTCTGCTAGCTGCTACTGCCACCTGCAACTGGAAAAATTGGATTTATGAAGCTAGAAACCCTCTAAGAGAAAACTCCCTCTGTGTGTGCACTTTCTCTTTCTTTTGGCACTGAATCTGTTCTAGCAAACTGTTGCAAACCCTATGTGCCCAAACAAGAATATGTGCTGCGAAAAAATTGAGTTGCTTTGCTCTGCCTACGTTGCACTTGCGGCTTTTTCTGTACTCGCACGATTGTTCATTCTGAACTCATGTGATCCGCATGTCCGTATAGGGAAATCACGCGAGGCTTTCGTGACTGTTCTAAGCTAACCCACACAGGCCTCCGAAAATTTCATACTATAGCTCCCTCTGAGTCGCGAATTTTTCCCTTCGCCTTTGAGCTTCCTATCCATCAAATATGCTCTGATACCATGTGGAAAGTCCTTGAAATGCAACCACTAAAAAATGTTTCTTCTAACTTCTAAATTAATTATGCAATTTATTTTGTTTACAGCAAAATAACTAAATATTCACACTACAATTTCTTCACCATAAATATTAACTACGAAAGAAAAAGTAGGAACTGAGAAATGCTAGCGCACAAAAATATTGACACCATTATTTTTGGACAAATGTCCCCGAAAAACCCAATGTAGGAAAACTGGTGTAGCAGCTGAGGGTTTATTTTATTATGCAACACTAAGTTCTAAGTTCAATCTTTGGAAACCCAATTGACTATCTAATCAGCTAGAATCTAAAAAAAATTATTTAGAGATAAAAATCTCTCTCTCCACAAGTAACCCTCGGCCTTTGTCTCCTTCTAAAAACTAGTCGCCCAACCTCTGCACAGGTCGTTTATGCTTCTGACGATCCGTGAGGTTGTGCTAGGATAACTCGCGCGATCTTCGTGGCTGTACTGGCGAAACCCCCACGACCCTAACTGCAACCCATTAGAAAATTTTGCACCACCCTTACGGTTGTTCTAGGTTAGCTTCACTGTGGAATACTTTTGTCTCTTGCTACTACCTCTCCAGAATTGGAAATCTTCCTTCGAATCACTGTCTTTGCCCCTCTGACACATGCTACTCGATCACCTAATCACTGAGTATCTGCAATTGTGTCTCACTCCTGCATCCTTTTGGCTCGAACTTCTCTCCCTTGCTTGATCTCTGCAACTAGGTAGCTCGATCTTCCTAGGAACTCACACACTGAGTGTGTTCTCCATCTACCCATTGACCTCTTCTTATAATCTCTAGTTGGGACTCCAACGGCCAAGATTAAAACTTAATCAATGGCTAAGATTATCTCCAAGTCGATCCATGTGAGTTTCTAGAGAATTCACACCTTTCTCAATTAATTACTATTAAATAACCATTTTTCCTAAGTTAGACGTAGGAAAATTTAAATGTTAGTCAATTAATTAAATTGAGCTATCTCTAAGTGGAATTTCCAGAAACAATTTATGGGTTTTGGAGAACTCATGTGTTTCCACAAAGTATTGAGACTAGAACACCTTTGATGCTACAAAAACTAACGTGTTTATGACCAACTTTTTCTACAAGACTCCTGTAAACATGAATTCTACCTTCTAGAGAACAGTTACTAACAACATGCATACATTTTCTTCCATATAACCATCTAGTTGTCTTTCCTTTGAATGAGCTAGCTTCTACCCTTATCGAAGATAACCTTCCTTCTTTAAGCGGAGAGAGACTTCGATTATGCCTTTCATACTGCAACTTGACCATCTGCATCCCTTCATCCTTCAGGGCCATTTTTTCCACGCTAGGTGGAGTATACTAGTCATAATGCTTCTTCTAAAAGAACCTTCCTTAGATGATGGTTCTTATTGGAGGATCCTGGTGACCCTACTTGCAAAATGACTACCTGTAATATTATGCTAGAAGATGCTTGGATGAACTATGATGTGTAAGATGATCCCAATCTTCTCATTCTTGCTAGCTAAATGATTTCTTCCAAAGCAAATTGATCATGTAGATTCTAAATCTTTTCTTTTAATATGTCATGCTTGATAAAAAAAATAAAGACTCTTCTAGAGAATGCAATGATGCATGCTACTCTAACTACTACTTTCTAATAAAAGAAAGATAAACTGCAAATGAACCTGATAGAGATGGAGCTTCCTTCAATAGTATAGATCCTTGAGATCTTCACCCTCCAACTTCTTCTCAAGTTCTTCCTTTTCTTCAGCTGTGTGAGATCCACTTCTCTCTTTCCTTTTGTTCATTTTCTTGTTTTGAGGATTTTTTGACGACATATCTTCATCCTTTGACATTTTTGTTCTATATAGTTGACTCCTCAAGGATATTTTCTGACCCGATGTACTTATAGAGTAAAATTTCTCCAACTTATCATAGATATTTCTAGATGTAGTCAAACAGCAACAAATGGAATGAGATGATCCTTCATGGATTCAATAGGAATCCTTTGTGTCGTCACCTCTCCCTTCTTATATCTAGTTAATTCTTCAGTGTTCTCTTTTTCTAGTTGAGTAACTTCTCCAAGAACATATTCCATGACTTCATTTTCTGTGAGCACCAAATCAATCCTATTCTTCCATGCTAGTTGATCCAACGAGCTTGTTGATTTCCTTGCAAAACGAAGTCATTTGATTTGAAGGTTTAGACATGGAGAATAATATGATACTTGTTAAACAAGTGTCCTTCTTGATGATGCCTTCAACTATCTTGATGCCTTCAAGAACCTTCAAAAGATTTCAAAGATGTTCTTCAAGAGAGAGAAAGATAGATGCCCCTTCTTAAGATGATGAGACCTTCAATGAGAGCTTGATGTAGTAACCTTCCTTCCTTCAATGAGAGCTTGATGTAGTAACCTTCCTTCCTTCAATGAGAGCTTATCCTTCTTAAGATGATGAGGTCTTCTTCCTTGTGCCCTTCCTTGTGTTCTTAGAAAGTGATTTTCTTTGACAAGCAACCTTCTTCTTATGCCACCAAGATTATCTTCAAGCTGCCTCTTCCTCCACCTTAGCTCTGATACCATATTGGAGAATCTAGTAGGGAAGTTATTTAAACGATTCTCCTTATCCTTAATAATTGCTTGTGAAATTTAGTTAGCTTCTTATCATTCTTTATTAGATTCTTTCATCAAACAATTATCAAGAGCATAAACAATAAAAACAATAAACACAAGAAGTAGGCTATGTTCACCACTAAAGTTGCACTTGAAGACTCCATGCCCAAGGATATGTCAGAGCATTCTAGCACTTACAGAGTTCTAGATTTCATCAGGGCTTCTAAGCCCCTTTCCTTCTCTCTTTCTTCATTCATTCATCAGATTCTGCAACCCTATGGGGATATTGTATAAATGTCACTAACATGAAGAATAAAGCTATGAAACAGACCTAGGATGTTGAGACTCAATCAACAAGCGAGTACACCTTGGAGTGTTTTTTTTACTTGATTAATTATTCTCACTTTATAGCGGCAAATAATTTTTTAGGTTAATTCACTCACTGCATACCCAAAGTCGGGGTGACAGCTTAAAGATCTTAAGTCCACCTTAGTGTCTAGGGTCAATGTATATTACCATGCTAATTCATCTCTAAAATTTCACGGAATTTGACTCTTTCTAAGTAGGATTAACAGGATTTTTTTTAATTAATATCTATATAATGACGTAAATAAGTGGTCTTAGGAAATCTCTGTGGGGTGTGACTACTCAAAATTCATCTTCAAAGGCTCGGCATTATCCTAAGACCAACTTTGAGGATCAAAAAATGACTTATAGTCCCTCAAAAGCAATTTTTTCTAATGTTAGTTGTAAAAAGTGAGGAAAAAAAACATTTATTAATTGGAAAACTTTATACATTTTTCCAAAGTCAAAGGGAGTCAAACAAGTGACATGGAAGTTTAAGGGGAAGCAAATGGTGATGTGGCAACCACATGGGGCTCACCACATGAAGCACAAATTATCTACAAAGTCAAAGACAAGTCGAGCAAGTTCTACGTTAAGTTCTTGAGACAATAAATTTTTGGAATTATATTTTGATTTAATGTGGTGAAATTAAAATATAAAGTTAGTGGGTGGGGATTAGACCCCCCCATCCCCCTCACTAACTATGTTCTACACATAAGACATCAAAGGGAAATATGCTCTCCTAACTCCATGCAAATTCTGAAGGAAGCCTCCTTGCATAAAAGCAAATATGCACATGCCCAATTTGAGCTGCCACACATGACGTCCACGCTGCCAGTTACTATCACGAGTTTGGTGAAGAGTCAAACATTGATGGCTCGAGTTTTTATTCGAGTTTGTATCCACATTTCTGTATCGGTTACGCTACTATCTCCATGCATCATACTCATTCAGTTTTGGAACTTACGCTAGCATTTATCTACTTATACGCAGGGCATCTCACTTCAGCTCCACACAGGCCCAATATCAACGCATACGCAGCAATGAGTACACTTGTTTTATGGGAGAGTTGACACAATAGATAAACACAAGTTTTCAGGGAGTTTGTCTCCCATTCTCCACACTCATCTCACATGTGGCAATTGCTTGGGAGCCAATGTTGATTTTTGGTAGCATCAGAAGTGCTCGAAGTCTCCAAATTGTGGATAGGCTTAGGCATTGGTATTCCAAAGAACCCAGAAACCGTTTGTGAAAATTCTACTTGGAATATGTTTTATTGTAAAAATTGATTATTTTAATGGGGATCCTAAGTCTAAACTAGCGAAATTCAATAATTAAAGGGTATTAATAAAACAGAATGAGAATGATCTAGAAAATGCGAAGATCAAGTCAATTTATAATCTTAGTCGTTGATTAGAGATCTAATCTCGGCCATTGATGTCTCAACGAGAAGACTATAAAGGAAGGCTTGAGGGTCATTTGGAAAGACACACCGAGTTAATCTAGTGATCGAATTCTTCTGACGGAGCAATGCTCAAACGAAGATCAGATTGAAGTGATTCCAGCGCAGAGAGGGGCAAAGATAGCTTCCGAAGAGAGAGTTATTTTCTCAGTCAGAGAATCATCCGTAGAGAGAGGCAGAAAGAGATCTAGCGCAGAGCCAGAGAAGTTGACGCAGAGCCAATGCAGACCTGCGCAGGGCTACGCAGAGGCTGCGTAGTGGCCAAGAGTGTTTCCGAGATTTTACTGTCGGATTAGAATCTAGATTCAAAAGTCGGGATCCGAGGTGTTAGACCGAGAGGCAAAGATCTGAGATTCCGGGAGGCAAGTCGATCTTATAGCTCGGTGACACAGTGCCTAGAGAAGGTGACGCAGAGACTACGTAGGGACTGCGTAGTGGCAGCGCAAAGCCTACCAGGGGCACCTCATCTAGCAACTGGATCAGCCAAGAAATTCCAGTGATTGAGTGAGGTAAAACTCACAATTTTTCTGCCAATATTTCTCTCTCTGTAACTGAATAACCCTTGAGGTATTTAGAGATGTATTCAAAAATTGCTACTGCTTAATAATACAAACCCTCAAATCTGTTGCACCGGTTTTCCCGAATTCAGTTTTTCCTTGGGGACTTTCGTCCAAAATAAAGGTGTCATATGTGTGTATTGTTCTTTTCTCAGTTTCCTTGTTTCAGGACCATATTTAATTAAGTGTAGGTTGCTTCAGTAACTTACTTCAATATTTCATGAAAAAATCTGAAATCACTATGTAATGGAATTTACAAGTAGATGAAGTAGATTTAGTTGGTTGCAATAGGATTCCTAAGATTGTTAGATCTAGGAATTTTCACAGCCAACACAAATCACAAGTTATACGTAGCCTCTCCTACAAGATCTACATGCAGTAGTTTGTTGGCTTGATAATTAGAGGTGTCATCACACGGATGTGTTGCATTTTCTTGTTGAGAAATTAGTGGGATATTGCTCCCACTCATCTCCACAAATTTCTCACTTGGCAACAGTAGGGAAATGCCATCAGAGATACATTGTCCATGAAGATATACGCTCAGGCCAACAGGAGGTATTCTCAAAAATTTGATTTCCGCACTTGGCAGTCAACTTAACATTTTCCATTTGACTTGCTACATTGGGATTGTCACTTGATTTTTTCATTGGGATTTGTTCTCGTTTGCCTATTTAAATGAGCCTTGGGCTCCTGTTGTAATGATGAAAAAACGAGCTCTTGTGCCTGGAGAGATTATACTGCTTTGTGTACTCACATTCTCATGTAATAATAGAGACTTTGGGGTTCATATTGTGGTGTTCTTCTACCATGGGTATGGTATGATCTTTTTTATTATGTGCTTACAATTCTATTTCTGATAATTCTACTGTTATTAGCATTTGCTTTCATAGATTTACTAGTGTACAGTTATCTTTCAGTGGTACTTGGGTTAGAGAATTATTCAATATTGGGGTGTTTTAGTATATTTTCGGCTAAATTTCTAGAGCTTCATTTTCATTGTATCATCTAACCCCTATGGACCTAAAAATTTACCTTGAAGTTGCGTAGAAATCTTTTGAATCAAATCTCAAGCATGAGGGGGCGTTTTCAGTTGAACTAGCCCACTCTTGAGCATAGAAGTGGATGAACCTACATATTGATTTCCAAAGCCTTATCAATTGAGATTTGTTGTGCGGGGGTTCCCTTGGCCTTGGCTAGTGATAAAATCTATTTCAACTTATTTTTCTCAAAATATTGTGCTTCTAATTGAATAAATCTACTAATATAGAGCATTTTAATTGCTAATCAAAGAGAGCAGTTATACTCACTCTCCTTCACTCAACTCTTGTAAATCATTGGTATATAATTTTGCATCATTTTGTTGTTGTTATCCACTAATCCTTGTTAGTTTTTGTAGCACTGGATGTGTTCTAGACTTGAAATTTTGTGGAGAGTCTAGAATACAAGAGATCTGCAAAACCCAGAAATCGTTTCTAGAAATTTCACCTAAAGACGACTTAATTAGATTATTAGTCGGTTTTTAAATATCTCCTAAGTCTAAACTTAGGGAATATGATTAATTAATCAAAATTAATTAAGTCATGGTGTGAATGTTCTAGAGACTCACATGGATCAATTTCTAGTTAATCCTAGCCATTGATTAAGGTCTAACCTTGGTCGTTGAAGTCTCAACGAAGGATTATAAGAGAAGTCGATGGGGCTTGGAGAAGATACACTTCACCAGTTCGATTTTATTGGGAAATCGATTTCTAGAGTAGCAGTGTTTGTTGCCAGAGAGAGATTCAATGAGATCGAAGCAGTGAGAGAAGGGCAGAGACATTGAAGCCGGAGGAGGCATTCCAAATCCGGTGAATGCATTTGCAGAGAGGCAGAGAAGCCACAGTGAAGCTGACACAATGGCAACGCAATAGCTTTAGTAGGCAAATTCATATTCATTGGGGAGAAGTAGTTATTCAGTGTCGGAAGTTGGGCAAAGTTTCCAGAGGCCAAGAGAGTAAGTTTCTCAAACAGCAGTTGACAAGCCAGTTTGAGGTGATGCAATTCTATGCTAGGTGGCGCAGAGACTGCGTAAGGGTGACGCAGTGATTGCACAGAGGCAATTTGGATGGCTCCATTTCGATCTGAGGTCAGTGCTCAGATTCGCCTGTGGAGTGAGGAATTTCCTCACTAGTATTTCTTGCAAGTTTTTCTATAGGATTTCCAGTTTGGGAATCCAGTGGTACTCAGATATTTCACTGCTACATAGTATTAAAACCCTCAACTACTGCACTGGTTTTCCCAAGTTTCGTTTTTCTGGGGACATTGGTCCAAAACTAACGGTGTTATTTTGTGTGTGTGTGCATATATTTCTTCCAACATTTATTTTCTTCCGCAGTTTATTTGTGTAGGTTGTTGTGTGATTGATTCAGTATTTGTTGTAGCTAACAATAAATAAATTGTTAAGAATTAATTTAACAATTAGGAGAATTAATTCCAGTCGCTACAATAGGATTCGGGGTTAGCCGAATTTTCACAATCCTTGGGACTCATTATGTAGAAAAGTGAGAGCATATCTAAGGGGTTTTCTCTCATGTAACTTTTGGCAGGGACTTTAGAGCCAAATCTAGAAATCACCTTCAAATTTTTGCAGGTTGCCAACTGTCTTTTGTAGGATGAAAACCCTCATACTATGAGCATAAAGAAGGTTGCCATGTATCTCTGTCAAAACAGCGAGCATCTGGAGGCAGCCTCTCATATTAGTGAAGGTCGTGAACACTTAGAAGAGGCTCATCCTCTTTTGCCTCATCCTCTTTTGGCCTTTGCATCTGGAGGCAGCCTCTCATATTAGTGAAGGTCGTGAACACTTAGAAGAGGCTCATCCTCTTTTGCCTTTGCACAAGTACCTTCATCCTAAGTGGTTGTGATTGGAGTAAAAGTATGCTACAAATCCTATATTGTAGTGAGGATTTTCCTCTTGTATATTATTGCCATTGAGCCTTGTAAAACTGTTTCACTGTTTTCATTAGGGAAGGTTCATTCTTTCTCAAAGTTTGACATCAATTGTAAAGCCTTCCTTGAGGACTTCAGCCTTTCTCACTGTCAAGGGCTCTCCTTTTTGAAACATCATAATAATAAAGCAATATCTTTCTTTGGATCTTGGGGAACCATCCCCTTGGCATCCATCCCCTTCTCTTGTCTCCTTCTTGCTTGGTGTTTGATTAACTCTCCACTTCTTTCTTGAAGTTAGGTTTAGTTTTTTAATGCTCTCTTTTATTTCACAGCATTGTCAAGCTAATTTTCATGATTACTTACATGCTTTGATTCCATGCTAATTGTTCACTTAGCAAATTTTCCATTTTATTTAGCTTTCATTACATTTTAATGTCGTTTACAATCTAGTTACAATTTCATGTTAGTATAGTTTTCATTTACATTGTAACATTTACTTACCTCAAGTTCTCATACTCAAATTGATTCAATTCATTTGCAACCTGTTTCATTTGGAAAGTTTACTTTGAGCAAATCTCTACACTTGGAACAAATTTTGCAAATTTTATCTAGTTTGTTAACTTCTTTTATTTACAATATAATTGTTTATTTCAACTTGGTTCATTTGCTAAACCTACAATTCCATTTACAAATTTGATCAACTGATATCTTCATCTCATTTGTCTATATTTACATTGTGCTTTGTGATGTGACTCTCACTTGGTTTAATTGTCATAATATATTGTATTGTAAGTGGAGATACATTTTGTAGAGCACTTTCAATTCAAGGCAATTGAGTTATTAGTTTAGCTTGTGATTAAATTTTATTTCATTAGGCTTGTTTCATTGAGTAATTGTTCCATGTTCCATCGATTATTGTTATAAATCAATATCATATTGTGCTCAAAGTTGCTTTAATCATAAGTGGATTGTTATCTCATTTCTTTGGAGCATCTTGTTGTCACTATATCTAATTTGCAACATTGCATTAACATTTTGACATCCCATTTGCATATTAGATTTAGACTTGCACTTCTAAAATCTACCTCCAAGCATAAAACTTTAGGATAAGTCTCCCTAGCTTTCTTTCAACCTGAGATTGGAGTAAGTTTAAAACACGTGACCTCGCATTTCTCTTGTGATCAATCCCGTGTAGGAACGAAGTCACGTGGATTGCAAGGGGAATTGTAAGGGTATCGTTAGTGACGGACTTGTGCCTCCTCAGCCTATCCTTGCAATTCACCACAATCCTTACCAAGTTTTGAGAAATTGAGGAGAGATTTCTCACCATAGGTTAGGCATTTAACTAAAATTAACTAAGATCCTTGCATCACACATAGATAGATCTTGCATTCATTCCTCTAGCATTGTCTTTCAATTGGTTATGGTAATTGGAATTGTGAGCTAATTCGTTTACTTGCAAGATTTACTTTATACTTGTACTTGTCTAATATCTATATCATGTTGAGCATTTTCCATTTGAAGTACAAGCCTTATTTTCTTGCAAGTTATAACTCAAGTCTTGGTGCTCATATTTTTCAGTTATTTCTTGTACTAACACTTGCCTTGCGACAATTGTCTTTCGTTGTGACTTGAAGTATCATTCTATTTTGCAAGTGTTATTTCTTTATTGAGCATTGTTTTAAGGCACTAGTTTACCATTGTTATCTTGTCATTGTCATATTGATCTTATTGGAATCCATCTCGGTAATATTTATATTGCTCATTTAAATAATCATACTTTCTAAATAATCCTTAATTTCAAGCTACATAGAAGTAATTTCCTTGCCCTTAGTCTTCTAGAACTTGTTGTTTTCAACAATTTTTTCCTTTAGAAACCTTGCTTAGGGTCCACCCCCCTTGGCTTTAGCTAGGAGAAAGCCTAGACGGAGAGAGTTGGGATTAGGTGACATCCCCTTCTCTTAGCTTTGCCACCAAGCCCACACCTAGTGGGGTTGAGGATTTTTCCCACTTTAACTTAGGTGTGCAAGTGAGGCGGTAACAGGCTCCAAGCCAACGCAAAACTCCTCCAAGGGGAAAACCCAAAAAGAATCTCTTCTCTTCTTATAGAATCAGATCAAATGAGAAAACCAAGACCAAGTCAACCCTCCAAAAAATCTCCTCCAAGCACCAAGTCAGCCCTCCAAAAGATCTCCTTCAAGACAACAGAAGGTCAACCAAAGTCAATGAAGATCTACTTACTTCAAGTCTATTTCAATCAAAGTTTCAGCCCTCAATTCAATTCTGCAACTTCAACCAACAACTTTCGGCCCTGCAACAACTGCAAAAACCATAGAATCTTCATACGTGTGAGAAAAAATGATCACAAACTTCAAATTTTTGGTTTCTTCTTGAATGCTTATTTTTCCTAGACCTTCGCTCTCTTTTTCTTCTTCTTCCTTGCTTGAGATCGAACTACAGAAGTGTGTCTTAAAAGTAGTCAAAGTGCTCTTATATATACCCATCTATGGAGGTCGAATTACCCCAAACTAAGCTGACTTGATCTTGGTAGTTAAATTGACTTTCTAGACACAACAATAATATCTTTTACATGTTACAACTTGCCCAAATGGGTCTTATACAAATGATAATGACTCTTTTGACTCGTGACAAATATTCTCTTAACTAGACAAACCCTAGGAGCATGAAATGCAACCTAGTTGTGCATTCAAATGGAGCATGAAACCGATGCTAGAAAAATAATATTTTTCTTTCTTCTTTTGCTTGTTACATAAGATATACATAATGACATGAGTATAATGGCAATTACGAAGACTAAAACTAGTTACATTTTCCAACACAAGTCAGCCCTTCAACAATTCCTTCTTCAAACAAGCTCAAGTCAACAAGGTCAACGAAAGTCAAATTTCAAAAAATTTGGTTAAATCAAAGTTTCAACCCTCTATTTCAGATCTGCAGTTCGGACCTACAATTTTTGGCTTGTTGTAGTCACCCAGAAACCCTAATCTCGCACGTGTGAGAGAATCCAAGCATAAAAGTTAGATTTTCCTTCTTTCCTTTGACTTTCTCTTGTCTTCTTGTCCTTCACTCTTCTTGCTTCCTTTTTCTTGTTTCAGATCGAACTTGAAGTGCGTTCAAATGAGTCGAATTCTCTTCCTCTATATACCCATCTCAAGAGTTCGAATAGGCCTCTCCTAGGTCGACTTCTCACTAGCAAGGTCGATTTTAGTGTCGACTTGGTCTTGGGGGTCATTTTGACTTTCTAGACTCAAAAATATTTTTTCTTTCTTGTTTACAAATTGCCCATATGGGTCTTATACATATGACAAAGACTTTCTTGACTTGACAAACCCTACAAGCATGAACAATATGCTTGACCTAGAAATAAATCAACTTGAGTATGAAACCCATGCTAGAAAATTATTATTATTTTCCTACTTTTTACAAAAATATATAATGTCGTAAGTACAAAGGTCATTATGAAGACCAAAACTAGTTACATTTTCCAACACTAGTTGGGCCATGTTTCATGATTTTCCTTGATTAGATGAGTGGTTAGCTTAGCTATCGAGCTTTAACCTCTTGCCCTAACAAATAAGTATCGGACAACAAACCTAAGAGGGTTTTCCTCCTAATCCCATCTTTCCACTTGATTCCTCCTAACTCCATAGCGTTGGTAGGATATTGGCACTGATCTTCATCTCCCTCAACATTTTTTTAAACCCTAAAAGATCTTCAAAAGGCATTTCAATGAGGCTACCATTGATATCACCAGTGCAGTGTGAGGAGTTCTGTTCTGAATGTAGACAATTGTATTACACGCTTCAGCCCATAGGAATTTGGGCATGTCTTGGTCATACAACATAGCTCTGGTTGCTTCAACAATAGTCTGATTCTTCCTTTCTGCCACTCCATTCTGATCCGGATTGTATGGAGCTGTCCATTCTCTTTTGATGCCTTCCCTTGCACAGAACCCGGTGAATTCTTTATCTATGTATTCACCTCCATTATCTGATCGCAATACCTTGATCCGCTTCCCTGTCAGATTCTCCACCAGAGCTTTGAACTCTTTAAATCAACTGAAGACTTCATCCTTAGTCTTCAAGAAGTAGATCCAGGTTTTCCTGGAATGGTCATCAATGAAGGTGACGAAATATTCGGCACCACTAAGAGCTCTTGTGGACATCGGCCCGCAGATATCTGAGTGTATTAGATCTAACACACCCTTGGCCCTATTGTTGCTTCTCTGATATGCTGCCTTGGCATATTTCCCCAATACGCACCCCTTGGAGCTCAATTCTGGAACACCTGTGACAGTCTTCTGGAGAGTTCTCAACGCCCCATGATGCAAATGCCCCATTCTCCTATGCCATAGCTCAATCAGATCTATCTCATCTGTGCTACCAACTAGTGCCATTGGGGAATCAAGCTGCAATTTGTACAGCTTGTTGCTTCTTACCCCGATTTGTGCCTTCTTCTTCCAATTGCGGTGCTTGACATAGACTCTATTGCCAATAAAGTAGACGTCATATCCTCGGTTTTGAAGTTGTGACACTGAGAGTAGATTCATCCCAGGCCCGGCACATGTAGTACATTAGTGGCCCGGATTCTATTCCTAGCCTTGGTCTGAAAAACTACGGTACCTTTCCCAATGGGAGTGCACTTTTCTTTATTACCCATTGTTATTTTGAAATTCATCTGCTCTTCTTGGTAGTCGGAAAAACAGTCCCGTACTCCCGTCATGTGGGCAGATGCTCCACTATCAATATACCAAACATCTGAGGACGTAGTGCTCGATACACAAGCAAAATCTTCCTCTAATCTGGATGCCAATACAGATACATCGTGACCCATTCGTTCTATCGTGCTTCCCCCCCCCCCCCCCCCCCTCCTGGAGGACTACGTGAACCCTTTTGCATTGTTGCCCTGCAGAACTACGTAGATCTTTGTTCACTAATAGATGCTCCCTCTCTGTTATTCATCTTTGGCTCTGATACCATGTGAAAATTCTCAACCAGTTGCAGTGATAGATTTATTTCTCCTACTTATTATTTCAATAAGTTATTATACAGAAATCTTCCGACAAATATCGAAATAAATACTACTGCAACATTCACAATTATATATGCAGAGAAATAAACAGAAGAGAGCATAAGCACAAGAACCAATCACATGTACCCAGTTATTTTTGGACAAATGTCCCCGGAAAAACCCAATGTGGGAGAACCGATGCAGTAGATGAGGGTCTTATTATTTCTTCGGAAAATGATATCTTTACAGGGAAATATTCAGCAAATAAATTCAGAACCGCCTGAGACTGGATGCCTAGCTTTCTCGGACAAATATCTAACACCCAGATCAGCCCCTGCAGGCCCCTGCATCAGTCTGCGAGATTCTCTGCGCAGTCCCAAAGCTAGACTGCGTGAATCTGCGTGGAAATTGCGTGGGGTCTCTGCGTTGTAGCCTCATCTACCTTCAGTGACCCACTGCTGCTCTCCGACCCTGATCTCGATCACCCCTGACCTCCTCCTGCTTCTGCAACTTCTCGCCCTGCAACTCTCTCGCTAAAATCGAATTCTACATCAGAATGGATCTCCTTCGGATGCTGAGTGTGTGCTCGGCTTGTCTTCCAAGTGACCCTCAAGTCTACTGTTATAATCTTCCTGTTGGAGAACCAACGGCCCAGATTAAAAGATTAATCAATGGCTAAGATTAAATCTTGACTTGATCCATGTTTTCGAGAAGATTCACACTCTGAATTATTAATGCCCTTTAATTATTTCCTTTTCCTAAGTTTGGACTTTGGGTCTTCATAAAAATAATTAATTATTTTAATAATTCTTAAACCGAGTGGAATTTCCACAAACTGTTTCTAGGTTCTTTGTAATGTTGTTTTCCAAGCCTCCCTGCAAAGTTTAAGACTCGGAACACTTCTGGATGCTACAAAAATCAACACTTCCTCTTAGTGAGGAAGGTGTTCCAACAATATGCCTGCTGCATGCTACTCTGATTCTGAAGCACCCTCTACGTTGCTGCCCCCTGTACTGCTGCCTTTAACATTGTCACTGTCACTTGCTGCATCTGTACTACGACTCCTTCTGAATATTGAATCCTCCATTCCTGCTACTGGATAGGATTCTTCATCATCCCCATCTTTTCTCTGAAGTAGACAAACTTTGTCTTTCCCAGAGCCTTGGTGAGGATGTCTACCACCTATTCTCCTGTTGGAGTGTACTGCAGCTGAACAACTCCACAGTGTACCCAGTCCCTGATGAAGTGACACCGGACTGCGTAAGTCTACGTGGAGGGCTACTACTGTTGCTCAGCGTTGCCTCCCCTTTGTCCTATGCCTTCTTCTTCTCTGTCTCTGTTGACTTCTCCCTTCTCCTTTTGTCTCTGCAACCCTGCCACTACAAACTCATCTTCAGAATCGATTTCCTTCGAGTACTGAGAATGCGTCCAGCTTGATTTCCAAATGAGCCTCAAGCCTTCTCTTATAGTCTTCTCGCTAATGAATCAACAGCCTAGATTATATCTTTAATCAATGGCTCAGATTAAAAGATGACTTGATCTTCATTTTCTAGAAGATTCACACTTAGCTTTATTAATACCCTTTAATTATTTAATTTCCCTAAGTTTAGACTTAGGGATCACATTAAAATAATTAATTATTTTAATAAAGCAAAATCCGAGTGGAATTTCCACAAACGATTTCTGGGTTCTCTAGAATACTGTTGTCCAAGCCTCTCCTCAAGATTTGAGACCTGGAACACTTTCTGATGCTATAAAAATCAACAAAATCGATCTGACCGTCAGCAAAATAGTTGATCTCCTCAAGGTTTCAGCACCGCCTCTGCGTGGCTCTGCACTACCCAGTGTAGCCTTATGTTGCCTCTTTTGGTTCTTCCTCTTCCTTCTCTGTGATGTATTCCCAGCTCAGGAAAAATCTCTCCAACCGAAAATTATC
Source organism: Pinus albicaulis (assembly GCA_034641835.2). Lineage (NCBI taxonomy): Eukaryota > Viridiplantae > Streptophyta > Pinopsida > Pinales > Pinaceae > Pinus > Pinus albicaulis. The sequence continues at coordinate 1,144,568,859 of CM076572.1, forward strand.
TCTACCCCTCACTACAAGAATCAACTCAATGATCTCTCTGGCTGCTCTGCGCTGCTCACTTGAGAAATCAATCCTGTAGATCCTCTCCCAATGTATCGATGTATCTTCCAAATGCCCATCGAATTCCTTCTTATAATCTTCTTGTTGGATAACCAATGGCCCAGATTAAAAAAATAATCAACAGCTTAGATCATATTGACTTTATCTCCGTCTTTTTCTAGAAGTTTCACACCCAGTTCTCTTAATATAGTTTAATTATTTTAATTCCCTAAGTTTAGACTTAGGCTCCCATTAAAAATAATTAATTATTTTAATAGAACCCCATCTAAGTGGAATTTCTCAAAATGCTTTCTGGGTATTTTAGAATACACGTGTCTAAGCCTTCCTACAAAATTTGTGACTTAGAGCACATCTGATGCTACCAGAAATCAACAGGGCCATCCCAACTCTTAACCCACTAATCAAACCCTAGGTCTTATGTGCCTAAAATTCGCTTCTCCAAGGAAATTGAATTACCTATCCTCATTGGAACCTTGTGCTTAAGTTGTGTCTTCTCCTTGGAAGTCATTAGGTCACCTCATACCTCAAACCTCGAATACCTACCAGGTGACCATATACCCGCACTAGGACTCCTCCCATCAGTGAAAGTTCGTAAAGAGCAGGGGGTTTTGGTTGTGGTGACAATGGGTTATTACCCCATTGTTGTCTCTTGGTCTAGTAATAGCCTTGTAGGGCACCCCTCTCCAAGAATTGCTATATTTTACAGCAACAGGCCGAAAATCACTTTTTTTCTATGGCTTCTATTATGGAACAAAACTTTGACATGGGACTAGCTTCAATGTCATGGATTTTAGGGCCCCTCAATTTGTCTTCTTTATTTCTCCAATTCAGAAAATGTCAATCATCTTCTTAGCAATTGCATCTTCTTTGCTTCTATCTAGAACCACTTTGCTATGCTCTTTCGATAGACCAATACAATACAAAATAATGTCCTCTCCACTCTACAAGCTAGACTCTCCTTTTACTAATCCCATTTTCAACAGAGCATGGCAACTCATCCGAGGATTCATCATATGGGAGATTTGGAAGGAGCGTAATAAACAACCATTTAAGAATATCAGGGCCTCCACAAACTTTATTTGGCAAGCTATACTAAAAAAAATAAGGGAAACAATTTCTTCTCTCCCTTGGTCCTCCAAAGATTGGGAATGCAATCAACTTGAAAAAGTCATTCTAACCAAAATGGGTCTCTCCCCCCATCCCTTATGGCAAACTCCCTCTATCCACAATTTGTTCCCTTCCAACCCTTCCTTTTCGTCCCCCCCTCCAGAGGACTTCATGAAACTTAACTTCAACAAGGCCTCGAAAGGAATTCCAAGCAAAGCCAGTTATGGTGGCGTCTTTTGTAAAGTTCATGGGAAAAGTCTACATGTTTATGTAGGTGCCATAGGCCTCAACACTAATAGTGTTGCTAAAATGTGGGCACCAGAGCAGGGTCTCTCAATTGTTGTCCGCAAACAATTTCACAAGCTCATTATTGAAGGAAATTCCAAGACCATTATCAATATCTTCCGCAAAATCCAATGTGGATCAGATCCTTCCATAGGCTATAAGAGTTGGAGGTTGGAAGCTCGACTGGGTAATACCACAAGACTCCTGGCAAAAATCCCAGCGCCCCTCCTCTCTCATGTCTGCAGAGAAGGCAACAAACTCGCTGACAAGCTAGCTAATTTTGGTCTCAGCATAACATCTTATCCCCTTGACTTCGATTGGAGTGAGGACATTCCAGAATCCATTCGAACTCACTATCAAGATCTGGCTATGAAGGATCTTATCCCACAAAGAGGGTGCCCAGGTGCAGGCATTCCCTCCCACCTTGATATGATGTCAGCTCACACGAAAGGGGGTTGTAGCTCCCATTATATTTGGTGCATTGCATGCACTCCTGTCACTTCATCGATCACAAAACGAAGTCAGCACAAGCTTAAACGTCATTTGAATATTGCACGTGGCATCGGGAGGTAGAGCAGGGCTCAGCAAGAGAATTCTATCGGATCGGTAGAGCTGGAGGAAAAATTGACAGTATAGACAGTAGGTTGACCATTCTAGTCAGAAAATCAACCAACATCTTCTGCTCAGATGAGCGTACTGACCAGCTGGCGCAAATGCCTGGATATTCTTCCCAATAGTTGTTATGACTCATTGTGTTTTTGCTTGCAGCATTAGTACTCTTTTTTGTCTTCTCGTGCCAATGTATGTCAAGCTCTAGCCTCTAGCACATCCAACCTGTTTTTATAAGTTTCCATTTACAAGATGCTCTAGTTAGACAATGTCTTAGCAACCTCAAGACTCAGAACTTATGTTACTGGTCTGGTTTCCTTTCGGGCAGACCAGTAGCAAAAAACTTTTGGTCTATATAATCCTCATTTGATGTGATGCAAAGTGCCTAACTTCAGAAAAATTAAAAATTAAAAAAAAAAAACAAAAACAAAAACATTTCTAATTCAAAAAACAAATGCCTTGTACTCATATTTTCATTTCATTTGTCACGTTCCATAATAAATTTTTATTTAGAGTAACTAAGCATTTGAAGGTATTAGGATTTCTTTAATTTTCCCAGTAATGGAACTGTAAGTTGTAGCTGGTGCTTGCCTCTCCTAAATTCAGATTTTAAATTGTCACAACAACTGGATTTTAAAATTAGTTTCTAATATCTAGATTTTAGAAAAGGCACGGGTTCAATAGACAATCATTTTATTTGTACTCCAAAATTAAATATCTTGTGCTGAATTGAATATTGGAAAGGAAACATCTTGCGCTGGATTGAATATTGGAAAGGTGGAATAAATAACGTTGGCCCTTGCTGGTCTAATTCCTACATTTTTCATTTACCAATGTTAAATGAAGCCATCATTACAACTAGATGGGGGGGAATCCCAACCTTCTTAATTATATTTTTCATAACATGACTAAGAATGAGTATAAAATAAGGTCCATACCTTCCTGCCGCCATTCAGTTGGCGTCTAATGAGTTGTGCCAAGGTTATCTGCAAATATCAAATCATTTAAAACTAAGCGAAGGGATGACATGGTTAAAGCATTCATGTAGAAATGAAACCAAGCCAGACCTTCTTCTGAGCTGTCCATCCCTGGGTTGCTACACCATATTGACTTGAACTCGGATGACAAACAGAAGAAGAGGAAGTTGTTTCTCCAATTGCTTGAGAGTCATTACTTGTAGTTGTGCTTGAAGAACCTCTCCTTTTGCGTGGTCTTCTGTGGTGCTCATTTGCGGGCTTCAGATATGTCAACGCAACAGCAATAGCAAGAGCAGACCCTGCAATGGCTCCAATTAAACTAGCATTCTGCAGGTTACAGAATAATGTCCATAGCAGATATTAGATAATGCACACATAATATTGCCAAAATCACTAAATCCTTCAAGTCAATGTTGCAGAAGCAAATCACATAAAAACTTTCAGAGATCCATAAGTTCATTACTGCCATGTGCCATGCACATTAAGGAACTAATAATAAAAAGCTAAAACAGGTTTGGATGTATCAAAACATATATCATTAAGAGAAATATCTCTCAATACAACATGCCATATTACTCGTGAAGTATAAAGCTTTTAAGCCATATTACTCATGAAGTATAAAGCTTTTAAGTAAAATCGAGAAGAAAACAGCGTTCACGTTGCCTCATAATTTAATTAATTCCCACACTGAGGAAAAACACTGTCAAAAATACACTCAATCCAAAAAACTGAAGAGAGTATCATTGTTTAATACGCTTAATTCAAAAAAATTCAAAACACTCTATCCTAAATCCACTCAATCCAAAAAACTAAAAAGGGCATCATCGTTTAATACGCTTAATTCAAAAAAAATCAAAAACATACCACATTTTTTAGGGGAAAGTTATAACACTCAGAAAGCATAGCGAGCTCAAATTGAGCATTACTTCACAGAATTGTCAACTACAACTACTAATCCACTTATATCCCACTTTCACATCTCCAATTTAACCTAAATGAGATTTTTCCCACTAACTTATCTATTCAGCTACTTCCCTACCCGAATCATTACGATGTTTCCAACCTTGAATATATATATATATATATATATATATATATATATTCATTTTTTTCATCTATTTTAATAAAATATCTGCTCTCTATTTCCTTATTTTTTTGTTTTTTTAAAACTTCAACAGAAATTCTGAAGTTAAATATGGCCAAAAGCCAGTTGATGGTCAATGACCCATCTCGAAGAAAACTATTGAAATGCTGTAGTTGTGGCCAAGGGCCAGAATCCCATAACAAAACTCTGATAAGAGTGTGGCCACAGGTCGGGATCAGAAAACTCGGCTCTAATACCAAATTATACGAACAAAAATTCGTTATCACACACAATAGTGAAAATTCCTAGATCTGACAATCTAAGGAATCCTACTGCAACTATCTGAGTTACTTCTCGTATTATGTAAATTATAGTTACAGAATTAATTCAGATCTGAATTATTGAAGTAACTACTGAAGCAGCCTACACTTAATTAAAATGATTCTGAAACAAGGAAACTGAGCAAGAAATCAATCACATAGGACAACCTTATTTTGGACTATGTCTCCGGAAAAACCCAATGCGGGAAAACCGGTGCAGTAGATCCAAGGGTTTGCATTATTAAGCAGTAGCAATTTCTGAATACAATACGTCTCTAAATACCTCAAGGGTTATTCAGTTACAGAGAGAAATATCAGCATTAAAAAAATTGTGAGAATAAAATCCAGCTGATCCAGACACTAGAGAAGTTGCCCGAGGAGGTCACTATGCAGTCACTATGTAGGCCCTACGTCACCTCGTCTAAGCACTGCGTCACCCCAGTTGTGGATCGATCTAACTCTCGGAATCACAGATCTCAACCTCCCGGTCTCACACCCTAGCTTCCGACTTCTGAATCAGTTCCAGTAGTGAAATCTTGGAAACCCTTTGAGCCCTTGCACAGCCTCTACGTAGTAGCTCTGCACAGCCTCTGCATCACCCTGACTGGCTCTGCGCTGGCTCTGCTGGACGTCTCTCTACCTCTCTCTGTTGATGATTGTTCAGCTGAGAAAATCTTTCCCTCCGGATTTTATCTCTGCCCCTCACTACACTGAATCACTTAGATATGATCTTCGTCCAAGCACTGCTCCGCCAGAAGAATTCAATCTCAAGATTCACTCTGTGTGTGTCTTTCCAAATAACCCTCAAGCCTTCCTTTATAGTTTTCTCGTTGAGAAATCAATGGCCGAGATTAGATCTCCAATCAACGACTAAGATTATAACCTGAGTTGATCTTTGCTTTTTCTAGATCATTCATACTCTGTTTTATTAATGCCCTTTAATTATTTAATTTCCCTAAGTTAGACTTAGGGTCTCCATTAAAATAATTAATTATTTTAATAAAACATGATCTGAGTGGAATTTTCACAAACAGTTTATGGGTTCTTTGGAATACACTTGTCTAAGCCTCTCAACCAAATTTGGGGCTTAGAGCACTTTCCAATGCTACAAAAATCAACAACAATATTCAGAACATTTTGAATATGAGAATATCCATCATAGGATAAATAAACTTTATATATAAATGTTTGAATGTGTAAGTGATATAATCAAATACAATGATGGACCCCATATAAATATTAGGCAAGAGTGCCTTTTCGTAACGAGTCATGTCTTTTGAGACATGCCCTTTCATAATTATTAATTATTATTATTTACATTATTTATTATTTGTATTATTCCATATTCATGTTCATAACACCATGGCACCCGCAATGAACATACTCATGCATTCTCCAATGGAATTTGGTCCCACCAAAATTCCTTGGTAATAAAAACTTCTTCTATTGTGCATGTACATGACAAACAGGTATCCAGAACTAAACCATTTTGTATAACTCAAATAGAAAATAATTATACACCATAGAAATAATGGATAAATGATAAGCAATTATTACATCATAAAACAGATATGGAGCAGCAGAGAAATATAAAGGATACTCCAAACTAAAATGAATGCATAGCAGAGCTCATGTAATTTGTTGGATAAGATAAGATGAGATAATTTTATCAATGTCGAACAAATGACCAGGAAATAGGCTAACAGGACTAGAGAGTACGATCAGTATTGCAGTGAAATCAGCATTGGTAATCAATTATTAAGATTAGAAAGGGAAGAAAATAGCATAATTTTATGATCATAGAATTCTACATATAAAACTTGACGGGAATATAATTTGTAGACTCGCCAAACTTCAGCTTGTCGTTTACAGCCACTTACCCATGAGCTAGCATGTCAATCCTAACAATCATACAGACAAATGTTGCCTGCACCAGGGAGATTTTATATATATATATATATATATATATATATATATATATATATCTGTGTGTGTGTATTTTGATCATTAGTATATCATACAAATTGCATTTATCGGTATATTTCAAAATTATTATTCAAAAAGGCACCGGGCCTCCACATGCAGTTTAGCACCCCGCAACCATGATGAAGCATGTCTTTCAATAGTACCCGTAACTTGATATTTAACTTGATCATTTGAATTCATTCTTCCTAAAAGTCAAGCCATCAGTAAGCTCAATCTGTCCAGAATAATGGAAAACCAAGCAACATAAACAAATGGGTAAATTTGAAGTCCTGCAACGGTGGCAAAACCCAAGTTCATGTGATGACAAGGCTAATATCAATTGAAATGAGTGATACCGACATCAAGGGTTGAATCAAATTGTGCTGGGGACATTGACATGGAAGGGGTTGACCATTGATCAACAGCCGACAGACTTCAGTTAGGTTGTTGATGCACGGTCACCATTAGGTGGTTATCTAGTGATAACAATTGACTGACAACTCAATGTATAAATGAAAGACACATTGCATGAAAAAGGAAAATCTTGAACATGTCTTTCTTGAAGTGAAACTTAATCTAGTGGGACATAATCCAACTTTGTATTATCTTTGTATTTTAATAATTGGCATTTTGTACCAGGGTTGTGAGGGAGCGCCCCTGCCCCCTTGAATCCGCACCCGAAGCGTGCTCTGCTCAGGAGCGGATAGGGAGCGATCTCGGAAGCGCTCTCCCAAATTTGAGCGAATTTCAAGAGCGTGCTCCCTATTTTAAGGGAGCGGTCGCTCCCCGACTACTCCCTTTCGCTTCGGGAACGAAAATTTTGAGGGAGCGGTCAAGGAAGGGGAGGGGAATAAAAGATAAAAGACCCTCCTCCCTTCCAATTATTCACCATTTGCAAAGTGAGAGAGCAAGAGAGGAGGGCTTTTGGAATTGGAGGCTTGGAGCTTGAGTTGAGGAGGGAGATTGAGAGAAAGACTGAGAGGGATTGTTTAAGAGCTAGAGTAGCTTGCAAGGAAGATTGGAGCTTGGGATTGCAGACCAAAGAGGTAGGATCTATACTCTAATCTAGCATTTGTGTTTTTTATATGTTCATTGCTAACTGAAAATGTTATCTTCTCTCTTTCCCATTCCCATTCCTCCATTTTATTGCAAGCTCAAAACTTCAAACATCATGGCTATATGGCTTGACATTCTCTTGTTGTTGGTTCATTTTTTTGTTATTATGGTGTTGGAGAGTAGAAGAAGGAGGGTTGTTGATCATAATGAAGAGGATGAAGAAGTGGGTTTTAGTGGATTTCATGAAAAACCTATAGAGGAGGAGTACCTTGGTGAGGAGGAAGAGGAGAGAGGAGATGATGAGGGCACAAAAACGAAACCAGACCAAACCCCATTGTGCAAAGATGTTTCTAGGCCTGAAGGAGAGAAACGAGATGGAACCACTAAATTTACATGCCTCTAATCCAAAAACACTTACACAAGTTCATATGTTGAGAAATCTCGAGCATCAAGATTAAGTGATTTCTCTTTGTTAGATAACTACTTGTGAATGCATTTTACTTTCTTAGATAAGGATCTTCTTTTACTTAGGTTATTAGTGTTGTTCATCAAACAGCTAGCAAGGCATAAACCATTAAGACACAAGAGACACAGAATGTAGGCTATCAGCCACGGCCAAAACATCTCCCACTTGAGAGGAAAACCCGAACAAATTCTTCTTCTTATAGAGACTTCAATTGACAAATGTTAATTTTTGTAGCATCGAATGTGTTCTAGCCATGAAGTTTTGTGGAGAGGCTAGAATACACGAGTTCTCCAAAACCCATAAATCGTTTCTGGAAATTCCACCCAGAAGTGTCTCAATTAGATTACTAACCAATTTTTCAATATTTCCTAAGTCTAAACTTAAGGAATATGGTTAATTAATCAATATTAATTGAGATGAGGTGAGAATCATCTAGAAACTCACACGGATCAACAGGGAAATAATCTGGGCCATCGATTATGTTTTAATCTTGGTCATTGGTGCTCCAACGGAAGATTATAAGAATAAATCGATGAGTAGATGGAGGACACACCAATGCAGTTACGTAGTTGCCCAGGTAGTTCGATTTTCTCAGTGGTTGTGATTCAGCAGAGGAGATAGAGCCAGAGGGTGAGTTGCAGGTGAGAGAGGGAGCAGCAGAAGGCTAGAGGGACGATTTCCGGATTCTGGAAGAGGGGAAGTGAGGAAGAGCGAAGTCCACAGGAGCTCTGTGTAGTCACTGTGTAGAGGGTGACACAGAGGGTCCAGCGTGAGGGCAAAGGGTCCATCTCAAGGGCAGAAAGTCGATGTGGAGTGAGAAAATTCTCACAAAATTTCTCTTAGTATCCTTCAGTTTAGATTGTCAGTAGGGCATCTAAAATTCTTGTACTCAGATTTGTTACTGAAGATTAATAAGAAAATGCTCATCTGTTGCACCGATTTTCCCAAGTTGGGTTTTCCGGGGACAATTGTCCAAAAATAACTGCGTTAATATTCTTATGTGTGTGCTAGAATTTCTCTATTTCTAGTATTTTATTTTCCGCAGTAATTTTATTATAAAAATTGCAGTTGTAAATTTATTTGTTGTTTGTCGAAGCAAACAAACTGCATAATTAAATTTACAATTAGAAGAATATTTTTCAGTTACTACAATAGATCAAATTTTCACATGGCACTAGAGCAAATATGATCAGCAAGAGACCTCAGTAGCAAAGAAAGGAAGAGTTTCGTTGCTCAATGTGAGCAACAATTCGAAACCCCAAAAGAGCAGCGGAGTTCCTTGGCCAAGACGTGAAAGTTTCAAAATAGAAACCCTACTACAATATCTATATCTACTTCACCTACTTGTTTAATTAACTTAACAAGTTATTTTACTCAATTATTCAGAAAAACATTAAAGAAGACACTAATTGCAGCCTACACATCTATAGATCATTTATTGAACAATACACACATGTGGCAAGATTACACATGATTTTTCGAACAAATGTCCACAGAAAAACCCAATGCAGGAAAACAGGTACAGCAGCTCTAGAGGGTTTTATTATTATGCAGAATCTGAATACAACATTTTGGGCACCAGAAATGGTTGGCCCTACAGTGAAATTACACGACAGTTAGTACCTTTCACTCAGAGACAGAAGATATGGATGTATCACACCCTCAAACGGGATTTACAGATCACGAACCCATTCTGACCCACGGCAACCCTCAGTGCTGCCTCTACAGCCTCTGCATCAGCGCTCACTGGCCAGCATCCCCACTGCGTCACCCTGACTAGTGCTGCGCTACCCCCGCTGGGCCTACGTCACCTCTATTGGTGCTGCGCTGGCTGGGTTTGCGTCACACAAGCTGGGCTTACGCAGTCTCTGCGTGGTGATGGCTGAACTGCATCCTCCTGGCTGGCTCTGCGCTAACTGGTACTCACTACCCCTCTATTGTTGTGTTCTCGGCCTTGGATTCAGATCATCCCTTGTCAATCTCTGCCCCTCACTGCACTGCAAACTTGCTTCGAATTTCTCAGCAAACCCCGCCCCAAAAAATCAACTTTGCTTCAGTGCTTTGCCATAGTGTGTGTGTGTCTCCAACTGATCCCAAGCCTTTCCTTTATACTTTTCTCGTTCGAAAACCAATAGTCGTGATCTAATCTCTAATCAACGACTCAAATTAAAATATTGCTTGATCCACGTCACTTAGAACATTTCATCACATGTGTTTAATTAATTCACTTTAATTTTTCTAATTCCCTAAGTTAGACTTAGGGTCCTCATTAAAAAAATTAATTATTAGAATAACTTCAACACCAGATGAAATTTCTCCAAACCCTTTCTAGGTTTTGGAGGTCTAGTGTGTCTTAGCCCCTCCACAAAATTTGGGGCTAGAGCACAACCGATGCTACCTCAAAATCTCAACACTCTCTCTTAGCGAGGAGTGTGCTTTAGCAATACATCCACACCAAGTATTGCCTGATCTCAGCATCGGTCTCTGCACTGCTGATGCTTGGCCTGCTGCCCTCCATCCACTGCGCTACTGCTGCCCATGTCACTGCCACATCTATACTGCAACTCCCTCTCAATTTGTTGCATCATGCTGCCCATAGCACTGTCACTGTTAACTATTTCACTGCAACTCAGTTGCTGAGAAGTAAGCAACTGAAGGACCCCTGCCCAATCACTGACAAACAAGTCAGTCAGGCTGCACCTCATCACTGAAGCTCCCTTGGCCGTTGAGCTGCACTGTCTCCCTGAAGCCACTGCGATGTTGATGTTGTTGCTCTGCATTGCGTAAGCACTGCCCCTCTCTGTGCTACTGAAGTGCCATCAACCTCTGAGTTGTTGCTTCTACGCTGTTGTTGCCTCTGCACTGCGCTGCTCCTCTCTACAATGTCCCAATTCTGCCCTCTGCTTCATTGTGATCTTTTGCACCCACTACTCCAGTAGTCCCTGCTACTATCTTAAGGCTCCCGTAGCACATATGTGATCCAAGGGTCTGGGCACCTCAAGGATCCTGCCTCATTCCATCTGTAGCTGCTCTAAATATCAATATCGCCTCACTTCTGTGGCTCATGAGCACTCATGGCTACGTCATCGTCACTACCATCGTCCCCCTTTGCTGTTGTTGCCTTGGAATCAGAAGATCCCTTGTCCTTCTTCTTAGGACAATTGTTGGTGAAGTGTCCAGATTCACCACAATTAAAGCACCGGACCTTGGATAGGTCCCTCTTCTTCTTCCCTCACTGCCTCTGTCCCTTTGATGCAAGGGCTACATCCTCCTCCCCTTTCTTTACTGACTGTACCATTGTTGCTGCTTTGCCTCTTGGTAAACCTCCTGACTTCCTCCTATCAGAGGATTGCCAACATATCCTCCCAAGATGGCAACGCTGCCCTGCCCAAGATGCTTTGGACAAACGTTTCCCATTCCTCAATGACTGCATTCAGGGCAGTCCTCACTAAGAGCCCTTCATCCGGAGTCGTACCTATGGCAATCAGTTGATCCCGGATAGTCTAAAGTCTAAAAAAAAAGGGATCGATTTCCTCACCCTTCTACATCTGGAACAACCGCATCTAATTCTCCAAAAGCATCTTTCTCTGGACGAAGACTACCTGATACATCGTGTCCAAAGTTGTCCAAATTTCATTTGTCGTGTTCTTCCCGGCAATATGTGGAACCACGTGATCTTTGACTCCATCCATGATCAAGCGCTTTGCCCACGCCTGATTCTCTTTGAATTTCTTCAGGGGATCTGCATCGATAGGTACAGCTAGGACATTCTCAGCATGGTCTTTCATGTCGTACTCATCCAAGACTGTCAGGATCCTGGCCCTCCAGATAACGAAGTTTGACATGCCGTCCAACCTATCCTAATCTCTCAATCCATGAGAAACCATCTCTGCTCAAATTTGTCGAAACAGATACTCCTCTCCCTCTTTCTACTGCCACACTCAACAGAAAATTGGATCTGGGTTTCTTGGCAATTAGAAACCCTCTATAGTAATTGCTCCCTATGATAATTGATTTCCCTCTCGAAAATTCTCCGCCAAAAACAACTGAATCAGTTCTCTACAATCACCCTCTTGATCGAATCTCGAATCTATTTGGCACACATCTGCTGAGCAACTGTTCTCCTCCCGCTCTTGTCACCTTTGTTAGGCACGATTCTGCACCGACAGAACCTCTACCACACCAGCATCCTCTGAAGATCAGAAGCTCTTGTTTCCAAACTTCAGCAAATCTGCACAACAACCTCAAAACACGAACTGTGTCCCTTTGGCTGGCCTTTGCATGAGCAAACTGGCTCAGCGCAGCGACTACGCAGCGCAGGTTGCTCCTAAGTCACTCTAGAAGGCTCTGCGTTTCCTCTGCGTCACTTAGTTGGCTCTGCATCAGCCTCGCTGGGTTGCGTCCCTCTTGGTGCTACACTGCCCTCTTCTGGATCTACTGCTTCAGCTGCCTTCACTGCAGCAATATTCTTCAACCGCTCTGCTGGTGGATCAGTTTGATCTGCAATGCTCTGATACCATGTGAAAGTTTCAAAACAGAAACCCTACTGCAGTATCTAGATCTACTTCACCTACTTGTTTAATTAACTTAACAAGTTATTTTACTGAATTATTCAGAAAAACATTAAAGTAGACACTAATTGCAGCTTACACATCTACAGACCATTTATTGAACAATACACACGTGACAAGATTACACAATTTTTCGGACAAATGTCCCCGAAAAAACCCAATGCGAGAAAATCGATGAAGCAGCTCTAAAGAGTTTTATTATTATGCAAAATATGAATACAACATTTTGGGCACCGGAAATGGTTGGATCCACAGAGAAATTACACGGCAGTTAGTACCTTTCACTCGGAGACAGAAGATATTGTTGTATCACACCCTCAAACGGGATTTACAGATCACGAGCCCCTTCTGACCCACTGCAACCCTCAGCAATGCCTCTATGTCAACCCTCACCGGCCAGCGTGCCCACTGCGTCACCCAGATTGTTGTTGTGCTGCCTCTGCGTCAGCCCTCACTAGCCAGCGTGCCCACTGCGTCACCCTGACTGTTGTTGTGTTGCCTCTGCGCTGCCCCGGCTGGGCCTGCGTCACCTCTACTGGTGTTGTGCTGTGTTGGCTGGGTTTGCATCACCCTAACTGGGATTACGCAACCTCTGTACAGTCTCTGCGTGGTGTTGGCTGAACTGTGTCCTCCTGGCTGGCTCTGCGTTGACTAGTACTCATTGCCCCTCTACTACTGTATTCTCAAGCTTGGATTCAGAGCATCCCTTGCCGATCTCTGCCCCTCACTGCACTGCAAATTCACTTCGAATTTCTCAACAAATCTCACCCCAGAAATTTGACTTAGCTTTAGTGCTCTGCCAGTGTGTGTGTGTGTGTCTCCAACTAACCCCAAGCCTTTCCTTTATACTTTTCTCATTGGAAAACCAACGATCGTGATCTAATCTCTAATCGACAACTCAAATTAGAAGACTGCTTGATCCACGTCACTTAGAACATTTCATCACATGTGTTTAATTAATTCACTTTAATTTTTCTAATTCCCTAAGTTAGACTTAGGGTCCTCATTAAAAAAATTAATTATTAGAATAACTTCAACACCATATGAAATTTCTCCAAACACTTTCTAGGTTTTGGAGGTCTTGTGTGTCTTAGCCCCTCCACAAAATTTCAAGGCTAGAACACCTGATGCTACCTCAAAATCTCAACACAAGAGGCCATATTTCTTGAGGAAAATTATTTTTTCCTAGAGAGAGACAAAAAAACTTGATTTCTCCAGATCGAGGAATTCCAAAAGCAGATAGAGCAATCATGTATTTCTTGCAACGCAGATCTCTAGCTGGACACAACAGTTTGCTAGAGCAGAATCAACATCGAGAGGAAAGAGAAATAGCACACCATTTCTTCAGCATGACCATGGAAAGAATTAACAATCAGGAAGCTTCAGATTAATCTTCCAGGTTGAAGGATGAATTTGCTTGCTTATCAGGATCAGCTTCACCTAGTGTCTGGTATATAGATAGTGGAGCATCAGCTCATATGACAAGAGTTAGAGAATATTTATCTAGCTACAAGGAGGAGTAGATGAATTTCCAAATTACTATGGGCGACAGAACAAAATGTACTCCAATAGCAAGAGGCACCATAGATTTTCAGAGGGAGTCAAGAGTCAAGACGAGCACTACAAATGTATTGCATGTGTCAGGATTGGGTATGAACCTGATTTCAGATCCCAGTTACAAGATAAGGGGTATGATGTCCACTTCGTGGGGAAGAAAGTGTATGTTAAACACTCAAGCTGGAAGAAGGTGAAACAAATTGGAGCTCGAAGCAACAAGTTATACAGGTTGCAACTCGGCTCTTCAATGGCACTGATAGGCAGTGACAGCAGCAGTGAGCAGGAGTTGAACGAGTTATGGCATAGGAGAATGGGAAATTTACACCATGGAGCACTCAATATGCTCAGAGAAACTCGAACAGGGGTTCCAATTCTTAGTACGGAGCACGACGATGTATGCAAAGGATGCGTACTTGGGAAGTACGTGAAGGCACCGTTCCCTAGAAGTGACAGCAGAGTAGATGGCATGTTAGGACTTACACATTCAGATATTTGTGGCCCGATGCCCACTAGAGCTCTTAGTGGTGGCTAAACTTTTATTGATGACCATTCCAAAAAGACCTGGATCTATTTCTTAAAGACCAAAGATGAGGTTTTTGACCGGTTCAAAGAGTTTAAATCTCTCGTAGAGAATGCTATAGGGAAAAAGATCAAGGTACTTCGCTCAGATAATGGTGGAGAATACATTGATAAAGACTTCATAGATTTTTGCCTGAAGGAAGGCATCAAAAGAAAATGGACAACCCCATATAACCCTCAGCATAATGGGGTAGTGGAGCAGAAAAACAAAACTATAGTTGGGGCTGCAAAGGCCATGTTGTATGATCAGGATTTGCCTAGACTTTTATGGGAAGAAGCATGTAACACAACAGTGTATATTCAGAACAAAACTCCTCACAGAGCATTGGGAAAGAAAACGCCAAAAGGAGTCTTCACAGGAAAGAAGCCTAAAGTAAGTCACTTGAGGATTTTTGGGAGTGTGGTTTACTACCACGTGCCAGATGAAAAACGTAGCTAGTTGGATCATACTGCAGAGAAGAGGTTCCTCGTCAGGTATAGCAAGAACTCAAAGGCATACACGATCTACATTCCTAACAATAGGAAGATTGTAGTGAGACGAGACGTAAAGTTCATGGAGGACCGAGCTTTTAGGAGATCTCGAGAGATGCCTGCAGGAGATCAGAATCAGTCAGCAGAAGTTTCGTTTGTCCAGCAGCAGGGGTAACTAGTGGGACCAGCAAGAAGACAGTCACAGGGATCGAGTACAGTGACTAGTACCAGTATTTCCTCAGGGGTAGGAGATCCAAGGAGTTCTCAGCAGACGGAGCAGCAGATACAAGAGGAGGAGTTCACTGAACCTCCCACCACCAGTGGAAGAGCCAGCAGATAAGTTTGTCAGACATTGAGAGATGCAGAGGAGATTACTGGAACTCCTAAGACGGACAAAAGACAACACAGACAGCCTGACAAATATCAAGCTTTGGTATCTCAGGTTGCAGAACCACACAGCATCAAGTGTGGGTAGATGCTATGGTAGAAGAGTACAGTTCTATCATGACAAATGATGTTTGGGAGGTAGTGCCAAGGTCGAAGGACAAATCAGTTGTAGGTTCTAGGAGAGATGCAAAGGAGATTACTGGAACTCCTAAGACGGACAAAAGACAACACAGACAGCCTGACAAATATCAAGCTTTGGTATCTCAGGTTGCAGAACCACACAGCATCAAGTGTGGGTAGATGCTATGGTAGAAGAGTACAGTTCTATCATGACAAATGATGTTTGGGAGGTAGTGTCAAGATCGGAGGACAAATCAGTTGTAGGTTCTAGGCGGATCTACAAGATCAAGTACGCTGCAAATGACAGTGTAGAGATATACAAGGCTAGGTTCGTGGCAAAGGGGTATGCACAAAAAGAAGGAATAGATTACGAGGAGACCTTCACCCCAGTTGCCAGGTACACATCTATCAAATTGGTTATATACCTAGCAGCTCAGATGGGATGGCAGATTCACCAAATGGATGTCAAGACAGCATTCTTGAACGAGGTAATAGAAGAAGAGGGTACTTAGAACAGCCAGAGGGCTTCGAAACTCATGAGCGGCGTACTCGTGTGAAAACTAAAGAAAGCTCTATAAGGGTTCAAGCAGGCTCCCAGGGCTTGCTATGGTCAGATTGACAGTGACTTGCAGCAGTTGAGATTCGTTAAGAGTGATGCAAATCCAAACCTCTACTATTTAATGGTAGAAGGCGAGTCACTCATTCTAGTTCTATATGTGGATGATCTCTTTTTGACAAGATCATCAGGGCTCACTGAAGACTGCAAGAGAACTTGGCAGCATAATTCGACATGGAAGATCTAGGGTTGATGCACTATTTTCTAGGATTGGAAGTGTGGCAAAAGAATGGGGAGATCTTCCTTGGACAAGGAAGATATGCTACAAATATTCTGAAGAGGTTCAAAATGCAGGATTGTAGACCCATGGCTACGACCATGATCACAAATTGGAAGAAAATAGATGCATCAGGTGACAAGGAATCCGACCCCACCTTGTACAGACAACTCATTCAGTCTCTCATGTGTCTAATCAACACTAGGCCAGACATTTGCTTCGCAGTCAATACCCTAAGTCAGTTCACAATAGAGACGAAGAGCATACATTGGGCAACAACGAGGCATATTTTGAGGTATGTGTGCAGCACAGTCAGGTATGGGTTGAGATATACTCGAGGGGATGACGTCAGACTATGTGGGTTCACAGATGCAGATTGGGCAGGGAGCTCAGTGGACGGGAAAAGTACCTTCGCGTACTGCGTCAGTGTTGGATCAGGGATGGTTTCTTGGTGTAGCAGGAAGCAGAAGTCAGTAGCATTGAGCTCAACAGAATAAGAGTATATGGCAGCCAACACAGCTACGGGCGAAGCTCTATGGCATAGGAAGTTGCTTGTGAGCTTGTTCAGGCAAAGGATGGGAGCGACCAACATCTACTGTGATAATCAGAGTTGCATAAAGCTCTTTGAGAATCCTGTGTTTCATGATAGGTCGAAGCACATATATATTAGATGCCATTTCATCAAAGACTGTGTACAGCATGGGGCAATCTAGTTGCAGTATGTTCCCACAGGAGAGCAGGTGGAAGACATACTCACGAAAGCTCTTGGGAGAGCTAAATTCATCTAGTTCAAGGAACATATGGGTATGGTGGAGAACCCGTTTCAGTAGCAGGGACAGGGTACTTTGGATGTTTCTCAGTTGTAGATGTTGCAGTTGCAGCAGCAAAAAATGAGAGGGAGTTGCAGTCCAGATGCAGTGTTGGTAGCAGTTCAACAGGGTCAGCAGCTGCACAGATGCAGCTCATATCAGAGTTACGCAGTGGTTGGTGGGCAGCAGTAGCCAAACGTCAATAGCGTGACAAGAGATGATGCAGAGACAGAGTGTTGTGGCAGCAGATGCAGCACTAGAACACATTCCTCGCTAAGATGGAGTGTTAGTTTTTGTAGCATCGGATGTGTTCTAACCACGAAACTTTGTGGAGAGAGCAGAATATACGAGTTCTCCAAAACCCAGAAATCGTTTCTGGAAATTCCACCCAGAAGTGTCTCAATTAGATTATTAACCAATTTTTAATATTTCCTAAATGTAAACTTAGGGAATATGGTTAATTAATCAGTATTAATTGAGATGAGGTGAGAACCATCAAGAAACTCACACGGATCGACAGGGAAATAATATGGGCCAACGATTATGTTTTAATCTTGGTCGTTGGTGCTCCAACAGAAGATTAAAAGAAGAAGTCGATGGGTAGATGGAGGACACACCAATGCAGTTACTCAGTTGCCCAGGTAGTTCGATTTTCTCAGTGGTTGTGATTCAGTAGAGGAGATAGAGCAAGAGGGTGAGTAGCAGGTGAGAGAGGGAGCAGCAAAAG
This sequence comes from Pinus albicaulis, assembly GCA_034641835.2. Lineage (NCBI taxonomy): Eukaryota > Viridiplantae > Streptophyta > Pinopsida > Pinales > Pinaceae > Pinus > Pinus albicaulis. The sequence continues at coordinate 1,144,586,842 of CM076572.1, forward strand.
TCTAGAAGGAAGATTGCCAGATTCTGGAAGAGGCAAAGTGAGGAAGAACAAAGTCCACAAGAGCTCTGCGCAGAGAGTGGCGCAAAGAGTCCAGCATGAGGGCAGAGCGTCCATCTCGGGGGCAGCAAGTTGTTGTGGAGTGTGAGAAAATTCTCACAAAATCTCTCAGTATTTCCTTCAGTTTAGATTGTTAGTAGGGCATCTAAAATTCTTGCACTCAGATTTGTTGTTGAAGATTAATAAGAAAACCCTCATCTGCTACACTGGTTTTCCCAAGTTGTGTTTTTCCAGGGACAATTGTCCAAAAATAATTGTGTTAATATTCTTGTGTGTGTGCTAGAATTTCTCTATTTCCACTATTTTATTTTCCACATTAATTTTATTGTGAAAATTGCAGTTGTATATTTATTCGTTGTTTACCATAGCTAATAAACTGCATTACTAAATTTACAGTTAGAAGAATATTTTTCAGTTACTGCAATAGATGAAATTTTTACAACGAATACCATGACCATGACCCTTGACCTATTTGCCTCTCCAAGACCAAGACACAAGTTCCCTTTTATTGCTTCTCTTTCGTGCCCAAGTCAACACTAGGTCCAACTGCTTGCCTTCCTTATACTTCAAATTTCGGCTTCCTTTTTCTCTACTTCAGACCTGCAACTTTTCAGCTTTCTTCAGAAACCCTAGCACATGTGAAGTATCAACTTTGGAACCTTGATTCTGTTTGCTTTAGGTGGAGACTGCTTACTTGACAACTCGGCTTAATATCTTCCTTGTTCTTCACCCAAAATACTCTCTTACTGTGACTGTAATATTTCGGCCTTCTTCCTGCAATAGACAAGTCTGCAATCTCGCACGTGTGGAGTTTTCTTGGCCCAAAAACAGTCCCAAAACAATGCCAAAGACTTCGCTCTTCCTTCCCTCCTCCTTCCTGGTTATAAAGCTTCTTCTTGATGACCTTCGCACTGCTTTCTAGCTTCAGACCTTGACCGAAAATCTTTATCTGAAATGAGGCCGAGTTGCCCTATTTATAGTCGTTGGAGCCTCCATAAGAAGCCGACTTGAACTGAGGGTGAGCCGACATGTCTTTTGGAGCAAATTCATTATTTCATTTAAGGCTGAATTGAAGGAGTTTCTTGAGCTTGGTCTTGGAGGGCTATTTGACTCTTTCATTGACTCATATACAAATGTAACATGCCCAAGAAGGGTCTTCCATACATGACATAGACTCAATAGACTTTTATGACTTGATGAAAAACCCTAAAGGCTCACAATGGGAACCTTAACTAAAATAAATTTTCTTGATCATGAAACCCATGATTCAAGCATTACAAAAAATAATATCACTTTCTTCTTTACATCAATTACATAAAATCATATTTACACAAATCATTAGGAAGATTAAACCTAGTTACACTTTTCAACACTCCCTCTTAACTAGGGAGGTCTTCATAATGGTACTTCGTCATTCTCAATCTGAAGAATTCTCATAAGAAGAGTCGGATTGGTAACCCATCTGTTTAGCATCATATACACCAGCATTGTCACCTAGCAAGGCCTTGACTAACAGCTCTATCTATCCACAAGATCAGAGCACAATGTTGGCGAGACCAATGATATATAGACTGTGAAAATTCTACAGCAGTATCATGGTTTACTTCTCCTACTTGATTACATTATACAAGTTATCTTCAAAAATAAAATTCAGAAAACATTGAAGTAAACACAACTAACAGCCTACACATGTAAATCATTTACTGAATAATACGCTCATTCAAACAAAGTGACACACTGATTTTTGGACATAAGTCCCCGGAAAAACCCAAAGCGGGAAATCTGGTGCAGCAGACATGAGGGTTTATTATTATTAAGTGTGAGTAAAGTAAATTTGGGCACCAGATCTGGTTCACCCGACAGATAAAAACATAGATCTGCAGCTAACCTACTGTTCTGTGGCCAAAATTCTGACTGATCCATACCCTCAAACGTGATTTACAAGACTTAGCCCGGATCTGGCCCTAGAAACCCCAACGCTGCCCCTGAAGCCCTAGCGTCAGCCCTGCTAGGCTCTGCGTGTCTCTGCGCTGCTCAGAGAGGGACTGTGTAACCCCATAGTGGGTGACGCAGTCCTTACGCTGCCTTTGGGGGCCTTTGCGTAACTCTGAAGCTCTTTGAAGCTGCAGCGCTACCCTTTCTGAGTCCTGTGTAGCACTTGCTTGGCGGATGAAGCCTCTGCGCTGCGCAACTGTTGTGTAGTTGCTGTTGCTGCCCTTGCTCCTCTGCGTTGTCTCTGAAAGCTGCTTCTCTACCTCTTATTGTCTCTTGGCTCCTGGATCAAATCATCCCCTCAGCCAATACTACCCCTCACTGAAGAAAACTCTTCCAGAAATTCTTAGTAAACCCTGCCCTAGAATTCCAGATCAGTCTCTCAGCTTTGCATCTATGTGTCTGTGTCCAACTGACCCTCAAACCTTTCTCTTATACTTTTTCATTGATCTCATCAACAGCCGAGATTAAAACACTTATCAACAACTAAGATTAAAAGAATGCTTGATCCGTGTCATTTAGAACATTTCAGCACGTGTTAATTAATTCACTTTAATTATTTAATTCTCCTAAGTTTAGACTTAGGAAATCCATTAAAATAATTAATTATTTGAATAACTTGAACATCAGCTAAAATTTCTCCAAACACTTTCTGGGTTTTGGAGTTCAAGTGTGCCTTAGCCCCTCTACAAAATTTCAGGGCTATAGCACACCCGATGCTACCCCAACTACACAAAATCTCAACACTCCCTCTTAGCACGAAGTGTGCTCTAGCAATACATCCACACCATGTACTGCAAGATGTTGATGTTGGTTTATGTGTTGTTGATGCTTGGCCTGTTGCCCTCCATCCACTGCACTGCTGCTCTCTGTATTGTTGCCTATGTCAATGCCACATCTATACTGCAACTCCCTCTCAAATTGTTGCATCATGTTTCCCATAGTACTGCCATTGCTAACTACTGCACTGCAACTCAGTTGTCAAGAAGTAAGCAATTGAAGGACTCCTGCCCAATCGTTGACAGATAAGTCAGGTTGCCTCCCATCACTGAAGCTCCCTTGGCTATTGATTTACGCTTTCCTCCTAAAGCCACTGCGCTACTACAAGACTGCACTGCGTGAGCTTAGCCTCTCTGCGTTGTTGAAGTCCCATTAGCCTCTGCGTTGCTGCCTCCACCTTGTCGCTGCCTTTGCACTACCTTGCTCCTTCTCCAACTCTCCATCACTACCCTTTGCTTCACTATGACCTTCTGCAACCATCTTCCGACTCATCCCGCTACTCTCTTAAGGCTCCCACAGCTCGTATGTGATCCAAGAACAGGGTTGACGCAAGGATCACGCCACTCCTGTTTGTATATGCTCTACAGATCCATGTCACCCCACCTCTTCTCTCGAGGCACATGAGCACTCATGGTTGCACCATCATCGAACCCATCATACTTTGTTCTTGCAACCTTGGATACAAAAGATCCTTTGTCCTTATTCTTAGGACAAGTGTTGGCGAAGTGTACAAGTTTGCCATAGTTAAAGCACTGGACCTTGGAAAGGTCCCTCTTCTTCTTCCCTTGCTGCTTCCTTTCCTTTGATGCAAGGGCTGCATCATCCTCTTCTTCTTTCTTCACTCTGGCTGATCCGCTTCCGTTGCTTTGCCTCTTCGTGATTCTCCTGATTTCCTCCTGACGGAGGATTGCCCCACATGTCTGCCCATGATGGTAACACTGTCTGCCCAAAATGCTTTGGACAAACGTTTCCTATTCTTCCGAGACTACATTAGGGTCGTCCTCACTAGGAGCCCCTCATCCGGATTTGCACCCATGGCAATCAGTCGATCCCGGATAGTCTAAAGTCTGAAGAGGAATGGATCTATCTCTTCACCCTTCATCATTTGGAACAACTGCATCTGGTTCTCCAGAAGCATCCTTCGTTGGACAGAGCCTCCTTGATACATCATGTCCAAGGCTACCCACATCTCATTTGTCGTATTCTTTCCGGCAATATGAGGTATGACGTGGTCTTTGACTCCGTCCATGATCAAACACTTAGTCCGCGCTTGGTTTTCTTTGGAATTCTTTAGAGGATCTACATCGGTTGGTACATGTAGAACTCTCTGTATGATCTTTGAGACCATACTCATCCTGAACTGACAGGATTCTGGCCTTCCAGATAACAAAGTTGGACATGTCGTCCAACCTATCTTGATCTCTCAGTCTATATCGCGCCATCTTACTCAGATCTGTCAGAACAGATACTCCTCTCCCTCTTTCTATTGCAACACTCAACAGAAAATGTTGGATCTGGGTTTCTTGGAGATTAGAAACCCTATATAGTATCTGCTCCCTCTGACCACTAATTTCCCTCCTAGAAATCTTTCACCCAAACACAATTGGACAGTACTCTCCGATCACCCTCCTAATCGAATCTCAGATCTGTTTGGCTCAGATCTACTGAGTACCTATCTTCCTCCCGCCTTTGTTGACTTAGCTAGGCACAATTTTGCACTGGCAGAATCTCCACCACACCAGCACTGTTGAAGATCTGAGCACTGCTTTTGGATCTTGGCATGGCTTCTCTGCAACAAGAAGAATGACTGCACTGCGTCTCACTCACTGGCCCAGCGTAGCCTCAGCGCTGCTCAAAAGTGGACTGCGTAACCCTAGACTGGGTGACGCAGTCCTTATGCCGGCCTAGGAAGGCTCTGCGTAAGCTTGATGGCCTTTTGTAGCTATAGCGCTACCCCTCCCTGGGTCTGCGTCCTCCTACTGCCAAGCTACCCCTTCCGGATCTGTTGCTTCTGCTGTTGTCCTACAGAAAAATATTCTTCAGCCGATTTGTTAGAGATTTTGCTTGATCTGCTATCGCTCTAATACCATGTGAAAATTCTACTGCAGTATCATGGTTTACTTCTCCTACTTGATTAAATTATACAAGTTATCTTAAGAAATAAGATTTAGAAAACATCGAAGTAAACACAACTAACAGCCTACACATGCAGATCATTTACTGAATATTACGCTCATTCAAACAAAGTGACACACTGATTTTTGGACGAAACTCCCTGGAAAAACCCAAAGCGGGAAAATCAGTGAAGCAAATATGAGGGTTTATTATTATCAAATAGATTCTGAGTACAGTAAATCTGGGCACCAGATCTGGTTCACCCGATAGAGAAAAACATAGATCTACAGCTAACCTGTTGTTATGTGGCCAAAATTCTGACTGACCCACACCCTCAAATGAGATTTACAATACTTGGCCTGGATCTGGCCCTATAAACCCCAGCGTCAGCCCTGCTAGGCTTTGCGTGCCTCTACGCTGCTCGGAGAGGGACTGTGTAACCCTAGAGTAGGTGACGTAGTCCTTACGTTGCCTCTGGAGGCCTCTGCGTAATTCTGAAGCTCTCTGAAGACGCAGCACTACCCCTTCCTTGGCCTGCATAGCACCTACATAGCGGTTGAAGCCTTTGCGCTACGTAGCTGCTGCTACTTCCCTTGCTCCTCTACGTTGTCCCTGAAAGTTGCTTCTCTGCCTCTTACTATCTCTTGGCTCCGGGATCAGATCATCCCCTCAGCCAATACTACCCCTCGCTGCAGAAAACTCTTCCGGAAATTCTTAGCAAACCCTGCCCTAGAATTCTAGATCAATCTGTCAGCTCTGCATTTGTGTGTCTGTCTCCAACTGACCCTCAAGCCTTTCTCTTATACTTTTTCATTGATCTCATCAACGATCGAGATTAAAACACTTATCAACGACTGAGATTAAAAGACTGCTTGATTCATGTCATTTAGAACATTTCAGCATGTGTTAATTAATTCACTTTAATTATTTAATTTTCCTAAGTTTAGACTTAGGAAATCCATTAAAATAATTAATTATTTGAATAACTTGAACACCAACTGAAATTTCTTCAAACACTTTCTGGGTTTTGGAGTTCAAGTGTGTCTTAACCCCTCCACAAAATTTCAGGGCTAGAGCACACTCGATGCTACCCCAACTACACAAAATCTCAACATAGACACCCTCATCGTTGTCTCTCTCGGAACATACTCCAGTCGGGGTCCCAAAGTGTGTTCCACCAGGACTATTCTTATCTTGGATTCCCAATCTTCAAAGAATATCGGTCCTCTACGACTACTCTTATCTTGGATGCCCTAATTCATCCTCAAAGAGCATCGGATGCCATATGTTTACCCAATCCTCCATTTTGTCTTCCCAGGTGAAGACAAGAATGATGTGTCTATCTCTCCCTCTCAACTTAGGGAGGACATACCCATTCCACTGAAGGAATCTACCCATTCCTATAAAGGAATGTACCCAAACTCCCTCTTAAATAGGGACTTGACCAAGCTCCCTCGTGACCAGGGACTTGCTTCCAACAGCTCATCAAGTGGAGATTATGAGACAATCAGCTTCTTATAGAAATCCTTTTGATGTCATGAGTTTCTTCTTTGTCATGGAGTCCACATTCAATGGGACTTCTTTGTATGGCACAGACCATCCATCACTTTCATCCTTGAGCCATGTCATCATTTCTTTCATCGGAAAGTGATACATCAATCCATATCTGGCCTTCCTTCATGGCATGTTGCCTTCTTCATGCCATGTTTCCTTAAGGATCTTTTATCCTACTACATGGTCATCAACAGTGGAAGACATCCACAGTTCTTTCCTTGGCAGCCCTACATAAACCCATCCAGATATCATTCAAAAATAGGAAATGAACGTCAAAATTACCTTTGTGATGGTCTTTCATCACGAGATCTTCCGATTTGCATCACCATCCTGCTTACATATTGACACATCTCCAAAAGATATCCATTGTCAAGGGTCTCCTTCTTTTTCAGACTTCCATCAAAATCTTCATATCTTTCCTTGAGATACCATAGTCAAATTTTCCAATCTTTGGATGTTGATTGCCTTCATAGTTGCATATTTCACGATCTCTTCCTTTCTTTCTTCGCACATTTTCTTCCAGGAACTTTTGCTCATAGTTCCTCCAATTTTTTTGTCCACCACCTCTTATTTCAGATGAGGACATATTATGTTGATTTCATCTAGTCGATGTATGACCCATGCCTTTCTACATTCTATTCTTCAATAGAGGAGATCCTTTCATTTGATCATGCTCTCGAGATAGAGCATTCATCCAAGTTACCTGCAACTATATGACATGACTCTTTGTTTTAAAATACAATCATGCATATCTCACTTTTCTTTTAGGTCATATTTCTTCAACAGCTTCCATGATTGAAAGAACTTCAATCCCTTCACCTGCTTGTTGACATCATACCATCCTTTCATGAATTCCTCCCAGTAGAAATCCTTGATGAAACACTTGCTCCATTTTGATTAGTGAACTTTCCGATGAAGATTCCAATAGAGGATCTTAAGTATCCTCATCGAACAGATGTTTCCTCTTAACTGAAGTAAGATAAGCTTTGTTTCAGATGACTTTCCATAGGTGCTTCTAATGAGGTTACCAAGAGTTATCTTCTTCCATAGACCTATTTCTACTATCATTCATGCTTCTCTATGATCATATCACAAGCCCTCGTTTCTAATGCTTCTATGATGCCATGATGCATACTATCATGCTCTTCTAATGATTCCTAATATGATAGATATACTTTACAACAAGAAAACTTGAAAACAGAAACTTGAAAAGAACTAGGTAAGGAAGACTATCTCAATCATAATAGAGATCTTTTACTTCCTCTTTCTTGGACCTTTTCTTTTCAGCTTCCTCCACTTCCTTGATGATATGGGCTTCTTCTCTTCCTCTTTTGTTATTGTCCTTCTTGAGCTTAGGACAATCTCTCCTACAGTGCCCATATTCTTGACACCCATAGCATTGAATCTTAGCCACGTTCTTCTTTTTCTCAAGACCAAGCTTTCCAAATCTTCCTATTCTTTTTGTCATTGTAGCATATGCCTTATTTTTCTCCACTAATCCCACATTAGATTTTGCCTTTAGCTTGGATTATTCAATCTTGCATAGTGACCACAGTTCATTGAATGGAGTATATTCTTTCTTCCCATAAATACTTGAAGTAAAGTTACCCCACTCCTCCGATAGTGCATTTAATACTACTGTACTCATTTCTCCATTAGACATGACTTCTCCTAGATCTTGAAGTTGATCCCTGATTTCAAATATACTCATAAAATATGAGGCTATTCCTTCTTCTTTTGACATCTTCAGCTTATAGAGTTCTTGCCTTAGAGAGATAACTTCCCCTGCAGTGCTTATGGAATACAAATCTACCAGTTTTTCATATATTTCTTTTGAAGTTTCAAGTTTTGATACATACGGAATGAGGGGATCTTTGATGGATTCAATGAGAATCATTTGAGCCCTAACTTCCCCCTTCATAAACTTTGCAAGTTCTTGAGCATCTTCTTTTGTTGGTTTGGTGATAGATCCTTTGACATGATCCATGACCTCATTTTCAATGAGATTTAGATCTATCCTCTTCTTCCATGCAAGATAGTTTGAAGCCCCAACCAATTTGTTGTTTTCCTTGCTAAAAGACATTTTCACAAATTCAGATGTGGACATATACTTACTTGTTAAAATGATTATTCCACTTGAATTTGATGATGATATAGATGACAGAAACCTTCTCCTTAATGAAGATAGATCTCTTCGAGAATGATCTTCGACCCCTCAAGGAGGGAGATCACTTAGTTGATGATGACTTCTTGGTGGTGTCCTTCAATGGGAAGAACCTAGCTTCAATGAGAGAAAATTCCCTTATAACCGCTTTTGAAGATGATGACAACACCCTTTGATCTAGCTTTCTTCAGATGAATAGTCTTAAAGTTACTTCAACTCAAAATCTTTGAGCTGATATGGATCCCAGGAATGCTTCTTTGATTAAACTAGGGTTTTGGCTTTCTCCAAGATGATGATGTGACCTTTGTCCTTGAAGTGCTTCTCTTGAATGAATAGACTTCTTGTTTCTTTGATTTGTAGATCTCTTCACTTTGAGTAGATGTCGAGTTTTGACCTTCATTTTCTTGATGATGATCCCAAGACTTCTTTTTGGTGTAGACTTCTTCTTGAATCTAGGGTTTTGATTCTTCGTTGTAGATCTTGACTTTACTTTGATATCCTTTGATTTGTTTTGATGCCTTTCTCCAGAATTGATCCTTGAGTGTCCCTTGATAAGATGCCCTTCCTTCGTATTGTCACCTTCTCTCTCATACCATGTTGAGAACTCTAGGGCATCAAAATTAAGTGATTTCTCTTTGTTAGATCAATGTTTGTGAATGCTTTTTACTTTCTTAGATTAGGATCTTCTTTTACTTAGGTTATTAGTGTTCTGCTCTGCGTCACCCTTCTGTTTGGTCTGTGTTGTCCCTCTAGTGTTGCGCTGCCTCTTCCTGGATTTGTCACCTTCAACTGCCCTCCTGCAGCAAATATTCTTCAGCCTCTTGCTAATGGCTTCAGCTTGATTTGCAATCGCTCTGATACCATGTGAAAATTTATGAACATAGATTTACTTTTCCTACTTGTTTTATTATTCACAAGTTATTTAACTGAAATATTCAAAAAAACATCAAAGTAAACTCAATCTGCAGCCTACACATATATAGATCATTTACGGAAACATAGCGCACATATGACAAAGGTGATTTTTCGGACAAATGTTCCCGGAAAAACCCAGTGCGGGAAAGCCGGTGCAGCAGCTCTTTGAGGGTTTTATTATTAAGCAAAAATTGAATACATCAAGGGCACCAGTAGTGGTTTGTCCGACAGAAAATTCAAACCCTTAAGGAATTACTGAATACAAGCCCTTTCTGGCCCACTGGAACCCCAGCGTTGTCCCTCCAGCGTCTGCGTCAGCCTTTCCTGCCCAGCATAACCTCTACGCAGCACAGGCTGCCCCTGCGTCACCCTTATGGGCTCTGTGCTTCCTCTACGTCACCCTGAAGCCTCTGCGTCAGTCCCTACATTGTCTCTGCGTCCCTCCTACTGGCCTTTGCGCTGCCTGGCACGGATCTGCCTCTCTGATGTATGTATTCTCGGCCTCGGATCAGAACATCCCTTATCGATCTGCCCCTCACCAGCACTGTAAGCTCACTCAAAAATTCTCAACAAACCGAGCCCCAGAATTTCGACTTAGCTCAAGTGCTACTGCACTGTGTATTTTCTCCAACTGACCCCAAGCCTTCCTTTAATACTTTTCTCGTTGAGAAATCAACGGCCGTGATCTAATCTCTAATCAACGGCTAAGATTAGAGAAAGCTTGATCCACGTCACTTAAAACATTCTCATCACATGTGTAAATTAATTCACTTTAATTTTTCAATTTCCCTAAGTTAGACTTAGGGTCCCCATTAAAAAAATTAATTATTTGAATAACTTTTACTCCGGGTGGAATTTCTCCAAACGCTTTCTGGGTCTTGAAGATCTCATGTGTTCTAGCGCCTCCACAAAGTTTCGGAGCTAGAGCACATCCAATGCTACCCAAAATCTCAACACAACCCACCCCACTCATATTCTTAACTAATTTTGTAGAAACCTAGACAAGTTTTGGAAAACCCTAACCGAAGGGTATGCTAATGTGAATGTCTGAAACCCTAAACTCCTTAGGGATATTGTGAAATGTTATTTGAAGTTTTATTGATGATATCATATTTGGGATTTTGGTATGATCATGAAAACCTAACTTGTTAGGATTGAATGATAAGGTCTAAAATCCCGAACCTTTAAAGTTCTGGTAATGTTGGGTTTGCTATGTTTCTACATTGAAACCCTAACTCATTATGGTTTGGTGGAAAGTGTAAGCAAGACCCTTATAAAGTCTTAAAATGATTTTCTTGGTATGTGTGTGTTTTTCTAATCAAACCCTAGTCCAATCAAGTTTGTTATATGTCTAACACTTCTATTGATATTTGTCAAGTCGGGTTTGACTAACACATGATATGCTTATGAATAATTATGAATTCCTAGATATGTGTGTTGACCTGGTTATTGATGGTCATAAGTTTTAGGATTTAATGGAAGTCCTTGTCTAAGATTTTAGGATGATGAATTTGGAAATCTAGGGTTTTGCAACTAAACCCTAGAAGTAGTTAAACAGTCTAGTATGTGTGATGTAACAATCTGAAAATCCATTTGTGATTATTAAGATTGTGCAAATGGAATTTTAGGGTTGAACTTTAGTAATAGTGAAAATCACTGGTGTATGAAGACAATATGATAATTTGAGATTTGTATAAGATTGTTGAAATCTGAGTTTTGATTGGGATTGATGGTTGATCAGAAATCTAGGGTTTACAACTAACCCTAGTGGAAGTTGGTCATGTTCATGACTAAGCTGTGATTTGTTTTGACTAAAAATTTTGAATGAAATCTAGGATTTGTACGAAACCCTAGTGAGAAGTCTAACATGTGAATTTTGAAAGGTTGTTGGATGCTTTATATTTGTCTCAATTGGTTCTAGGGTTTGCTATATGTTGTAGTAAGTTATGTCATACCTTTGGAAGAAACATTGAAAACCTAGATGGAATGAAAGTTGTTATGAAGTAGTCTAGGTTTTATGACAAAGTCCCTAGCAAAATGTTGAAAAGTATGTCTCTTGTTTGTAATTAAGTCTAGGTATCTGATATGTATAGAGTTGAAATGCTTTCGTGATTTTGATATGGCTAACTTCATGCTTTTATAGTTTTGGTTGTACTTGTCGATTTCTGGTAGCATCAAATGTGCTCTTAAGCCTCAAAATTTGCAGGGAGGCTAGGACACATGTATTCCATAATACCCAGAAATCGTTTTGGGAAATTCCACCCAGAGGAGGTTTAGTTAAATTTATTAATTATTTTTAATGGATTCCTAAGTCTAAACTTAGGGAATTTAAATAATTAAAGTGTATTAATTAAACTGGGTGTGAATCATCTAGAAAAAGACGAAGATCAAGTCAAGATGATCTGAGCCATTGATTAGAATCTAATCTGGGTCGTTGATTCCTCAACAAGAAGATTATAAGAATACGCTTGATGGGCATTTGGAAAACACATCGAGTGAGATCAAGATATTGATTTCTCAAGAAAGCAGTGCAGCAGTTGCTAGAAAAGTCATCGAGGAGATTTCTTACAGTGATAGGCTGGGATAGTTTTCCAATTGGAGGTTTCTTGATCCAGGGATACATTGCAGAGAAAGTAGATAAAGATCCAGAGAGGTTGCATAGTGCCACGCTAGGCAGCGCAAAGCCTATGAGGAGATCCGCAGATCCGTTGAGGAGCAGATCAAATCCAGTGCTAGGAACCAGGGTGTGAGACCGGAGGGCCAGAGGATCAAGCATCCAGCCAACAGATTGATCAGCCAAAGGGAGTGATGCAGTCCCTATCAGTTGTGACGCAGCGCAGCGTAGTCACTGCGCAAAGGAAGCTTGGGGCTAGCCATTCAAAGGTTGGATCAGTGTTGGATCGCCAGTGATAGTGTGAGGAATTTCTCACTAATTTTCTGCCAGTCACATTCTCTATATCAGATAGCCAATAAGGCATCCAAGATTGTATTCAAAACTACTGCTTAATAATACAAACCCTCAGTTGTGTTGTCGCACAAAATGTCTAGGCACCGCAACAACAGCTCAGATTGGGGCTGTCACCCTGATCCCCAATATCTCTGTCTAAGTTATCTCCTTATGGCAAACTAAGGGGGGTAGACCTTGTGGAAATGGAATGAAGGAGAACTAGTTGGGAACCAACCAGCTCATGAGACATAATTAAATGAACAAATACTGGTAAAAGATCTAGCAAGATTAAATGATTTTATTAAATTTGAATGATTGATACCAGTGCCTTATGGAGTCAACTATTCGGCTAAGGAAATTACAACCAAGTACTTGATGAGAAACTACTTCTATGCAATGCTAACTTAGAATGCAAAATGCAAGGAAAATCAATTTGAAGAATGTGCGAGATGAAGCAAGCTTCGAAGATTTAAAAGCCTAAAGCACTTAGATTACAAATAATCTGATCTAACCACCAAGTACTTAAGCGAGAGTGCCAATTATAAAGATGTCAAAATTTACTCAATTAAAAGATATACAATTTGTCACAAATCCACAATAGGGTTCTGAAAAATATTGATCACAATTACTTGAAAAGATTTCCCAAACATTGGTATTCAATAAACATCCAATATTTCCAGTAAATGAAGCAAGAGTTAATTATACGATAGACGATTTTAATCGATAGAAAACGTTTAAAAAATCATGTCAATGATCATTAAACTCAACTGAAGCATATGAAAATAACTAGAGCTTAAATCTCAGTAATTATTCATCAAGACATATCATGAAATTTTGATGCTAAATAAACACTTCGTCAAGCAATTTATGGATTAAACGATATTCTAATAATGCAAATCCAAAGATTTATTTTTCTCCTATAGTTAAACGAAGGATATTTTAAAATTTAAATCATGTCAACAATAGGAATTAAAAAATTTCTCCACAATAATTTTTCTTAAGCCCAAGATTTCAACATTAATGAATAGCCCAAAACCCTTTGAAATTTTTGATTTCCATAAAAATAAAATTTTAATTTATTTTTTGAAGTGCTAATGTTAATATTTAAAAAATTTTGATTTTGGATTAGGTACAAAATTAAAAGTTAAACTTTTTAAAAAAGAATTAAATGTCAAAAGTTACAAAGTTATAAAAAAATTAATTTGATTTTTAAATAAAAGTCAAACATAAAGAAATTAAAATCGAATCTCATAAAAAGAATTAAAGTTAAAGGTTTTTTTTTGTTTTGTTATGCGTTGAGCTTAGGTTAAGGGAGAGTGTATGCAAGATCAGGCAAAGTAGAAGAGATTCACGCAGAGACAGAAATGGAGAACGCAGAGGAATGAGGGAGGAAATTCACGCAGAGAAGAAAGGAGGATTTTGAGCAACGGACTAAGGATCAGGAGCAGAAAATTTGCAGGCACACTACACAAAACCAATTTCGAATTTCTCCTTTTACCAACAACCTATTTAACCTAGAAACTCAAATCTAAAAAAATTTTAACTTGAATATCTCTACATAAATCCTGATCTTGAAATCAAATCTTACCCTCCAATGCCTAGATCTATCTAAGATCTAAAAAAAATTCTCTAAAAGCCCTCAAATATCACCTGCACAGAACCATAAACCAAAACTTAGAAACCCAGCACATACAAAAAATCGAAAATGAAACCCCGATCCCAAGTTAGAGAAAAAAAAAAAAAAAAAAACTAGAAACAAATTCTAAATTTTTACACAATTAAAAATGCAGATCTATGCACAGGAGATGCAGATCTGTCAGATTTGAGGAGTGTAAGTCCGGCTTCCCTCCTAGATCTGAAGATCTAAAGCTCTTACTAGCCAAATCTAACTTTAAATTCAATTAAAAGTTTAGATAAAAGAAAAAATTTATTTAGGCACAAGCCCTAGAAAAACCCTACAAAAAGAGAGCTTAAGATAAGCTTGGGGAATTAGATCTGAAGAGCTCTTCAGATCTTATTTCCTTGGGAGTCAGCTGGTCCAACCGAGGACTTCTCCAAACGCCCAATTCTAAATCCGAAAGATTTTTGCACACTTAAAGTCAAACTGTTAAATCAATACAGAAATAAGATAAAAATGAAATTTTCAAGAATTAGAGATACTTGCTAACTCAATCCAATCAAAATTCTTACCCTAAATCCAGTAGCCTAAGCAAGATGTATGTGCAATAGATTACTCTACAAGAGCTATTAATCAACAATTCATTGAAATAATTACCAGCATAACATAAAGAACAAGTTTACCATCAAATGTTGAAGAGGAACACGACCATCAAATAAAACCCCAAAGACTTTGTTTGTATTATTCCAAAAAAGTAGTACAGGAGAGCTTCTAGAGCAAGTACACGATCAAGAGATCGGATGAAAAACTAGACTGACACGGACCTCTAATTTATAGGTAAAATCTCCAAAGGTTAATTCGCTTGATCCCCATCAAAGTAATCTCGACCGTCGAAAAGGATTTGATTATCTTTTAATCTCGTCCGTCAAAATTATTATTTTTTGAGGAATTTCGAATTTTTCAATTAATTCATTTTTAATTAACTCAGAAATATTAATTTTGAGTTAATTACCTCAAAAAATTAACTTTGACTTAACTACCAAGGCCCAAGGGTCCGAAATTTCTCAAAATTTTCAATATTCTCTTGGCCCAGGCCCTTTAAAAAATTATTTTTTAGAGACCCAAGAATTTTGCTTTTGAAGAATTTAAATTTACCTAGGACATAAAATTAATTAAATTTCTGGCTTAGGATTTTTAATTTAATTTGGCCAGAAATTTTAATTAATTGACTCCATGAGGGGATTAATTATTTTTCCAACCCTCTAATACTTTAGCCATGGTGTCTAACTATGAGGGACCATGCACTAAAATATTTTACATCAAGATATTACAATTTGACACATGAAGGGGGAAAACCCATTAGTAATAGACCCTCAAATAGCTACCCAGTTCTGTCACTCAAAACATGATCTAGCAGACCAAGTAATTTGTAATAAAATAATCTAGCCAAATAGCTAGGATTATTCCCAAATTACTTTTACAAAGACTCGATAGAAAACAGTAGGACTTACTCAGTATCTTGACAACAAAATCCACCCTAGCTTTGGAGTAAGGTTGCAAGGGAAAACTATGCTGATCATTTGTGTCGAGAAACACAAATGAATCATGAGACAAAAAATTTCCTAAGATAGAAATCGTCACCAAAATACTAAGCTTACCTAGGTTGTTACATACATGATGGTCTTGCTAAGATCATTTACATTATAAACATGCAGAATGGGTTTACATCTTTTACCAAATTGTCAACTGATGATGAAATCTGTATGGCATGAACACCTCGAACATGATAAATCCCATTTGCAAAAATGGGAGTGTACTGCTATGGGGTCGTTGACACGTAGTGGTCAACATCTGACTCTACTTGGGGACACGTTGCATCAATGAAGGAATGTGAGAATCAAGAATTTGCATCCAAGCAACACACAAAATTATGTAAGTAGCATCCATCCAAATATCATCATATAATATTAAGCACATGAAAAATAGAAGCTCTTCTATCATTTATTATTCTACTGACATGAAAAGTAAATCTAATCTAACGACAAAATGAAATGTTGAAAGGCCAAGGTGTAAGGTTAGAAATACAATACAAAGGATGCCCAATGGCATCAGATGTCATCTCTGAAGAACAACTTGAGCATTTGGCCATTCGCAGGTAAGTGACGTGGTTCGCCTTCCAACGTGCTCAAGTGGAATGAGTTGGGTCCAACAATGCCTCAAATAATGTAAGGTCCCAGCCACAAACGGTCGTTTTTCTTATGTTTTTCTGGTTTTTCATTCTTTCGATCCCAAAGTAATACCATGTCTCCAACCTGCAAAGATCTAGATCAAGATGATTTATCAAAGATTTTCTTAATGTTAGACTTATTTTTACACATATTATCAAAGGCTTTCCTATGAGTTTCATCCAACTCTACAATCTGATCAATTCTATTTTGAACAACATATTTATCAGTGGAAAAATGTTGAAGGAGTTGTTAAGTTGGTAATTTAAGGTGCACTGGCAAAGTTACATCCAAGCCATAAACTAATTCAAAAGGAATTTTACCAGTGGCCATCTTTTTAGTAAGTCTATCTGCCCATAAAGCATACTTGATTTTGTTGTCCCAAGATCGTTTATTATCTCCTACTATCTTCTTGATAATGGTTATAAGATTTTTATTACTTGACTCAACCAAGCCATTACCCTGAGGATAGTAGTTAGATGAATGAGATAGCGCAATGCCATACTTAAAACAAAAAGATGAAAATTCAATAGAACTAAAATCTTTAGCATTGTCGGTAATGATTTTGGCGGGGACACCAAATCTAGTAATAATTTGATTTTCAATAAAGTCCATATTGACCTTTTCATTGGCATTCTTAGCGGGAATGGCTTCAACCCATTTTGTAAAATAATTGGTTGCAGTTAAGATCAATGAATAGCCATTGCTAGAATTTTCATGGAATTTCCCAATGAAATCCAGACCCCAATGTTGAAAAGGTGCCTCAACAACCACAGGTTGTAGGGGCAGGGCAGCGAGCTTCTGCTTCCCAGTGAACAGTTGACAGGCTTGGCAACTTCTAACAAATTTATGCACATATGAAAAGATCGAAGGCCAATAATAGCTAGCTCTCAGAATTTTGTGGAAGGTAGTTCTAGCAGCATAATGACCACCACAAAATCCTGAATGAAACTCAGAAATCAACTTCTTGGACTCAACTTCATCAACACACCTAAGTATTATGCTGTCAAGATTTCTCCATCCAAGGCCATCCTTCATGAGGCAATACTTAGTGGCTTTTAATCTAAGAGCCCTTCTTCTATGAGCAACTAAATGGTTAGGACATGTAAGATTTAACAAATAATAAATAATATCCTTAAATCATTCATGCTCTCCTAATCTTTGCAGCTCAGGTGAAGAAGCATCATTAAGACAAATCAAACCAAGAGCCTTCTCATTAGCTTCTGTCATCATTTCAGCCAAGCCTTGACCCTTGACTAACTTGGTGGGTCTAATCTCTAAGTCATACTCTTGAATTTTAGTAACCCACCTAGTATGAGTCCCTAAGCAATCTGTTTGAGTTAATATATCTTTAATCGCAAAATGTGGGACAAAAGCAATGATTTTGGAATAACCCACATAAGTATTGAAATGCTTAAGAGACTTAACCAAGGCATATGCTTGCTTTTCCATGGTAATATAATTTAATTCAGAATTTTGAAGTGCTCTACTCATGAAAGCAATAGGTTGTTCGTGACCTTCCTTATTCTTTTGTAATAAGATACGAGCAATGGTATCTTCAGAAGCGAAAGAGAAAATCATGAAATCCTTCGAATAATCAAGACTAACCAAAACAGGAGTTTTGGCAATAGCACCCTTGATTTCTTGAAAAGCCTTTTTGCCATCTTCATTCCATAAAAAATTTATATCTTTCTTCAGAAGACTTTGAATAGGCTTGGCTATTTCCGCGTAATTTGGAATAAATCTTCTCAAAAAAATAGTTTTTCCAAGAAAAGACTAAAGGGATTTAAGATTATGAGGGAGAGGAATCTTTTGGATTGCCTCAACTCTTTCAGGATCAATCTTGATCCCATCTTTGGAAATGATGCGACCAAGTAATTTCCCTTCAGTTACTCCAAAAACAGAGTTAGCTAGATTCAAGGAAATCCCAAACTCTCTACACTTGTCAAAAACTTGCTTAAGATGACCTATATGACTAATACCATCCTTAGAAAAAACGGTAAGATCATCTTGAAAAATTTCAATAATTTTACCAATTAAATCTTTAAAGGCATAATGCATTGCCCTTTGAAAAGTAGCCCCAGCATTAGTCAACCCAAAAGGCATTCTAATTTATTCGAAAGTACCCCATGGTGTGGTAAATGTAGTTTTGTGACAATCTTCCTTCTTAACCCAAACTTGATTGTATCCAGAAAAACCATCTAGCAATCACATTATAACTGAACCCATTACTCTTTGCAACACAGTCTCCATGTTTGGCAAAGGGTAATTATCCTTTTTACATGCTAGATTAAGGTGTCTAAAATTGACACAAAGCCTAATCGTACCATTCTTCTTCCTAACAAACACCAGGTTGGAACACCATGTTGAATGCCTAGTTTGAGCAATAATTCCAGCTGCAAGCCTCTTTGAAAGCTCTTTCTAAATGAAAGGGGCTAACTTAGGATTTATTTGCCTAAGCTTTTGACGAAAAGGTTTAGCATCTTCATCCTTTAAAGGGGTAGTATGTTGCATGACATCTTCCCTATATCCTTTTAACTCATTATACGAAGATGCTAAAACATCCCTATATTCACGAAGTAAATTGGTCAACTTTTTCCTTTCTTCATCATTACTACCTTTACCAATTTTGACAATTTTAGGGTCCTTGGAGGTATCAATATTTACTTCAATGAATTCACCTGGATCCACTTTATTTTCCTCTTTCATCTTTGTGGCATCATGCCGATCAAAGTGTTCCTCTAAAGCAACAACATTCCTAGGAGTGGGATTTATAATATCTTCATGATCATCAAATCCATCCTCCCTAGAACTTATCCGAAAATTTTCAAACTCATCCAAATTCTTAAGAAAACGAATGACTTGCTTCTCATCATTAAATACTTGCCAATGCTCTAAATTATCTGGAACAGAAGGTCTAAAAATAATTTCCATTTTTATCTTATCCTTGATTAATTCATTAGATAATTGTAAAGTAGAAGCAGCGACAGCAAGCTCATCCACCAAGCTATTATTTTCTCTTGGGATAGCTTCAAGGTTAAGGGCATCAAAGTATTCCATAACATCCCACACAACATTTCGATAATTCCTTAACCTTTGATTTTTACATTTAAATCTATTTTTACCTTGCATGATAACTAAATCAAAGTCTCCCTTGATATTAAGCAACTTAATTCTTAAAGCTTTTGCCAATTCAAGAAGTTGTTGCATCGGTTTTCCCGCTTTGGGTTTTTCTGGGGACTTAGTCAAAAAATAACGGTGTCATATGTGAGTTTATTTCTTCTTGCTCAGATCTTGTTTCCACATATAATTTAATTAGTGAAGGTTGCAATTGTATTTACTTCAATATTTACAGTGTAATACAGTAAATAACTTGCACGGAATTAACAAGGAGAAGTAATATAAGATTGCTGCAGTAGGGATTCAGGATTACGAATTTTCACATGGTATGAGAGCACAAGTAAAACAGGAGAGCAGAGCTGGAAAAGCCCAACGTTAAGTAGAAGACGGAGATCGAAAATATGCGTAGGCAGCAAATCGAATCCCCAAAGGGGTTGCGCAATCCAAGCTAGGAGGGCAAGATTCTCAAGGAAAAATCCCTCTCTAAGTGAGTCGACAGAGAGGAAGATTTTCTAGCTTGAGATTTTCCAGCAATAGAGGGAGCACCACAGAGCAACAGAGGGAGAAACTCCTCAAAACTCCTCCAAAAACCCCCTGGGCTCGCTGATGACACTAACTTGTACCTGTGACCTGTCTGCTCCCAACTCTGGAAGTCCATCCTAACCCTGTCATAGGTGATACCAAAAAAAGGAATATTACAGACCTTTCACCATTGCTTGCCCTCAAGCAATCCAAATATGTGGGCCATCCTGTTGGCCCGATGCAACTGAGACCCAATGCCTGGATCCCATACAAACCCCTGGGTGTTGCTATGCTCTTGTGTCAAGTCACCCGAAACAGACCCCTCAATGCCGGGATCCCAAACTGATCTCTCACCGTACCTATCATCAATCAATCCTCCCAGATCCCAACGCCACCATCGCCAATCATCGCCCAAGTCCCCTGGCTCGGACTATGCACTGCCTCTGGCTATAGTTGCTGCCCCATGAAGCGAAGGCTGCCAACAAGCAGTAATGCCCCATGGCTCCTATTGTGTTGTAGCTCTGACTGTATATGCTGCCCCACCAATGGCGTACCAACTCATCACCTCTCTCCAATCCAACTCCTGACTCAATTTCATGCTAACCCTGCTCTCCTGAAGTCGGGATCGAATGCTGAAGAGTTGTCGACCTGTGCCCCATGGCAAACTGGAAGCTGCAGCATCTGTCATGTCTAAGGGTCCTTGCTCTGTTATGCTCCCTACGAAGAAGATTGTACCATCAATAGGGTACCAACTCATGATCTCCTGCCAATCTATCCCGGAAGAAGAATCCAATGTAGTGACATCTACACACGGAACACGTTTGGAGTGTTGTCGCCAGTCCATACTCAACTCATGCTACTTTGTCCCGCCTATCAACGAGAACTGCTTGAAAAAGAAGGCCCCTCTCTCTATAATAGGCGAAAGTGAGCAAGATCTGCTGCAAGCCCCATCGATGTACTCCTGGAGAGTGCTGCTCCCTGAAAGTATTGCAGCCCTGCTAACTCTATGTGCATCTACCGGCACCTCATCAGTGGATCAGCCCAAAGATGGATGCACCACCATCTCCAACAGCTCCTCCCTCACCTGATCAGGAATGTCATACTCCTGCTATCTACTAACCTCACGCAGAACTACCCCATCAACCTCCAACATCTCCTGAGGATAAGTATCTGCAACTACCGTACTAGATGTTTGTGCATCTGTCTACTCCTCCTCAATGGCAAACCCCAAGGTTAGTCGCATATCCATCACAGACTCAATGTGAGCCTCCATCTGGCTCTCCCCCAAAGGACTAACATGCATGATGTGCATAGCCTCCTCCTCAGCTGACTCATGCTCCACCATATGTTGCTCTGGCTGAATCATCACAAGTGACTCATCATCCCAAATATCTCCGATAAAGTCCCCTAACTACTCACCCGCACACTGGAATACAAATTCGACCTACTGTCATCAACTCCACATGACTGCTCATGCTCCCCAGAAGCATCCTTATATGACCCCATAGACTCATTCGAAGAAGAGTCCTCATCCTGACATACAGAAGGAATGTCCTCCTGCTCTACCTCTACCACCTCATTTGCATCTCTCAAGCATGAGTGGTCAGGTCCCCAAGGTTCTTTGCAGATGAAGCAAAGTCCCTTCCTCCTCAACTCATTCTTGCTACCTGATCCTCCAAACTGGAGCAACTCCTCCCTGGTCAACTATCTCCTGAATAGCCCAACGTTCTGCTCAACCAACCCTTGCGCTAGCTCATAAGCAGCATGTGAGACTAATTGTTCTCTCCTCCAAATGCTCAACAACCTAGTCTGCAGCTCCCGGCAAATGGCATCACGTTCTCTCATACATAACGACAGGATGGACTGCATGTGTGTTATGACTGTGTCAGAATGATGTCTCTTAATGCTGAAGAAGGATTGGAACATCTGCAAAATCAAGCCATCACAATCAAGGTCAAACATGACCTCATAAGTCTGGGTCACGGCCATGACTTCTAAAACCTTAAGCTTCCTCCCAAATGTAGAGCCTGCACTGTTGTCCAAATCTTGAAAAGTTTCTACTATCAGTCTGAAAACTCTCTTCATAACATCATCATTGAAGGGAGGAAAGGGTGTTGTTATCCTCAAAATATCACTGAAACAAGAGGCAACTATAAGCTTGACTCTCTCACTTGGATGTTCCAAGAATCTGGCTTGTACCAATGCAAGCATAGATGGTTCCAAAGCCCAATTTAAACTCCAATCAGATTGCTCTATCTTTGAAAGACAGGATTCCAGTTTCTCCAACATGGGAAAGTCATTTTCTGATCTTCCATTCTTTAAGTCCATCCCAAGTGCATAAATCCAATTTCCCATTTCTCTCTCCTTTTCTAAATTCTTCGGGTGCCTTTGTTGGAGCAAATTATGTACCTCCTTGGAGAAGGTTGTTGTTTTGTTTCAAGGAACTAACTTCTGCATTGTTAAATCTTTTTGGTCTTTGGTTTAGATTGCAACCCCTTGAGGCACTGCTATGTTGATTTAGGAGTTGTTTTAAAAACTTCATTGTTTCAGCGACATATATGGAAGTAACAGTGGTTTAGCTAAAATCAGTGAGCAATGAACATGACAATAGGAAGCTACCACATCAGCATGTGAAAATACATGTGTACTCTAGAAGCCAATTCTACTCACCCCTCATGACATTCATTGAACACTACAACAACAGGGTAAATACTGACAACAAAATAGACAAACTCAGCTCACTACACTTAATGGATTTCCTACCACAATGATAAAAATAGCTTTGACACCAACTCTACAAACTGGCCAAATGATAATGTTGTGGTACAAAATAGTTGGAGAAAATACACCTAGACTTGCAGAAGGCAAGCTACAAGCACCAGGTGATGACTGCAAGCAAATCCAACTGCTCCAATAGCAAGCTCCTTCAAAAACTGTGCTACTGCTCCGAGACTACATTGCTGCTTGACTTCGGCCTCTAATTTACCCACTGAAAACCGCTCAGAAAATTCTAGGAATTTGGGAAGGTGATCCTTGCCCAAAACCTAGAAAAACCCAGAAAGGATTTCCTCTAATTCCAACCTTCAAAATCTGACTCTTTGTAGTTTGGCCCTCTTCCCATTTCCTTTTCTAGCACTGCAGCTACTACTGTCAATCATTTCTCTCCAAAATCCTAGCCAACCACCTCAAATGGCTCTCCTATCATTCTCCCAACACCCCAGCTCTAAAATCCCACCAATGCAGCTCCCACAAATGAGCCTCCCCCAATGACTGCGTAGGCCCTTCTAACCAAAATAGCTGAGATGAAAGTTGGCCTCCAAGATAATCTGTTGCACTGCTATGTTGGCCCTCAACTCTAGAATTTTGGCCAAATTTGTCGTTTTTCGAATCCATCTATGGTTTTCATAATAAAACTCATATAGAATGGCCAACACAAATTTTTCTGGGAATAATCCCGAACCATAATAGCTGCAACTGAAAACTGGAAACCCGCAGGCTGATCCAAGATTGAAGCTTTGATAACACTGTAATATCCCAAATGGGATATTTTACTAATTTTGCAGAAATTTCACTAACCCATCATTTTACCATCAAATTACTGAATTAATTAACAGAAGATTGCCATGTAAAATAAAAAACAAATAGAGTATTGCAATCCATTACACATTAAATAGGAAGAATCTCAACTTTTATTATAAACAGCGAATTGGGGTTACATGCATATCTGACCCAAAATAGCTGAGATGGAAACTGGCCACCAATATAAACTGTTGCACTGCGCTGGCCTCCAAAACTGAACTATTGCACTCTTCGTCCGACAACAGCTGCCACTTAATCAACTGAAAATCAATGAAGCACCAATTGAGGATCTGAATAATCCTCACTCCAATATCCTTGAAGCTCTGTGAAACTCCTGAATGAAGTCTTCTCAAAGAGAGTTGGGTTTCCGTCCAACACTCGACAACATACCCGAGGGTTTCCGTCTTGGGGCTACCAATGGAGAAGAGAACCGAGTTCTCAACCTCACATATAAGAAAAGATATCAAATCCAAGATATTACTCAATGGCCTCCTCTTCTTCTTTTATAGATCTCATGGATCCTTCTAGAGCCTTATTTTATTATTATTTTAATCATGGAGCACTTTTCCATCTTATTTTCCAATTAAAATATTCATTTTTAATGTCGGAAAGAGTAAATCGGCTACCATGTCTCCTCGGATCACTGAAACTCATGTCCAACCACCCCATCATGTAGGTATTCTCATCCCGGTTCCAACGAGCTATTACACTAAGGTGTTCTATCACGTATTCCTCCCGAAATGCCACCTTGAGCGTAATTAATTGAGTTAAGCCCAAAAATAAATCGGTTTTCCGAAATATGTCGGAATGCACCTGAACGAAAGGCAAACGGTGCGGATGATGGAATATATCAAACAAATGCCACCGGTCCTCATAGAAACTCCTCAGAACTCCTCCAAAAATCCAATGCGCCCGCTGATGACACCAACCTGTACCTGTGACCTATCTTCTCCCAACTCTGGAAGTCCATCCTAACCCTGTCATAGGTGATACCAAAAAAAAGAATATTACAGAGATGGCACCACACGAGCAGAGAGATCAAGATCGTTTGGAGGGCACCTCCAACTATGTGATCTGGAAGGCAAGGATCTCCTTCCTTCTGGATGAGCATGATCTCAAGGCCTTTATCGAAATGTGGT
Source organism: Pinus albicaulis (assembly GCA_034641835.2). Classification (NCBI taxonomy): domain Eukaryota; kingdom Viridiplantae; phylum Streptophyta; class Pinopsida; order Pinales; family Pinaceae; genus Pinus; species Pinus albicaulis. The sequence continues at coordinate 1,144,611,569 of CM076572.1, forward strand.
AAATGTCCCCGCAGATCTGGATCCATTGAAGGCCTACAAGAAGGATATGGCAAAAGCCAAGAGGCTGATCCTCAACAGAGTGCGGGATCACATTGTTTCACACATATCTGGCAAAGGGACTGCCAAGGAGATGTGAGATGCATTGGCTACATTGTACGAGGGATCTTCCGAGCAGCGGAAGATGTTCTAAGAGGAGAAGATGAGATCCAGAAGGATGCAGAAGGGGGAGCGCATAGATTCGTTCATTTTCAAGCTTGGGGAAGTCTGAGATCAGCTGACAATTGTAGGGTCAGCTCCTCAGGCCACGAAGATGGTAAGATTGGCCCTGAATTCTATTGAGAATTAGGTAGGGCTAGGTTTAATTCAAATTCTCTTTTTAATAATCACTTGTGAGCTTACTTCTTTTACTTATGTCTTCTCTTCTTATCTTATTATGTCTTTCATCAAGTCAATTACCAAAACACAAGAGACACAAATTTAGGCTCTTCAAGCTAGGGCCAAAACCTCTCCTTAGAGAGGAACACCCACAAGAAATTCTTCTTATAGACTTTCAGATGACAAGTACCATGACCATGACACAGACCCTTGACCCTTGTATGCCTCCAAGACCTTGTCGCTGCTTCTTCCTGGACTCCTTAAGATGATCCTTCTTCTCTGCACCAATTTGCACCTTTCTAGAATCTGCACCAAGACTAGAGATCTTGGTCTCTACTCGGTGACTTCTTTTCAATTAGACTCTTTCTCGACCTTCTCCTATAATCTCTTTCTCGGCCTACTTTCAACCTAAGTCACTAGGTTCGTGTTCGTGTTCGAGTTCGGCGACATTGAAATTCGAATAAAGTAAGTCACCAAAAATTTTGCCGATAAAATTCGACATATAGAATTTTGAAAAAAAAAAAAAAAATTTAAAAAAAAAAAAAAAATATATATATATATATATATATATATAACAATTTTAAGCATGTTGAAAGATAAATATTATGCACATAAATAAATAAGCATATCAATTTTCAAAGTGCATAATGCACATTGCAAACACATAGATTATAGCCTATAGGATTATTGCTCAAACATTTACACCATTTCCACATATAAACCATGAAAGCGAGTGCCAAATTGCCAATAAAGAACCAACTTAATTCTTCCATACATAGTAAACAAGGTGAGAAATTCATCATAGACATTAACAGTAGGCCAACTTCAATTTTCAAATATCAAATTCAATAAAACCATGGGCCATATCAGATTTCATATATTGAAAACAATCTGATAAAAAAGTATTCAAAATATATAAACTTTAAAGTAGTTTGGCAGTTTTAGAATATTGTTCATGCAAAAAGTAAACTAGAAGTCTAAAACGAGAACACGAGTTTTATTCTTGATGTTCTCGTGGCCCACTTGTGATATCAAAAAGCTCTATATCATCAAGAGCAGTATGGGTTGTGAATCCGCTAGATGCCTCAGCATCAGATTCATCACTGAATTCCCTGTCAATGTCACTGTCATTGTAAAAATCAGCTTCATCCCTTGATGCATTAGGAACAAGATCGATCCACGAAGTAGAAGAATTGGATGACTCTTTAGACACATTTTTCAAAGCCAACTGCAAGTTACTACGAACATACACAAGATCTTCTAATCTTCCAGATAACAATCTATTTCTTTTCTCGGAATGAATGTGGTCAAAGGAACTCCAATTCCTTTCACATGTTGATGCACTTGATCCTTTATTTAAGATACGAATTGCAAAATTTTGCAATTCTGGTGCCCCTGGACCATAAAACTCCCACCATACTGCTGGATCACTTCTGCTCCTATCATACTTTGTTGATTGTGTACCAAATAGCCCTTCTTCTAACCTGTATGCCCTCAACTGAGATCTGACCAAACCTGCAATCGTTGGATTTGGATTTAGCTTCTCAATAGCCTGGATAAGTCCATTCATGACTTCTTCATCCCTATGTCTTGATAACCCAAACAATCTAGGGTCCAAATAACATGTTGTTGCATGTAATGGACTATGCATCATTTTCCATCTTTGATCAATTACTTCCCATATCTCCTGGTAATCAGCTTCCACATTATTAAAAGCACTTGCAATGGCCTCTTTGCAATGATCAATGCTTTCATAAACAAAACCCATACAAGGTTTATCACCATCAACCATGCGTAGCACATTAACAATTGGGTCACATATTTTTTAAACCTTGTCTGCATTTTCCCAAAAGCCATTATTGAACACTATTTGTTCAACATGTTTCCCCTTTGTTTTTTTTGAAAAGGGAGATCTCTCCCACTCAGCATTGCATAAAACAGCTCTAAGGCTTGTTTTTTCCTCAACAACTCTTTTCAGAGTAATATAAAAAGTAGCAAACCTTGTATCACAAGGCCTCAACAACTCTTTAGATGCATTCTTCCTATATATGCTCAAAGTGAGACGATGGTTGATGAAGTTTGCAATTGTTTTGGCTCTTCGTATTGTCTCATTGACCCAAGGAAATTTGGTTAAATCATGCAACATCAAATCCAAGCAGTGAGCTGCACAAGGGTTCCAGTAAATATGATTATACTTTTCCATAATCATCTTCCCTGCACCAACACAATTTGATTCATTATCTGTAATAACATGGACCACGTTTTTCTCCCCAACCTCTTGAATTGCTTCATCCAAAATTCCAAAAATAAATTCTAATGTCTTCACCTGATCCATTGCATTAACTGCCTTCAAGAAAAGTACCCCTTGAGGACTGTAAACAAGCACATTGATCAATGGGCGATGACACAAATCTGACCAACCATTACTCAAAATTGTGCATCCTGTATACTTCCAAGACTCTTTAATCTCAGACAATTTTTCTGTCACTCTATTTCTTGTTTTCTTTAGCAAACTGGTCCTTAAAGCTTCAGATCCGGGAGGAACATAGCCCTTCCCAAAATCAATGGTCTTTTTAATTACTTTTTAAAATATGGACTCTTGGCAACATTAAAGGGAATTGCACATGCATAAAAGAATTCTGCAACAGCATCATCAACTTCTTGTCTCTCCACAGGTTTCCAGAATTGATTTAATGTTTTGGTTCCACCTGTTTTTACTACAGTAGAACTTGATCCACCAATGGTTGAGTTTGAATTAATGGTGTTTGAGGAAGACATGGAAATCTCCCTCTCAATTCGCTGCCTCTTCTGCTCCATTTTTTCTTTTGCTGTCTTTGAAGTTAAATAGATTTCCTCCATTGTGGCCTTTTGCTCATCTGAGATCTTAGTGCAGCCTTCAACACCACCTCCACTTCCATTGCTAATACTGAGAAGGTGATCCACTGCTCGAGTTAAAGAGCCAATGAATTGATGTCCACAAAGCTGACACAAAAGATTTTCCCCTTCTTTATTGACAAAATTCCATGCTACAGCAGTTGATTTTGGGGGTGCTATTGGAATCTGAAAGTTTTGATTGCTGAACTAAAGGTTGAAACGTCTGCATTTAAAAAAAAAATTACATTTGAGTTAGTTCTAATTCATGAAATTTTATGTAAACATTTTTTTTTAAACTGTCTTATTTTTTGTAAACTGGAAATTCATTTGAAACTGTGTATAAACAGTAAACTGCCACTTATTTTTTTAATCACAGACTCATAGTAACTTGTAAGCAGTAGCACTAGCAATAATTTGTAAATTGATTTTAAATTTTTTTTGTAAAAATTAATTTAAAAAATAAAAAATAAAATAAAATAAATTAAATTATGTATAATTTAGGAACTGTATATATATTTAAAAATAATAATAATTTACTGTTAGAAATTAGTTTTTTTATTTACTGTTAGAAATTAATTTTTAATTTTATTGTAAAAATTAATTTTAAAAAAAAAATCGCAAAAAAAATAAACTCACTTACCTGGACTTGGAGTGGACAGGCCGAGCAGTGGAGAGGTTGCGGCCCGCGACAATGGAGAGGCTAGAGGCTGGAGCTCCGAGCGGTCGCGGCAGTAGAGAGGCTGGAGGCTGGAGGCAGCAGTGGAGAGGCTGGAGGCAGGTTCTCCGAGCGGCGAGCAGTGGAGGAGCAGGAGCAAGAGCGGCGAGGGGCCAGTGGGCTGCTGTAGTGCAGGAGCAGACTGCAGTGGAGGGCCGCTACAGCGGAGGGGTGAGGGCACGGTGGGCAGTGGAGGCCCGAGGGCCAAGGGCACGGTGGGGCGGTGGCTGTGACACCGCCCACGTGCAAGCTCGAGCGACCGCCGACGAGCAGAGGAGCGGCAGCAAATTGCAGAGGAACAGGGACTGCCAGTGTCCGAGGAGAAAAGGAACAACGTCGAGGGTAAGTGGCAGTGAAAACAGAAAATGAAAATCGGAATGAATCATGGCTTTTAACCAAAAAAAATTGACTGCCGAACTTTAAAAAAAATTCGACAAAATTCAGCAATTAAATTCGTTGAGGTTCGAGTTCGAGTTCGTCAAAAAATTCGGCGAATTTTTTTGAGTTCGAGTTAGTCAAAAAATTCGGCAATGAAATTCGGCGATTTTTTTTTATTAAATTCGGGAGGCTTTGGAATTCAGCGAATTTCGAACTTAATCGATTAAGTTCGCCGAACCTGGTGACTTAGCTTTCAGCACCCTCTAGATATCTCTAAGGTTCAAGACCAAACCTTAGCTTATGCTGTAGTAGCCTTCTTACTTGCAATACTTACCTTTGATTCCTTTCTGAGATAAGTTGACCCTAAACCGAGATGTATATAGGCTCCTTTTTAGATCAAAACCGAACTGTTGATACGCTTATAACTGCCTTTCTTCACACTGAAGATGACCTCCTTTCTGTGGCATATTCCTCTTTTACACACTACAATCCGCACTCCTATTGCAGACTTGAATCTAAGAACAATAGTTCTTACTTCTGTGTTATAATTCCTTCATCCTGCTCTAAAATATTACTTCTCTTCGATGCATCAACCACAGACTGTACCTCGCATTCTGCTTCAGACTTCTCCGTGATTGTATCCTCAAATGAACCGCAGACCTTACCTTTTATAGTGTACTCCTTTCTATGATTTAGGCCGACCTTGCAATTTGTTGTAGGCCGACTTGTTCAAGGGTATGTGAGCCAACTTGTCCACTGTTCATAGGCTATCTTGAGGAGGTATTTCAATGTTGATCGTGAGCAACATTCTGAGCCATGACTTCAAGGCTTATGTGACAAGGTCTTGAGGCATACTAGTTTGACTTAACTCTTCATATATTAGTACATTTATGACAAGATGACAAATCCCTAAAAGACATCAAGAAGAAGTCTTTTGACCTATAATAAAACCTTGCTCATGAAACCTGTGAAGCAAGCATAACAAAAATACATTATATTATCTTTGTCTTCTTCATTACATAAATACAAAATTACATATTCAATATGAAGACTAAACCTAGTTACACTTTTCAACACTCCCTCTTAACTAGGGAGGTATTCATAATGGTACATGGTCACTTTCAATCTAAAGAATCCCATAAGAAGAATCGGATTGGTAATCGCATCTATATAGCATCATATCAACCAACATTGTCCTAGTGCAAGGCCTTGAGTAACAGCCCCATCTCTCAACGAGACAATGGGCTACGACACTGGCGAGACACATGACTTATAGACACCATAGTCATTGTCTCTCCAAGGTACATACTCTGTCCAGTTGTTCCCAAAGTATGACCTTCTTGGACTATTCTTCTCTTGGGTAGCCAGCCCTCAAAGAATATTGGTCCCTGACTACTCTTATCCAGAATGCCCTATCTCATTCTCAAAGAGCATCGAATGCTAGATGATTACCCAATCCTCCATTCTGTCTTCCAGGTGAAGACCAAAATGATGGGTCTATCCATTCTCTCCTCATGGCCTTCACTAAGACTTACAGTTTTTAATCCTGGTCTAGTGCATGCCACATGAATTAGAGAATCATATACGTCACTCCCTTAGAACTCAGGAAGGACATACCTCAAGTTTTTTCCAAGTAAGAAACTTACCACCAGGCTCCCTCTTAACCAGGGACCTACAGCAGCAATGGTGAGACACCCAACTGCTCATCAAGAATTCCTCCCCTCGATGTCATGGATTTCGATATTGAGGAATCTTCAACTTTTGGCTTTACAGGGCACAGATCATCCATCATTTTCATCCACGAGTCATGTCAACCATCAGAAAATGATTCATCAGTCTTTCTCATCTGGTCCACCTTTATGCCACGCTGCTTTCCTTCGAACCATCTCCCAAGGATCTTACATCCTTCCACATCATTGGCAGCCCTGCATAAACGCATCCAGATAAACATATAAATATGAACTTTTAAATCAAAAGTTACCACAGTGATGATCTTTTACCATGACATCTTCCTGTAGGCATCGACATCCTCTATTTAGATTGACACATCCCCTAAAGATATGTATTGTCAAGGGTCTCCTTGTTTACCATAATTCTATCAGAGTCCACATATCTTCCCAGGAGATCTCCTAGTCACATCTTCTTGGCCTCTGGATGATAACCGCTTCTTGACATGGTTGCAATTTATGATCTCTTCCTTTCTTTCTCCACACAGCTTCATTCTCAGGGACTCCCAGTATCCAATTCCTTGTTTGTATACAACCACCTCATATTCCATATGAGGACATATTTGATTTCATCTGTTAGTGGCAACCTGTGCACTAGAAAAGATCCTCCTTCCATTGTTCATACTTCTAAAGATAGAAGTCCATCACCTACAACCATATGACATGACTTCATAGCATCCAGTGTCAGCATATATATATATATATATATATATATATATATATATATATATATATATATGTACCTCATCCTTTTCCTTTTGAGTCATCCTGCAGCAATTTCACTAGAATGAAGAACTTCATTCCCTTGACCTGCTTCATCAATATGTCATCATGTTTTAATCCCCAAATTTTGTTTCGATAAGGATTATTGAATGATGACCCTTGATCTTTGATGACTTTCTTCCATCAATGTTGTTATCAGTGAGGTTTCTAGGAGCTACTTCTTTAAGTGTTCCTTCCATGCTTCTATCATGATGCTATTAATATACACTGCTTCCTATCATATTATTTTACAACCAACAAAAATCACATAAAGAAAAAGATGATCTCAATCATAATAGAGATCTTTCGCTTTCTCCTTTCTTAGATTTCTTTGCATCATGTTCTTCTCTTTCATTTGTGACATGGGCTTCTTCCTTTCTCCTCTTGTCCTTTCTAGATTTAGGACAATCCCGTTTATAATGCCCAAAATTATTACATCCAAAGCATCGTGCTTTGTCCATATTTCTTCTTTTATTCTGAGGACCAAATTTACCGAATCTTCCTTTCTTCCTAGACATGGCTACAAAGGCTTGATTCCTTTCACTTGATCCTGTTTCAGCTTTGGCTTTCAATCTTGTTTCTTTTATCTTACTTAGATCCTGGAATGGCATTGCTTCTCCTTTCCCATCGATGCTTGAAGTGAAACTTCCCCATTCTTTAGGTAGAGCATTTTGTACCATAGTGAGTATTTCTCCATCAGACATTACTTCCCCCAATTTCTGCAGTTGATCTCGTATTGCGAAAATCTCCATTAGATATGGAATTATTCCTTCCTTTCTTGACATTCTTAATTTGTATAATTTTTGTCTCAGGGATATTATTTCCCCTGCAGAGCCTTTCGAGAATAGCTCCACCAATTTATCATATATTTCCTTTGAGGATTCTAGATTCGATATGTAGGGAATGAGAGAGTCCTTTATGGATTCTATAAGAATCCTTCGGGATCTTAAGTTTCCCATCATGTATTTGATATATGCTTGAATGTCTTCTTTTAAAGGTTGAATTGTAGATCCGTCGATGTAGCCCATAACTTCATTTTCAATTAGATTCAAATCTGTCATTTTCTTCCATGCACTAAAGTTTGATGACCCAACCAATTTGTTGTTTTCTTTGCAACAAGTCATTTTGACAAATTTAGATGATGTCATAGATACTTACTTGAGTAGAGTGATGATGAAGATGAAGTTAGTGTTATGAAACCAGCTCCAAAAATAGAAGAAAAGAGAGATCAACGCCTTAGAAATAAGCCACTTCGAGGAGGCAACCTCTTTTACATTACATAAATGAACAATTCTTGGATGATACAAATGAAAAAACCTTCTTTCTATATATAGGAGTCCATGGGGTCACAATATAATCTTAGCCGACCTAACAATAATAATGTTAAGGGCACAACAATAACAATAGTGGCTTTTATGGAGCACAATAATAACAATATGGGGGTTACAGGGGTACAACAATAACAATAAGGGGGCTACACTAACAACAATAAGGGGATACACTAGTATTATAGGGACCTAATATGCCCCTGTCCTTCAAACAAGTGTTGCCTTCAACGCTTGATTATTTCTAGATGCTTCTGTATAAAATTCTCATCCTCCCATGTGGAATCTTCAACAGGTAAGTTCTTCCACTTGCTGAGATACTCTGAAATTGATTGATTTCGTAGTTGTCGAGTTCTTGTTTTTGTTACTGCTTCAAAACTTCTTTCGTTGTGATGTTGATCTTCCTGTTGTTTCATTCGATTATGCACCAAAGTTAGGTTATCCTTTGAGAGTTGGAAAACTTGTTGTTGATGCTCGATGTGATCTTCTACAACTTTATCATCCATATTAGCTTTCATTTGATCCTTCAAACCATCCAACTTAGCCTCCATTTTTGCTTTTAAACCATCTATTTCATCTTTGATTGCTCTTTGCAAGATCGAAATTTGTTGCACTTGGTACCATAATTTTGATATATCATTCTGCAATTCTTCCTCTTCATGCGTCATAGTAGAGCTTTTTGAGGGCCTAATGGGTGTGGAATTATTTTTGGGAGGCATTATATAACTCAATACTGATATCTATGCTTCAATATGCCCTTGGAATCACTTCAAACTAATTTTTCAAACAAATGTTATGCAAACTTGTTTAAAAAATACACACCTTTTTCTTGGTTTTTAGGAGGTCTATATTGAACCTGATTTATCTCTGTTATTTCGGATCTTCAAGATCTGAATTTCTATGATGTATTAGCCCTCTGAGTCCTCTTTCCAATTCCATAGGTCTGACCTAATTTGGATTCTTAAAGGCAAAGTTATTCCCAATCTCCCACAATGACTTAATTATGGATTGGTTTAGTAGAGCGAACTTGTACAGCGTGCCACGTGTCACTATTTCCTCCTTCGGCTCTGAAATCGATATACAAAAAACTAAAGTCCGTGTACTTTCAACCACCTTTTACAGAATTCAAATCTGATGCTCAGAGAAAGAGTTATGACGATTTTCCCAAGGTCACCTCTTTGAGATGAAATTCGGGAGCCTGCAAAAACCCTAACTTCCACAAGATCATATCTCCAAAAATATTGTGAACCAAGATCTGAAATTTTTACACGAACTTTCTCAGGATTTATTCGCAAATGGGTTTTTTTTTTAACATCTGAACCTTCGTAGAAAAAAAGTTATAGCGAAAATTCCAAGATGACCTGTTTGAAGCAGCGAAACCCTAGAATCCAAAGCTCTGATACCAAATGTTATGAAACCAGCTCCAAAAATAGAAGAAAAGAGAGATCAACGCCTTAGAAATCAGCCACTTCGAGGGGGCAACCTCCTTTACATTGCATAAATGAACAATTCTTGGATGATACATATGAAAAAACCCCCTTTCTATATATAGGAGTCCATGGGGTAGCAATATAATCCTAGCTGACCTAACAATAATAATGTAAGTGCACAACAATAACAATAGTGGCTTTTATGGGGCACAATAATAACAATATGGGGGCTACAGGGGTACAACAATAACAATAAGGGGGCTACACTAACAACAATAAGGGGATACACTAGTATTATAGGGACCTAGCAGTTAGGAACTCCCTCTTAGATTGAAATCTCCAATGTACATGTCTTCAAAGGAGTTGGATAATGTTGGATGGTGCTTGATGATGTGCCTTCTGTGAAATTTTCAAGAAGGAAAATATTTCTGCAATACTTGGTTTATTTCTCCTACTTATGAGATAAGTTATTTACAGATGCTTCAGTAAATTCTGAAATAAACACATTTGCAAATCTTCACTATCATCAAGAGCATAAGAACAGAAAGATAAATTACACAAGTAGCACAATAGAAACAACCATATGAACACCGTTACTTTTGGACAATTGTCCCCGGAAAAACCCAATGTGGGAAAACTAGTGTAGCAGATGAGGGTTTTGTATTTATCTTCAGAAATGGAAAGTACATTTACAAGAGTCTAATGAGCAAAGAAAAATTAGCAAACACCTGGCTGAATTTTCTGAAACCTCCAGACAAATTTCAGACCCTCGAGGTGACCTCCTTCACCCTTTGCGCCATCCAGCGTGAGAGCTCTGCACAGTCTCTCCCTGGACTGCGTGATTCTGCGTGGAGGGGGTCTTGCTGCTGATCAGCTCACCCTTCCCTTCATCCTCCTGTCTTCTGCTTCCCAATAACTGACTCCTCCCTCCTCCTTCTGCTTTTGAAACCCTGCCTCTACAATCTCAACCACTGAAATCGAATTCTCTTGCTTCAGAATCGATTTCCTTCGGGTATCGAGAGTATGCCTGGCTTAATTTCCAAATGGCCCTCAAATCTCTTCTTATAGTCTTCTTGCTGATGAATCAACGGCCAAGATTATATCGTTAATTAATGCCTTAGATTAAAAGATGACTTGATCTTCGTTTTCTAGAAGATTCACACTTTGCTCTATTAATACCCTTTAATTATTTAAGATTAAACTTAGGGTTTGCATTAAAATAATTAATTATTTTAATAAAGTCATATCCGAGTGGAATTTCCACAAACGATTTCTGGGTTCTCTTGATAACTATTGTCCAAGCCTCTCTACCAAAAATGAGACTTAGAACACTTCTCAATGTTATAGAAATCAACACTCCCTCTTAGCGAGGAAAGTGTTTAAGCAAGATACTGCTGCACTGCTCTGACTCTATAATATCTGTTGCGCTGATGTTGTCCTGGCTGCTGCCCCTCATCTCTGCACTGCTGCTTCCTGTACTACTGCCTTTGCCACTGCAGCTCCCTCTTCTTCTGAAGACCACCCTTTCCTCTAATGGAAAGGGTTCTTGACCATCCCCATCTTCTCTCTAAAGTAAGTGAATTTGATCTTACTTAGAGCCTTTTTTAGGATATCTACCACCTATTCTCCTGTAGGAATGTATCGCAACTATACTACTCCCCTCTAGACATAGTCCCTGATGAAGTGGCACCGAATGTCAATGTGTTTCGACTGATCATGAAACACAGGATTTTCAGAGAGCTTAGTGCACTCTGATTATCGCACATAATCCTAGTCGGTTCCATCTGCTTCTTAAGCAGGTTCAAGAATAACTTGCGAAGCCATATGGCCTCGCACGAAGCTGTGCTTGCTGCCATGTACTCTACCTCGGCTAAACTTAGTGCTACAGACTTCTGTTTTCTACTGCACCAGGAGGTCATTCCTGATCCGAGACTAAAACAGTATCCACTGGTACTTTTCCAATCCACTGTGCTTCAAGCCCAATCTACATCTGTGAACCGACTCAATTGACCTCATTTCCCTTGGTGTACTTCAACCCATACTCGATTGTCCCTCTCAGGTATCTGAGAACATGTTTGGCTGTTGCCCAGTGCACCCTCCTTGGTTCCACCATGAACTGACTAGGGTATTCACTGCATAACAGATGTCTAGTCTGGTATTGACCAGATACATCAATGATCTGATGAGCTGTCTGTACAAGGTGGGATCAGCCTCATCATCCTCTGAAGTGTCTATCTTCTTCCAATTAGTAATCATTGGCGTGGCCATGGGTCTACAATTGTCCATCTGAAATCTCTTCAGGATTTCTGTCATGTATCTTCCTTGCCCTAGGAATATTTCCCCTTTCTGTTGCTAGACTTCTAATCCAAGAAAATAGTGCAGCTGCCCCAGGTCCTTCATGTCGAATTATGTCGCCAGATTCTCCTTACAATCTTTGATGAGCTTGGATGATCCGGTCAAAAACAGATCATCCACATAAAGGACAAGAATAAGCGGCTCATCTCCTACTCTCAAGTAGTAGAGGCTGGGGTCTGCGTCACTCCTGAGGAACCCCATCTTCTACAAGTAGTTATCAATCCGTCCATACCATGCCCTGGGGGCTTGTTTTAAACCATACAAGGCTTTCTTAAGCCTGCAAACATGAGTCTTCTGCTCATGTGTCTCGAAGCCCTCTGGCTGTTCTATGTACATTTCCTCCTCTATTACCACGTTCAAGAACGCTGTCTTGACATCGATTTTAGTGTTGTAAAATGTAACTAGGTCGGTCTTCATGTTGACTATGTAAATAAGAAAAGGAGACAAAAATAATAAAAATGTATTTTTGTCTCATGGGTTTCATGAGCAATATTTTATGTGGATAGACTTCTTCTTGATGTCTATTAGGTTCTTGTCTTCTGAGTATAAATAGGATAAAGTGTCAAAGTCATGAAGGATCCAATTCAGATGGATATGCTCGAAGACCTTGTAAAGTAGCTCTCAACAACCCTCCAAAAGGTGTTGGAAGACAAGCTCAAAATATGGCGGAAACAACCTTCAACAATCTTGGAATATATGTGAAGTAATAAGCCAGAGAAATAAACTACAAGTCGGCCTAAGTAACAGCGGAATGGTCGGCCTAATAAGTTGATCAGTCTCCTATATATATATATATATATATATATATATATATATATATATATATTGCGGCTCATTTGAAGAACAATCGAATGCAGATTAGTCTGAGATTGGATAGCATATAAAGAAGTAGATCCAAGACAGTGTTGAATGCGGACCTGTCTAAGGTTACTCAAAGTTTAAGTGCGGATCTAAAGGACAGCAGTGAGTGCGGATAGAAGAGTACAGATTGCGGACTATACAAGAGGAAGCAGATTCAGGAAGGAACTGAAAAGTACAGTCTACGGAAGGTACAGGAAAGTATAGTGTGCGGATAAGTAAGGTACAGGATTATGAAGTGGTGCAACTAGATTACGGATAGGTGCAGGAAGGGTGCAGTGAGGATATCTCTAAGTTTGAAGAATCTAAGAAAAAGAGTTTTCCAAAGTCAAAGACAGTGTTTGTAAGAAGACAGGCTAGTGAGGAAGTTAAATCAGAGATTTACCTTCCTAACCCTATTTCAAGATATTCAGTTACTAGTGAAAATAATCCTGTCTCTACATTTGACTAAGTGCTTTGATAATTGACTTGATGAAAGATTAACTAAGTTAAAGAAGAAAATACATAAGCTGCTCACAAGTAATTCTCAAGAAGAGAATTTTTGTATTTGTCTCAAGCCCTACAAATTCACAACATGGTATCAGAGCGAAGGTGCTGAACATAAGGGCTGCTTGTCAACAAAGTCACTCAAAGAAGCACGGATCAAAGTTTGGATTGAAAAGACAAACCAGTTTGCAAAGAAGACTATCCAACTAGTTTATATGAAAAGATCAACTCATTAATCCTTGAGATCTAAAGATTTGCACTCAAAACATTATTTGAAGGAGAATCACAACTTCTAAAGATATTCATTATATTCAACGGTTCAAGAACAACAACGTTGAAGAAAATAAATTGTTGACTTCATCAACATAAAGGGAGCTGCAAGCAAGACCACTCAAGTAAGTATTCATGACCCTATCTGTCAAAATGCCTTTTTGTAAAGAAAGCAACAAGCTGGTTGGATCATCAAACTTCAGTGCATGGAAGAAGAGAACAGACCTGAATTTAATTGAAGACGAAGTAATGGACTATATCGAAGGATCTACTGTTCAACCTCCAAAAGAAGATACTTCAGCACATGCCAAGTACATGAAGGGAGAAATTAAAGCCCAAAGGATTCTCATAGAATCCATCAAAGACTCTCTCATTCCCTATGTATCAAAACTAAAGACTGCAAAACAAATATATGAGAAACTAGTGGAGCTATTCTCTGTCAATATTGCTGGAGAAGCAATCTCTCTGAGACAAGAACTCTACAAAATGAAATTATCAAAGGAAGCAGGAATTGTCTCATATTTTATGAGGATTTCTGAAATAAGAGATCAACTACAAGAACTAGAAGTGATGTCTGACACTGAGATGACAACAGTGGTGTTGAATGCTCTACCAGAGGAAAGGGGAAGCTTCACTTCTAGTCTATATGGGAAGAAAGAAGCCACTCCATTCCATGATTTGTGGTCTCTATGTAAAATAGAGGAAACAAGACTAAAGGCCAAAGCTGATACAGGATCAAGTGAAGAGAATCATGCCTTTGCAGCCTCATACAGGAAGAAAGGAAGATTCGGAAAATTTGGTCCTCAAAATAAAAGAAGAAATATGGACAATGTGCGATGCTTTGGATGTGATGAACTTGGACATTATAAAAGAGATTGTCCTAAATCTGGAAATGTCAAAAGGAAAAAGGAAGAAGCTCATGTCACGTATGAAAGAGAAGAACCTCACACTAAAAGATCTAAGAAGGAGGAAGCAAGAGATCTCTATTATGATTGAGATCATCTTTCTCTTTAAGTGATCTCTGATTGTTTGTAAAAATTGTATGATAGCAATGCACATTAAGAAGCATCTCGAAAAGAAGCATGAAAGAAGCTCTCAGTGTAACAGCTTCGGGAAAACCTCCCTACTTAAAGAAAGTAGCCATCAAGAGCAAGGGTCATCATAGAAACATACCTCTGGGATGTGATGACATATTGATGAAACAAGCCAAGGGAATGAAGCTATTCGTTTCTAAAAATTGCTACAGGATGACTCGAGGGAAAAAGGTATGAGGTATGTATACATTTATATGCTGACATTGGATGTTGTGATGTCATGTTATATGGCTGTAGGTAATGAACTTATGTACTTAGAAGTATGAACTATAAAAGAGTATCTCTCAGTGCACGGACAGATAAAATCAACATAATATGTCCTCATGGTATATGAGGTGGTTGTCGAATGTTCCTGGAAATGGAAAATGTGCAGAAAGGAAGAGGTCATGAAATGCAACCATGTTTTGAGGCAGGTATCATTTAGAGGCCAAGTAGATGTGACTAGAAGATCTCCTAGGAAGATATTTATATTTTGATGAAAGTTTGGAAACCCTTAGAAAAACATATCATTAAGGAGACATGTCAATCTATATGAAGGATGTCGATGCCTACGGGAAGATGTCATGGCGAAAAGATCATCACTAAGGTAACTTTTGTTCTAAAAGTTCATATGAATATGTTTTCTCGGATAAATTTGTCAGTGGTGGTCGCCAATCATAAGAACGGATGTATGATCCTTGGATATGATTTGAAAGAAAGCAACATGGCATAACGAGCGGACCGGATACACGTAGTCCGATGAATCACTCTCCGATAGCTGTGACATGACTCAAGATGGAAGTGATGGATGATCCAGTGCCCTATGAAGGCTAAAAGTTGAAGATTCCTCAATATCGAAATCCATGACATCAAGGACAGAGAATTCTTCATGAGCAGCCTAGGTGTCTCACCATTGCTGCTAGAAGTCCACCCCGGTTAAGAGGAGGCGATGATGAGTTTCTTACTTGGAAGAAACTTGGTAATTCCTAATAATGAGCTTAGGGACATTCCTTGCATAGGAATGAGTACATTCCCTTGTGGAATAGGTCCTCCCCGGTTGAGAGGGAGAGATAGACACATCATTTCCGGGTCTTCACTTGGGAAGACGGAATGGAGGATTGGGTAATCATCCGGCATTCGATACTCTTTGAGAATGCATTAGGGCATTCAAGACAAGAGTAGTCGGGGACCGATATTTTTTTAGGGCTAGCTACCCAAGAGAAAGAATAGTCCAAGGTCATACTTTGGGAACACCCGAGTGGAGTATGTACCTTGAGAGACAATGACGATGTCGTCTATAAGTCATGTGTCTCGCCTGAAAGCATTGTGTTAGAGGTCCCCTGGTTAAGAGGAGACTAATGATGACTTTCTTACTTGGAAGAAACTTGGTAATTCCTAAGAATGAGCTTAGATACATTCCTTGTATAGGGAATGAGTACATTCCCTTGTGGAATAGGTCCTCCCCGGTTGAGAGGGAAAGATAGACACATCATTCCCGGTCTTCACTTGGGAAGTACGAATGGAGGATTGGGTAATCATTCGGCATTCGATACTCTTTGAGAATGTATTAGGGCATTCAAGACAAGAGCAGTGCCTGGGACCGATATTTTTGGAGGGCTAGCTACCCAAAGAAGAATAGTCCAAGAAGGTCATACTTTTGGGAACACCGGGTGGAGCATGTATCTTGGGAGAGACAATGACGATGGTGTCTATAAGTCATGTGTCTCGCTAGCATTGTAGCCCATTGTCTCATTGAGAGATGGGGTTGTTAGTCAAGGCCTTGCACTAGGACAATGCTGGTTGATATGATACTATACGGATGTGATTACCAATCTTGATTCTTCTTATGAGATTCTTCGATTTGAAAGTAACCATGTACTTGTATGAATACCTCCCTAGTTAAGAGGGAGTGTTGAAAAGTGTAACTAGGTCGGTCTTCATGTTGACTATGTAATTATGCATTTATATAAAGAAGATGTCAAAGATAATAAAATGTATTTTTGGTGTACTTGTTTCATGGGTTTTATAAGCAAGATTTTTATTATGTAGATAGACTTCTTCTTGATGTCTATTAGGATCTAGGAATACATATACTTAGGGGTCATATAGGCATGAAGGGTTTAGTTTAGTATGCTCCAAAGACCTTGTAAAATAGCTCTCAAACAGCCCTCAAAGAAGATGGGAAACAAAGCTCAAAAAAGGCATTGAAAGTTAAGCTCCTATACAGCGTAGACAGCCCTCCAACATGCTGGAATAAACAACTCATGGAATGTTATTTAAGTCGGCCTGAAGTCAACTTGATGAGTCGACTTGAAGATTAGAAAAAACTACACCTATATATAATTGCTCTACAGTTCATTTGAAAACAGAAATTTTCGGATAAGTAGGTTCATAAAAGTGCAGGTCTGAAATGCGAAGGTCAAAAACTTGAACATAAAAGTGAAGTATAAATCCGAAGTATACATCTGAAGATAAATGCGAAGGTCTGGAAGTCTGAAGGTCTGAGGTCTAAAGGTTAATGCGAAGGTCTGAAAGTCTGAAGGTAAATCCGAAGTTTTGAAGGTAACCTCGAAGTGCTGAAGGTAAATGTTGAATGCTAAAGGCGAGGTACTAAAGGTTAAAGCAAAGTGCTAAAAACAAAGTACTGGAGGATAATGCGAAGTGCTGAAGTACAAAACTGAAGAGGTAGCATCTTATAAGGAAATTGAGGAAAGTATAGATGTACAAACTAAGGTATGGACAAGTGCGGGAAAGCATTAATTCAAGGTTGCTGATTTGAAGAAGGAATTTATTAAAGATAAGACAGTAATCTTAAGGAAAAGAGGCAACAAGAAAATTGTTGAAAAGAAGAATTGAATTTGAAGGAGCAAGGTCTTGGAAGCATATCTAGGTCAAATTCTGGGTCACGGTGTTTTTCATTTGAAGATGTATAAGAAAAATTCTTTTACGGGTTTTTCCTCTCCAACAAGGGAGAGGTTTTGCCTTGGCTCTAGGAGCCTAACTTTTGTGTCTTGAGCATTTTGATAATTGACTTGATGAAAGATTAACTAAACTAAAAGAAGAATAAGACATAAGTATCACAAGTAAAGTCACAAGTAATTATCAAAGAAGAGAATTTGTATTAGCCTACAGCCTACAAATTCTCAACGATGTTTGACCTTGTGTAATTGTTAACATAGTGCACTTACCTAGGATGTTATTATCCTATGTGGCATGATGACTAACCTATTTGGTGCACACAATAGCAAAGCCAATTGCGTGTGTAATTAGGAGAGGCACCCATTTATGAGGATGAGCACTAGGCACTTCAAAGAGGGCACACAGCCATAAGAGAATAGGACTATGTGCCATACACCTTAGAAGTTGGATACTTGACTTTAGGATGCTTGGGTTGAGGAGCATACTTCATGGAGGTTTGTTATGGACCCATACACATGTTGAGAAGAAGCACTCGGGAGAACCTACTTTGGAAAACATACCAAAGAGAATTTGGTGCATGAGGATATGTTGCACACCTCTAGATTGTAGAGATCTCATGAATCTAAGTTTTATTGCAAATTGAAAAATTTTCACCTTAACCTTGAGGTTTTTCAGATCTATTTCCGTGAACCTTCAACCTGTTACCACTCAAACCAGCAAGGGATGTAAAAGGGACTCCTAAGAGGGCAACTCCTAAGTCAAGGGAAACAATGGAGACTTAGCCCACTCTGTCACTACAGTGCCCTATGATTGCTCGCTCTTTACGGACTTTCAACCGATGGGAGGAGACCCGATAGTTAGGAAGTACGCTTATAAAGAATGGATCAATGAATAGGTATGAAGTGACCTTAAAGACCCTTTCCCTAGGATAGAATGAAGAATGGAACTTGTTTGCCTTCTAAGCAAGGAACGATTTTCTAAGAAAAGGAGATGAGGATTGGAGGCTTGATGTCGAAGAAAAATGACCTATAAAGGAGCTTCTCAATCCCTAAAATCCCTTGGGAACTTGGATTCCCGAGTAATCCTTGATAAATAGACTTCGATGAAGAATGGGACCACGAGAGGCCAAGTGGACCCGGCCCTGGGTTAGAGGATGGATTTGGGCAACCAATGATGTTCTTAACATAGCCAAGGTGAGGGGAAAGGATCAAACAATAATTTTCACCGAAAGATGTTAAATTGATCCTACTTGGTTCTAGCCTTGGGAACACACTAGGCGGAACTTGATCCTAGAGCTAGGGCTTGGGGTATACGGAGATTCCCCCAGTCGAAGTTGCTTCAAATTCGGAGGAGAGTTAGGGGGACCCACCGGCGGAGTTGCATCTAGGAGATTGAAGTTTTCTGTGGCCAGTTTCCCGAGACATTGATGCCCTATGTGACCTAATGGGGCTAAACCTAGGAAAAAAGGGAAAAAAGTGAAAAAGAGAGGTTAAAATGATCACCCTTTTTTAGAGACCAGTGCCAAATTCACTTGGGGATATGGAGTCAAGGATGATAATGAAGAAGGATTTAGTTTCTTGGTCAAGGAGGCTCCAAAAGTCAACTTCGTCCAATGTTAGAGGAAAGAGAAGAAAAAGTGACTTTTAAGCATTTATACTTCATACAAACGATGCAAGCTTATCAAGATAACATGATCTCTAGGACATTTCATTCATCTAACAATGGCTCATACTTAGAATAAGCTAAATAAACACATAATTCCACATCACATATGTGCAGTAATTATCCTTAATTATAGCGAATGTTCCAATGTATGCGCGCAACAAGAAAAAATAGTGTTAAATTTGCACTTACAATGTTAGAGAGTATATCAAACTAGCATCACATTTGCAATTAAGAAGCTCCAAGATAGAAAGAACCTAATCCATACATCAAAATTCATCCATCATGCAAAAATAATCCTCCAAGGAAATATGTGAAGTTCTCAAAAGATAGAGAGATCCCAAGTCAAGTGATGATACAAATGAATAAAACTAACTCCTATTTATACACCACTTAGGAGTTCGATTTAACTAATGGGCCTATTGTTAGTTTTTGTAGCATCGATGCGTTCTAGCCTTGAAATTTTGCATAGAGGAAAAGAATAAATGAGATCTCCAAAACCCAAAAAATCGTTTCTAGAAATTCAACATAGATACAACTTAATTAGATTATTAGTCGGTTTTTTATTATTTCCTAAGTCTAAACTTAGGGAATATGATTAATTAATCGAATTAATTAAGTCATGGTGTGAATGTTCTAGAAAGTCACATGGATACGATTTCTAGTTAATCGTAGCCATTGATTAAGATATAATCTTGGTTGTTGAAGTCTCAACGAACAATTATAAGAAGTCGATGGGGCTTGCGAAATCACTTGAGATACTTGAGCATTTTGATTTTACTGGGAAATCGATTTCCGGATTAGCGTGTGTTTTGTTGCCGGAAGTGATTCGAGTAAGATCCAAGCGGTGAGAAAGGGGCAAAGATAGTGAAGTCGGAGGAGGAATTCCCGGATCCGGGGAGGAATTTCATTTCGCTGAGGAGAAGGTGAAATTCAATGCCGAAGTTGGGCATAGATTCTACTGGGTCGAGAAAATTAGTTTCCCGGACGATCGACGAGATTGCATGAGGTACCCTAGCGTTTCGAGCTGTAGTGATGCGAGTTGATTGCGTAGGGTAATGCAGAGATCGCACGAGAGACAGTCTAGGGAAGACTCAATTTAGAGTTGACGTCAATGTCGGATACCTCTATGGAGTGAGGAATTTTCCTCACTAGATACTTTTGCCGCTTTTTCTCTGTTTGGATTGCCGGGTTTAGGCATTCATAGTTTGTACTCGCATTTCCTCTATCGCATAATATTAAAACCCTCGACTGCACCGATTTTCCCAAGTTGGGTTTTTCTAGGGACATTGGTCCAAAAATAACGAGTGTTATTTGTGTGTGTGCATATATTCCTTCCCCGCATTTATTTTTTTCTTCCACGAGTTTATTTGTGAATATTGCGGTGTATTTAATTCGATATTTGTCGTAGGAAAGCGTAGATAAATTCGTTGAGTAAATTAGCAATTAGAAGAATTAACATCAATTGTTGCAATAGGATTCGGGGGTGTAGCCGAATTTTCTACACGGTATTAGAGCATAGATAATCGAGCGAAAAGCTCAATAGCGAGAAGAAAAAGAGAAGTTTCGATGTCTCGACGCATGAGCGACGAATTCGAAACCCCATAGGGTTGCGCAATTCCTTGGCCAAGAGGTTGTGTTTCTCGAGGAAAATCAGCTTTTTTTTCACGAGAGAGCGACGAGAAAAACTCAACTTTTCCAAATCGAGAAATTCCAGAGACAGTGGGAGAAGCTAGTATCTTTTTGCAAAAGCAAATCTCCGGTGGACGCATTGGTTTTGCAACGACGAGAACTAGCGTTGGGAAGAAGAAGAGCACACACTAAGGGAAAAGTTTCCTTAGGGAACTTCTAGTTTGAAGAAGTTCGATTTCCCTTTCATATCGACAATAGTTGTGAGAATAGTTTCTCACTCCAAAAAGGGAGTAAGTATAGCTAGGCAACGACTAAGCGAAGGGAAAGAGGAGATTTTCGACATTGTCGGAGATGGCCACAAATGGGCAAGATCCATGGAAGAGTAGCAAATTAGATCCGGATGCTGCATAGATTTATCACATGGATCGAGTATCCTTGCTACGGGAGCCTAATAGAATTAGTAGCAAAAGGATCATAGTGTCGAGCAGAGTGCGAGTCATTCATTTTGATAACGGTTTTATAACTAGTTGCAAGATGCAAGTGCGGTTCCACCCGAGAAGGTTCCCGGTGCAAAGCTATACGGTCCTAGTTTCCAGGGTACGGGAGGACGAGTGCGAGTTGCCGAGAGGGAGAAAAAGATATTTCCCATAGGGAGATTGAGACCTAGAGGGAATCTACTTTCATAGGGAGTAGCCCCTATGGAAGCTAGTACTTCAAGATCCGAGGAGATCGGACTCATTATTGCGGCAGTTGCGAGCATCGGTAGAGCAATAGCGACGAAGCAATATGAGTAGATCGATTTCACCATGTTTGCGAGACATCCCTTTAGGAGTGAAGTGCGGTGACTTGGTTATGTAGCCCCAGAGGCTACGGTTGGGAAGGATTCTTTAGCGGGTCCACCTCTTGAATCAATACCTTGCTACTGACCTATAGGAGCCCACGATATTCGGTAGCAAGATGTACCAATGGCGATTGATGCGGTTAGATGACGAGTGACGGTGCAATGACTAGTAGTAGTCGGATGTTGGGGAGCACGGTGCGAAGTTGGCGGCGGTGTAGATGGCACATTGCAAAGTCGAGCGGTAGCAAAAAGCCTTCATTGACGAGCGCGAGAGGCTAGTAGCGATCGAGGACTTGGGTGACGGATGCATCATACTAAACACGGTTGGTTCGAGTAATTTGGATATTTCTCGGTTGCGAGATGTTGTAGTTGCAGGTAGCAACGAGATGAGAGGGAGTTGCGAGATGTTGTAGTAGTAGCAACAACGGAGTTGCGGTGCAAATGCAATGTTGGCACCGGTTAGCAACGTCGCCGCGACGGCACATATGCAATGCATATCGAGTTGCGTAGTGGTTGATGGGCAACGATAGACGGGACATCAACGGCGTGACGGGAGATGGTGCAGAGACGAGTGTATTGTGGCGGAAGTTGCAATACTAGAACACGAGTCCTCGCTAAAAGGCGGTGTTAGTTTTTGTAGTATTGGATGTGTTCCGGCCTTGAAATTTTGTGGAGAGGCTAGAATACATGAAATCTCCAAAACCCAAAAAATCGTTTTTGGAAATTCCACCTAGAGATGACTTAATTAGATTATTAGTCAATTTTTAATTATTTCCTAAGTCTAAGCTTAGGGAATATGATTAATTAATCATAATTAATTAAGTCATGGTGTGAATGTTCTAGAAAGTCACATGGATCCATTTCTAGTTAATCCTAGTCATTGATTAAGATCCAATCTTGGTCATTGAAGTCTCAATGAAGGATTATAAGAAGAAGATGATGGGGCTTGGAGAAATCACTTCTAGAAACTTGAGCGAGTTCGATTTTACTAGGGCCCGAGAAAATATTTTGGAAAATTCCACTTAGAGATGGTTTAATTAATTAATCGTTTTTTTAATATTTTCCTAAGTCAAATTTAGAAAGCTGATTAATTAAAGGGTATTAATTAAACTAAGTGTGAATCTTCTAGATAAAGTCATGGATCACCACCCAAGTTAATCTTAGCCCTTGATTATGTTTTAATCTTGGCCATTGAAGAGTCAACGGAAGAATATAAGAAGGAGGGTCGGGGGCCTATGGAACACACATCGGACGGAGAAAGAATCTAGAGATCGATTTCTTCAACCTAAGGAAGAATCGAAGTGATTCTCGATTGCAAAGAGGGGAAGGTGAAATCTCTAGGAGGGAGAATTTACGGAAGGATGGAGAGTAGAGGAAGAGAAGAGAGAAGGGAGCCATAGCGACGGCGGTAGACACTAGCGCGAGCGCGGTTACGTTGGGCCGGTGCGAGAAGCGGCAGAGGGAGTTTCCATTTCGGTTGGAGAGCGGTGAGGGTTCATCCAATCTCTAGAAGGCATTTACGGAAGGGGAGAAAACTCTAGTCTCACACAACGATAAGCACCGAGGGAATCATAAAGAGCGGCGACGACGAGTGATGCGAGTGACAACGTGGGTGACACGGTGCTACTCGGCGTGGGTGCGGGTTAGTGTCGGAACTTCATTATGGAGTGAGATTTGTCTCACTAAGCCCATTCTCATCGATTTCTTCGGAGTGATTGATTGATAAATACAATCACACATTTGTACTCATAATTTACGCATAATAAGGAAACCCTCGGATCTAGTTGCACCCGGTTTCCCTAGAATTGGGTTTTTTCGGGGGACAATTGTCCAAAACTAACGGTGTCTATGTGTGAATACTTGTGCTATTTCTTTTATGTTGTCTTTTTGATCGTGAAGTACGTAACATATTTTATTTTGTTATTTAACACAATGGAATGTTAAATATTTGTGTTTGAGAATGCAATAAAAGAAATATAATAAAGTAGATGCAGATAGAATTCTACATTATAGAATTTTCACGGTACCAAATGCATCTTCGTCATCCAAGAGATAGATCTCTAGCAATCTCTGAACATCTTTGGAATCCATGGAGTGGTGTCTCTTTGTCGTGGAGGCCAATGGCTCTCTACACACACACACCCTATATGTGCCAATGTAGCCCTCTAGAAATTTAAGACCCCAGTATAGGAGACCAAAACCAAATGGACACCATCTCTGCAATCCCTGCATTAAGATCCAATGCGTCCCCTAGCCTTCGATTACAACAAGTCATTAAAGCAATCGGTTAAAAGAGCTTACAAACCATGGACAAAAAGTGCACACTTCATAATGGCATGCCCTTCCATAGTGGGCTTTAGCATGTGCTAATGTCTCCAAGCCAAAGGGGGTTAGCCAGGTACCTTATTGAGGTGGTTTCTACCTTGTCCAAGGCTATGTCACAAGGTTCGGCAAACTTCAACCTTGAGGTTCGAATTTTGGCTAACCTTAAAAAATTTTGAGGTTTGGCGAACCTCATCGAACCTCATAGCCATTGACCAGGTCCATAGATCAAAACTCATAACCTCATGTCACAATTCGAGCTTGTAATGTATCCTTGCAATTTCCATGATCATGATAGCATTTTTTATGTTTATTGATGTTGATATATTACTATTTTATCCTATTTATCATTTAAAACTTAGTATATGTAAATATATAGAAAATGTATATAGACGAACCCTAATGGCGAATCTCATCAAAAAATTCGAACACAAGCAGAAACTAATCATTGTCGAACCCAAACTCGAACCCGAACAATGTGACATAGGTCCAAGGTACATCCCTCAAATGGTGGTGGAATGTGATAAAGAGGTGAAATGGAATAGGGGATGAGAGTGGCAACTTGGGTAACATATTGGGGGTGGCTAAAAAAATGGGAAGTCCACACCTAGGTATATAATGTGTAGGAGGGAGCAATCGTGGTACATGAGGTGCCCCAGACCATGATTTTTCCACCCTTCTTTATATGTGTTAAAATTGGACAACTACGTCCAAACTCCATGTTGTGATGGTCGGATTAAGATATCGATATTTTTGTTGGATTCCTCTTTCGGAGAGGTGTAAGATCCATATAAAATATATCTTAATCCGATAGATGCGAACATTTATTTTGAATTTATTATTTATAATAAATTATATGTGCGGAGTTGGCCTTAATGTTTTGCACCCCCGACGAGATGTGTCACACACCTCAATGATGTATATAAATACGAGTCAAACTTGGAGAGCATTACACGCCAATTCATCACACATCTTCTTCTCTTCTCACGATTTAGTACGAGCTCCTTGGAGGACGATTTCGACTCACACGTGGGAGGAAGGACGAACGCATACGGCAAGAGGAAGGACGAAATTACTGCTGACTAGGGTTTCCAAGGAAGTTTGACCGGCGTTGACTTTGGTCAACGCATGGTCAAAAAGGGCTGAAATTTGTTGGAGACTTCGATTTTAGGAGGCCGTACACATTGGCACAAAAACCGAGGTCAAAGGTTGACCGAACTTGGAGTTGCGTTGACTTTTATGTTGTTGCCATGCGTTGACTTTTACGAGACGAGCGTTGATTTTTACGGGAGTTGACTTGTGTTGACTCGGTGAGCGAGTTGAGGATTGTTGTGACACATTGCAGGGTTGGGCGATCATGGAGACTTTGCTTTGGTTGAAGCATCCTGGTCGACCGTAGTAACGCACCATCACATTCTTCGTTTTTTGGTTTGTCTTCTATAGATCCATCGATATGTTCTATCGACATTTTACTTAGCTTGTTTGGGTGATTGCTTTGTAATAAAAGTAAAAGTTGCATCAAGCATAGAACATCTACAAAAATTTACATGGTATCGGAGCTTGAGGTGAAGACAAGCCCTACCTTTAGCAATCATCATCGGAGAAAATGGGTTCCACAAGTTATGAATTCAAGGAGAATGACAAAGGTAGTTCGGAAGGGATGACTTCCATGCCCTGGAAGATGATATTAGATCTCAAATTGGAAGACCATGATCTCATGGACCATGTACTCGGGTAAGATACAAGAACCTCCATCCAATGCTCTGCTCGTTTGCTAAAAACAAGTATAAGAAGGGGGAGATCTAAGCAAAGGCATGTTGATCGGGAGAATCCATACATAAAAGCACAGTGGCCTACATCTCACGAGTTGGGTACATCCAAAGAGATGTATGATAAATTGATCTCGATGTTCAAGGTAAACAATGTAAACCAAGTGCTATTCTTCAAGAATCAATTGAAGAATATGAAGAAGAGATCGGGATGAGTCCGTTCGAGTCCGAGACATACTTTACAAAATTGATCGAGATCGGGAATAATCTGACGGCTATTGGGGAGACAATAGCCGATCGTGAGATGGTACTCACCGCACTTGGAGGACTCCCATATGAATGTCATGTATTCAACACTACCATTCTCAATAATAGTACAATTCCCAACTTTTGACAGAGCTACTTGTCCGGATGCATGCAAGAGGAGACAAGAATGAAGGAATACGAAAATGACAAGAATGTCGCCTATCTCTGCTCATTCTAGAAAAGAAGAACTTCAGGTGGTCCTAAGAACAAAGGAAGAACAAGGGCTCAAGGAAAGAAGGGCAAGTGTTTCACTTGTCATAGAGCTTAGTCACTATGCTAGAGAATGTCCCTTCAAGAAGGATTCTCCCGATAGTGATGACAACAACAACTACGGGAGGAATGGAAATCAAAGAAAAGGAAAGAGGGAGGCTCCCTCTGATGAAAACAATCTACCTTTCAAAAGGTCTAGAAACTCCGGGTATGTGGAATCTAATCTTTGTTGACAAAAGAGATGAATACATTCTTGTATCTGCTCTCTCTGTTGCATCCCCGCCCAGACACTATGGATGTCGCAGTTGATAGATAGTGGTGCCTCAAGACACATCACTTTGGGTTCAAGGAAGCACTCTCTCGACATGGTTGAAAAGGATACCAATGCTGGAAATTATACTTGGAGGTAATGCCACATATCCCGTGAGAGGGTGGGAGCTGTGACTCTCCACTTGTCTCAAGGACAAGTCCTACATTTAGCGGGATGTACTCTATGTACCAAAATTGAAGAAGAACTCTTGTGTCTATATCGACGATTGAAGACAAAGGCTTCAATGTGGCATTCATTGAAGGAAAGGTACGCATGTGGAAGAAGAATCTCAAGGAAGCTATTGTGATTGGTTTTAGAGTTGGAACACTCTACCAGGTCGAAGGAAGTCCTCTAGGAGCTATGACATGTGATACTATCAGACAAGCCGAACTATGGCACCAGAAAGGTTTGACACCTTCATTACAAGGCCCTTCCCAGAAGCAAGGAAGGTGGTGACAAGGATGCCCTGATTTTGAAAATAATCATGAAGGTGTATGTAAGGGTTGTGCGAAGGAAAACACAAAGGGGACCTCTCCCCAACTAGCATTTGATGTCTTGCATTGATATATGTCCGATATGATCGCTCGTGACATCCTTGACAAGATGTTCTTTTTATGAGACAAACATGTTCGGGGAACGTTTGCGGAAGAGCTAGCGACGAGAGGGAGACCACAATGTGTGTGGACTACGAGAAATCTCTCGAGCCTATAGAGTTTATGTACTTGATCGAAGGAAAGTTGTAGATCTTCAGAGATCACGAGGGAAAATCATGAAGCAAGACTCGGGAAATCAAGAATGCTTTGAGGGACATGTCGCCACGAGGGGGACATTCAGAAAAGCTGGAAGCCCGTGCGAGATACAAGGGCATCTAGTTTGCCATGAGTACTATTGTACAATGCGAACTCGGATCTTTTGAGGAAGCCGTAAAGCATCAAGGATGCTATGCACGAAGAATATGAGTCGATGTCGGGATGTGGTTCCAAGGCCCGAAGGACAAATCGGTTGTCACCGCGAAATGGCTCTACAAGATCAAGCATGGATACGATGGAAGTCTTGAAAAGTTCAAGGCAAGATTTGTTGCCCGAGGGCTTCTCTCAAAAGGAAGAGGTGTATGTAGAACAACCTGCGGGGCTTGAAGTCCGAGCATCGGGACACCCATGTCTGCGGGTTTGAAGAAAGCCCTCTATGGGGTCTGAAGCAAGCACCCGAGCTTGGTACGAGAGGATAGTTACCTACTTGATGAGGCTGAGGCTTCACTCGAAGTATCTTCGATCCGAACCTTTGCTTCTAGGTTGTCCGGGGGAAGCCCCTCATTGCAGTGCGTTGTATGTGGACGATCTCTCTCTGACAGTGCGTCGACCCTCTCAATGTATGAGGGAGCTCGATACTAAGTTCGAGATGAAGGACCTAGGACGTGACACTACTTCCTAGGCCTAGAGGTCTAGCGAGAGACTGGCGAGATTTTCCTTTTTTTTCAAGGAAAATACATTATGAAGCTTACTGGTATGATGGGATTTGTAAGTCCGTATCGATGGAACTCAACTTTAAGAAGTTGAGTGCAGCGTGACTGCTTTGGGCCCGTGTTAGAAAATCTTACTTGAGTGTCGTCAACTTGTGGGGGGGGCCACGATGTTCTTAGGAAACATCCGTCGGGACATATGTTGTGCGGTGAAAACTTTGAGTCAACACATGGTTGATCATAACATTCACTAGGTTGGTGCCTAGAAACTCTTGAGATATCTACGAGGGCACGATAGACCATGGGGTCCGAGATACACTGCTAGGGAGTGTGACACTCCATGGATATACTGATGTTGATTAGGGGTCGGGCGGTGTGGTGGATCGCAAGAGCACATTTGGATGCTACTTCACATGTAGATGCCCGCCGGGCAGAAAGCCGAAGTCGGTAGGATTGAGCACCGCGCGAGGCCGAATACATTGTAACATGTATGGCACAGTTGTGAAGTCACTTGGTTGCGAAAACTCTTTAGTGAGTTATTCAAGCATGTGCTAGATGCCACCCAGTTATCCTTTGTGATAACTAGAGGGGGGATTCGTTTGTCATAAAAATCCCGTGTTCCACTAACGATCCAAGCATGTTGATGGTCTGGTACCACTATCAAGGGATATGGTACGGCAGGCGCCGTAAGGCTCGATCATATAGGAGCGATGAGCGGGTCGCGGATATTCTCACTATGCCCTTGGGGAAGGTCATGTTCCTAACCTTCCGTGAGAATCTTGGTATCGTGGAACGACCCTATGATGTGGGTCTGTTGGACGATGAGCTGCAGGGAGCTGCGGGGGGCTTTGGGGAGAGCTTCTGGGAGCTATGGGCAACGACAAGGCTAGGCTTGCCAAACCTTGTTGGTGTGCTTGGACCCCACCGTTGTGATTTTGAGTTGGTTCACCTCTCATTATCGGTGCCCCGTATGCATCCTACCCATTGAGTTAAGGGCTCATGGGAAGTACCTCTCATTTGGCCAATGAGATGGGAAAAGCTAGAGATTAGTAGCAAAGGCGATGGACGCATCGGAATTTTCCGTACTCTCTATCTAGGATGGCACGGTCCAACCACTTGATGCGGGATCAAGTATAGTGAGGTTTCGGACCTCCGCTCGACTTCGGGTCGGATGAACTAACTTCGGGTTGGTTGGAGACTCTTTGTGAGTCGACGGGCAGGTCTCGGACCTGCGAGGTCTGAATCTGTCGACGGGGGATGATGTCTTTGTGACTAACCCACTACGATTACGAAATAAAGAGGCCCGACAAAAGCAAGTTACGGCGGGATGACGCACGATGTTTGATTGCATCGATGGATGGAGTTCTCCCTAGTTGAGAGGGAGTGTTAAAATTGGACAGCTAGGTCCAAACTCCATGTTGTGATGCTCGGATTAAGATACTTGATATTTTTTGTTGGATTCCTCTTTCGGAGAGGTGTAAGATCCATATAAAATATATCTTAATCCGATGAGCGAGACATTTATTTTGAATTTATTATTTATAATAAATTATATGTGCGAGTTGGCCTTAATGTTTTGCACCCCAGCGAGATGTGTCACACACCTCAATGATGTATATAAATACGGTCAAACTTGGAGAGCATTACACGCCAATTCATCACACATCTTCTTCTCTTCTACGATTTAGTACGAGCTCCTTGGAGGACGATTTCGGCTCACACGTGGGAGGAAGGACGAAGCGTACGGCCAAGAGGAAGGACGAAATTGCTTTGCGGCTAGGGTTTCCAAGGAAGTTTGACCGGCGTTGACTTTGGTCAACGCATGGTCCAAAAGGGTGAGAATTTGTTGGAGACTTCGATTTTAGGAGGCCGTACACATTGGCACAAAAACCGAGGTCAAAAGGTTGACCGAACTTGGAGTTGCGTTGACTTTTTATGTTGTCGCCATGCGTTGACTTTTACGGGACGGCGTTGATTTTTACGGGAGTTGACTTGTGTTGACTCGGTGAGCGATTTGAGGATTGTTGTGACACATGCAGGTTGGGCGATCATGGAGACATTCGTCGGTTGAAGCATCACGTTGACCGTAGTAACGCACCATCACATTCTTACGTTTCTGGTTTGTCTTCTATAGATCCATGATATGTTCTATCGGCATTTTACTTTACTTGTTTAGGTGATTCTTACGTAATAAAAGTAAAGTTGCATCAAGCATAGAACATCTACAAAAATTTACAATATGCCTTTTGTGTTTTATGATTTTTTCAATTGATTAATTGCTCGAGGCTCAAGGGCAAGAGCATGATGTGTAATATATAGCAGTGATTACTCCCTTTTTGGTAGGGTGGTTCATCGCCCTCCAGGGGTTGGGACAATGATGGGTTCTTGTATGATAAAGGAGGCTCATCTAGGGCCCATGGAACCAACGTGATGGCCACGGGTATGGCGTAGAGCTCATGTATTGGCTTTTTCCCATGTGCTAATTATGTTTGTCTCGGCCATCTTTTGCATTTTATGGTATGTTTTCCTATTGAATGTGGTCATTTATGCTTTTACTTTTCTTTTTAGCTGCTTCAACCTCTAAGGCATCGTTCCAAGCTTGACCCAAGGTGGGGGCAAGGGAATGGGGAGGATAACCCTATGTGGACCCAGTGAAGCAATGTGTACCCAGGTGGGAGAGATGATGAACGGGGATACAGTGATGAAAGGGGAATAGTATATGTGGATAAGGGAGCGGGACCATGTAACCAACGTCAGCATTTCCCAAGTAACTCCACCCTAAATCCAAATGATCAGTAAAGGAGATACCACAGGACTAAAATCCAAGGGTAACACCTAGAAGAAGTCAAGGGGACAAAAGCACAAAATAAACCCACTCTTTATGCAAAATACCCCCATCAATCCATGCCCATAAGTGTCCATGATAAGTAAACCGTACTCAATTACCAAATGACAAGTCATACCTTTAGGTTGGGAAGGCCCACCTTCAAAAATACGATGAATACAGATGGGTGATGGACCACATGGTTGGCTCAGGTGGCAGAGAAATGGCACAACAAGCTAGTTGAGGGCTGCAAGGGACTGTTGGCTGTCGGCTGAGAACCATCATGGAGAAAAAATTTATCCTAGGGATGTCACCCATGAAGTGGTGGGTAACACAGCCCTAAGGCTGAATCTGAAATGTGAATTTGCAGTGGCTATATTTGACTTCTCTTCAGCCCAATTTCACAAGGCATCCCAAGAAAATAACTATTTTGGAAGAAAATTGATTTTATGCAAAATTGTCAAAATGTGTGTTTGGTAAAAAAGTACATTATCTAGGTCATGTGGTGGTACAAGAGGAAGGGGTGAAGGTAGATCCAAGTAAAATTAAAGAAATTGCAAAATGGCCCAAGCCAAATAACATTTCCAAGCCATGGGAATTTTAGGCTTGACAAGATACTATCAAAGATTAATCCTAAATTATGCTCGTGTGACTACAACCCATGACGCCAACAACATCCCCCCCACTCACCCCAACAAACGAATCTCTTAAAGAAAAAATTATTTCATTGGAATGATGAAGTAGAAAAGTTGTTTGAAGCACCCTATTTTAGAGACCCTTGATTTTATCAGTATTAACAAAAGGCAGCCACCATATGATAAAAAAATCCCTGCCATTATGCATACTCTAGCAAAAAAGCAATGATATCTTCTAGAAAGAAATTCCCAATATGTACAGATTACAATAGCCTTCAATACCTTCTACAACAAAACACATTGTGAAAAGAGCAACATAAATGGATAGAGAAAATTTACATCTTTGATATGGAAATACTACCATAAAAGGAGAAGGACAATATAGGTATTGATGCTCTTCCATGAAAGGATGAAGAGGTAATGTCATTTGCAGTCTCGATTGTAGTTCTTGAATGGTTGGATGAAATATGATGCAAATATGCCAAGAACCTGAAACATTTTCCATGATGAATAATCCAAATCAAAAATCCAAAATTTAGACGAAAGAATGGCAACATTTGGTATAATGGAAGAATCCCCATCTAAGCCTTGTTTCCCTTCAGGCAACTCCCTCAGAGGCACACTCATATGGGTGTGATTTGTTGCTGCCTTGATGAGATTTCTGCTCATCATTCTAGACTTGTTACTCTCCTTTCATTAGTTCCAATCCTATGCCCAACAGTCATTTACACAAAGTAGTATATTAATTCCCATGCCCTCAATCTCAGATGTGCTAGATGATATCTTTGTTGCTTCAGTTAATAATTGGTATGGCTTTCCATTGTGTGACTCCCATTACCTAGAAATGGTGTTAAGGATTTAACTTGTTGACTAAATGCTAGCATTATATGGATGTTTTATCACTTTTAGCTTAATAAAATGTTACCTTCTTACTATTTTAAACTATTCTGGGACATAATTGTTTCTGAATAAATGTGACTTAGTCTAAGCCAAAGGGTACTACTAAGAATTCAAGGTGGGTAGCGTAGTCATACCCCTTCCATACATAACATTTTCTGTGAAATACTTTTACACTTCCATCCCATCCATAAAACTAAATAATCCCCTAACTTATGGTTAACTTACCAAACATTATCTAGAAAAGGGTCATGAAGAAAGATAAATAAAAAATGCAAGCCTTAAAAAGTCAAATCAAGCCAAATAAAAGGCTAAAGAGGTGAGGAGCAAAATAAATAAAAGAAAGAAACTATTTCATCATTCCTCCTTGCCCATCCCCCTTCCCACCCCACATTTCAAGTCCTAAGAGAACGACACTTATCTAAAGAAAAAGAGGACTTGAAATAAAATAGACCAAAGAAGAAATGGAGAAAGGGGAATTGTGTGTATGCTGATTTAATAAAATCTCCCTCCCACGGGATTTGCAAATGAAAGAAGACTCCTAGCCACAATTTAATCAGCTTGCTAGACTAGAATTACACCCTTAGCATTATAGATGAATTTGAAAGTTAATCCATATCTTACCCTTGCATCCCCTTTTATAAGAAAATAGTAACATCGTCCACCTAGTTTAACTTAGAGGACTTGGAAAATACTTTATGCTCTAGCCTAGAGACATGGGTAATAGGGGTAGGGTTGTTTCCTTGGTTAGTTTTCGAGTAACTTAGTAACATTGACTAAGTTATTTGTGTTGATTTCCCTTATCTTTGTTAATCTCTAATTATGTAATAAACCTTTTTTAACTTGCAAGAAATTTTCTAGGGTTTTATTTAAAAAATAATAATAAAACATGAGAATTTATTCTCAAAACTTCATAAATCCACACACAAAATTCATGAATGGAAAAATACCAGCAAAATATGTAAACCCCAGAAGCAAATATTGCAATTCCAATTTTATTGCTAGAAATCTCAGGAGAATTTTACAAGTTACTTTTAGAAGGAACCAAGTAGTGTGCTCCAAGAAGATTGCCTTGCTAAATATGTTGAATTAATTTTCCCTTTTCTTTGACAACCCAACCAAGCAATTGAGACACAGAAATTTATTTCATTATGATTCTAGAAGAGCGGCTCATCCCTTGATTCATCCCCTTATTTTAGTGATTTTCTTGGCCTCAATACATCAGACAACATTGTGTTGATTAGTGGTTGTCATTGATGTCAACCCCAGCAACACCAGGGGCTACCCTGATCTTGCATAGGAATTTTGACTTGAAAAATTACTCTATTCCGAGTCAAGGATATTTTGGATGGTTTCTTCTTGTCGAGATGTTTCCGTTGATATATGGCATGCCACGTAATTCTTCAAGGTTTGAGAGATATTAGTGTTTTAAGTTAATAACCCCAGTTAGTGGGCTAAAACCCCATGGGGTTGTGGCACGACACTAATCATTGGTTGTGGTCATTGAATTGTCAATAATTAATAATTTTTTAAGCTCCTAAAATCCCTCCAACGTTCATTTGTTGAATACCCTCTCAACCTAAGCATTTATATAAATTGTGACCCTCATATCCTCCTCATGTAAGGATTTCGCTACTTATAACAGGTCATCATGGCATTTTTGCAATAAAAAAATTTCTGCGAAGCTTCAGATGCTGAAACTAAAAACCCATTTGGGCGAAATCCTAATGAAGCTCGTGTCCGAATTTCAGATATTGGTTCGCTATATTTTCGGAGATATGATATGACGAAGTTAGGGTTTTTGCAGGCTCCTAAATTTCATGTCAAACAGGTGACCTTGGGAAAATCGTCATAACTTTCTCTCTGAGCATCAGATTCAAATTTCGTAAAAAGTGATAGAAAGAGGGCGGATTGTAGTTTGTTGTGTATCGTTTTCAGGAGTCAGGGCAAAAGATTGAAACAGTGACATGTGGCACTTCGTACAAGTTCGCTCTACTAAACCAGTCTATAATCAAGTCATCGTAGGAGATTGGGCATAACTATTTCTTAAAGAATCCAATGTTGATCAGACCTACGTGGTTGGAAAGAGTACTCATAGGGCTACCACAAGACAAAATTTCAAACCTTGAAGATCTGAAATTACACAGATACAGCAGATTCAATATCGTGCTTCTAGAAGGCAAGAAAAAATATGCATTCAAGGATCACTACAGTAAGGACAACACATCAACAGTCAAGAGTAAGTCTTCTACAACAAGGTATGTATGATTAGTGTTTGAATTTTAATATGAATATCATCTCTGACATGTGTTTTTGCAAGACAGTGCAAGTATTTTGTATGTATATTTGATTGGGTTTTGTTCATAAATGTTGAACGTATTTACATTTGAATTTTGAATATTTCTCTGACATATGGTTTGCAGGACAGTGTATCTTGCTTGTATATTGGTTTGGGTCTTGCATGTGCAGAAAGGAGGACACAATAGGACAACTGAAACACATACTAGAAGGACAATGCAATGCCAAAGTACCATTACTTGAAGCAAGCACAACAATGCCTCAGCAAATGCTTGTGTTCAAAGAAGCAATGTCAAGTCAAGTATCAGGTCGTGTCAAAAGTCAGTATTGTAAAAATCATCATTGTAAAATTGTAAGAGATTCATTATTGTAAAAGAGTCAAACTGCCTAGAGTTGGAGAGGCATTGTTGGGAGGTATAAGTGTCATTGTTGGATAATGTTATGGTTGGGTTGCAGGTCATAGTGTGATTGCGTGATTCGTCTACTTCAGGAAAATCATTGTGAATCATATTGTATTGTGGATCATTGGCCCTGCTACGAGAGTCCACACTCGTCTTATTTCTGATAATTATAGGGTGGCAGGGAGGTGTTAGGTTGGTGCATGAAGTCACCTACATGTTGGAGCCTGTGAACACTTCAGGGTGGTAGGTGTTAATCAAGGTTGTCATTGATGTCAATGTGGCATTGACCGAGACATTAATATTCTTGAGATGCTTGGTTCCAAATGATGATGTCATGACTCTTGGTTGACTAGGATACCATCAATGAAGAAGTCAAACCAGTAATGAAGGAAGCCCTAAGAAGTACTTGATCTAATGTTGCATGCACTTGATGCACTTGATGATATAGGCCTTAATCTTTGATGACATATGGAGAACTACATGTGATGATGACATGGAATATCTCATTTGATGGTTGGAAGACTATCTTACTATCTTGAAACTTCCCTAATGATGACCTAATGCTAATCCTAAAGAAGAACGCCACATATTCAATGGACGTATGCAAAAAAAAAAAAAAAGCAAATGTCCTATTCAAATTAATGACAATGCTTACGTTCTTAATAAATATATTACATATTATGTTGGACGTAATATGCTTAAAAGACATTATTACAAATAAACACATTACGTTGGACATTGCATGTTCATTGGACGATGGACGCTGCATACTGGATGCTAATGTTAATACGTTGAATGGATTACATATCGACTCCGCCAAAACAGTGGTCAGCTTGCCTCAATATCATGTCAGCTTCTCCTTCGTTGGTGACGGTTCCACTCTTCAAAGTCGTATTAATACACAAAGTCTCGAGCTATTTTGGTATGAGATCTCGGAAAACAATTAATAGAAGGAGAAATAAAAAGAAAAAGCTGGGATAATACACATATGAACTTGGGATCGAGGCACCTGGATCGAGGTTAGCTTGGTGAAGTTAGCTCATTGAAGAGTCACTAGTAAGACGCTCAGACCTGTGGATAAATTGCAGATCGGACCTATGATCACAAGATTGGATATTTTTCTGTCTCGAATTTATTGAAAGGCTCGAATTTGTAAGAGGCTCAGATTTTCAGACATATGAAGGACTTGTGGAAGCTTGGTTTATAGATCTGTGGAAAATCAAAGTTGCGGACCTCTAGAAGGCTCGTATCTGTAAGCCTTTAGGAGCTCAAACCTTACCTCAGACCTGAGATAATTTTGACTTGTGGATAATCTATCTGTGGGAGACTTACACCCTCCAGTACCTCAGACCATTGTGAACAATCATTGAAGGAGGCTCGGACTTCTCCTTACACCTAAGGCTTGAAATCCTTTGAACGTCGGATCTGTGATAACTACTGTGGTAACTCACTTCAGTGTTCGGACCAGTCGTAAGTACATTTGCGAAGGAATTACCCTCGGTCCTGTTGAAGATTTCGAACAATGTGGAAGCTACCTAGTACAGAGGTTTGGATAGCTATCGTTGATCAGTGCTCAAACCTGTGGAGAGGTGTTTGGAATCTGGATAGCGGTCTGCGAAGCTCAGATTACAGATTCATTGTAGCCTAGAGGCCTGTATTATATAGCACATCATTGGCATCAATTGAAGGCTAACTTGTAGGTGTTGTTTCAAGGGATAAGGAGCTTGGACAACTAGTTCACAAATGCCTTAGTGTTTGTCACTAATCATTGGACCTGTTGCAATAATCACATAATGTTTTGTGTAGCAGCCTTTGGAGCTTCACTGAAGTAATACCTTGGTTGAGCAACAAGTCTCTAGATAGCAGATAGTTGACATACCATGAAACAGTGAAGTATTCAGACAATGAAGTACTAGGAGTCTTCGAGCAGTGATGTATTTGGAGCCTTGGGCAATGAAATTTGGAACTTTTGGAGAGTTCTTGGGGCGGCATATTAAAGACACTTTGAAGATTTCTTGAAATCATTTTGTTGAAGGGCCTCATGATGTGACCATGGAGATTTTGTTTGGGTACCATGAAGAGCTGTGGAGACACCTTCATGAAATGACAAAGTTGTCATTGATGAGCTAAGTGCTTTGGAGATCGATTCAGGGCAGTGCTAAAGGTGAAGATATTGTCAAGGCTCGTTGAAGAAGAAATTGGGAGCCGTAAGTATAACCAAATATATGTTGACGAAATGAAGCTTTGAGGTTGGTGCCTCAGAATTGACAAGGTTGGTGCCTTGGAAGATAGGGTTGGAGCCCTAGAGGATAGGAGTCCTCAAGAGACCAGGCTGGAGCCTGTACCAGAAATAGGGTTGGAGCCCTTGAGATTCGTGCCTCAGAATTGACAAGGTTGGAGCCTTGGAAGTCCAAGTCGGTGCTTAGCAAATACAGGTTGGAGCCTGGGAGATTGAAGATTAGTGTCTTCATCTAGGGTTGGAGCCCTACATATATTGTACTTGATTTATTGTAAAGAAGAAAATAATAAAAGCATTTATTATTATTGTTCATTTTGTGTTCTAAATATAAGTGATCTAACTAGTAAAAATAACAATTGAAAAGAAATACTGATTCACCCCCCTCTCAGTATTACCAACTATTGGTATCAGAGCCAATTCCTTCACTCAAAGCCTAACAGCTTGAAGGTTGATCATTAGAACACACATGGCAAAGCCAAGGAAGAAAGTCTCCAATCCTCCTAAAGATGTGTCTTCCTCAACCATTGAAATTGAAGTAAATCAATTTGCGAAGGCTGCATTGTTCAATGGAAATTTTGATATATGGGTGACAAGAATGAGGAATTTCTTGAAAACTCAAGGAATTGAAGTTTGGAAATTAGTGATTACTAATGACACAATGGACAAAGAATCCAAGGAGTACAATACAAGAGCAATGAAGGCAATTTTGAATGGGTTACCAAATTCTGTGAAGGCCAATTTTGAAAAATGTTCATCAGCAAAAGTCATATGGGACAAACTTCATGATCTTCACTCAAAAGGAGCGTTGACAATGATCTCTAGTCAAGAAGATGATGGAAAACAAGAAAGAAATCCAGAATTCGTCAAGGAAGCTGAAGATAAGAGAAATAACAACAAGGCTAAAGAAGACCTAGAAGATGAAGAGAACAAAGAAGACTTTGAAGAAGATCTCCTGAATAAACTTATGGCTTCCATGGAAGAAATTAATAGTTTGAAAAAGGAAAATGAGGAACTTAAGAAGAAAACGCAAGATGGTAACCAAGACAAGACAAGGAAGGAAGTTGACTTTGTCAAGCTTCAAGTACAAGAAAGAGAAGAGGAGCTCGCCAAACTTAAAGAGGAATTTCATCTAAACAAAAGAAAGCATCATGAAGAAGTCATATCTATGACAAATCAATTGGATAAGGCAAAGAAAAGGGAAGAAACTTTGTCAAGCCACCTTGAACAAAGACTTAAGAGCTTGAACAATCTTGAAGCAAAGATTGGTCAATACAAGGAAGACGTCTCCTCTCTTAGATCTCAACTAGAAGAAGCAAGGAAACAAGCGCAAGGAGCTGAGAAGGTGATGGAAGCTTTGGCATTCATAGAAGGACAAGTTAATGAAGCAGAAAAGGAGAGAAACACCATGATATGCCAACTAGATGAAAAGGATGAAGAAATCTTGAACCTAAAATCAGACATCAATCTTCTCAAGGCCGAAACATGTGAAGCTACAAGAATAAAAGAAGAAATGGAGAGTAGTCTAGCAAAGGAGAATGAAGAAGGCTTCATAATGAAATCAAATATCATCTCCCTTAAAATCGAAGCACATGAAGCAACAAGGATGATGGAAGAAATGAAGAAGCAACTACTTGTGAAAGATGAAGATTGTGAAAAGTTGAAAGGAGAAATTGTCTTTCTTGAAAAGGAAGTTGAATTGTTGAATAAAAACATGAAAAGCTCTCAAACCCTAGATGACATCCTAAGTCAGCAAAGGTCTCCCCTTGATAAATCAGGTCTTGGCTATGCAGGTGAATCCTCAAGCAAGAATGATAATGCGTCAGACAACAAAGATGTGAGGAACCTAGAAAGAAATGTTGATGCTCCCAGTTCCAACAAAGGCAAGGAGAAGAATCAATACAACAACGGAAGAAATTCTACTCCAAGGAGACTTGCATATGGTGTCAAGAATACAAAAGGCAATGAATATCATCAAAGAATCCCAAGGCAAAAAGACTTCAAGAGTACTTCATGGAACTCTTCATCTCCCAAGTACCAAAGTATATTTCTTGGATATTGCTATTCTTGTACAAACTTGGGGCACTTGGCAAAAGATTGTAGGGCATATCACAAAGACAAATATAATGGTCCCCGTCAATCTCCTCAAAGCAATTTTGCAAGAAGAAGTCATGATTTCTTATTCATGAACAAGATAGAGTGCTTCAATTTCCATAACATTGGACATATGGCACATGATTGTAACATGACTTGGGCCCCTGCACAAGCTAGAACCATGCTAGAGAAGAAAGTTACACAAGTATAGAGAAGGAAACAAGTTGAATCTGGAAATCGCTTGAACACTCAAGTCATCAACTCATGTTGTTGATTTGATGAAGACATCTTTGGCAGGTGTGATATTCCAATTATTCGATGATGAAACCCTACCAAAAAGAGACGATGTTGCAGAAAGTGATCCGTGAGTGGGCCCTATGAAATCCTTGATGAGTTACACATGGACAATCTTGATAAATCATCTCTCGGAAGTAACTCCATTGAAGCAAAACATGATTTTGTGACAATGCCTTCTACTTGATCACACAAGGTAAGCAACCCTTCATGAGCTAAAGGAATTTGTCCAGATAGGGGGAGATGGTACAACACATGAAGAAATACAAACACATCTATCATGGATCATATTGCCAGAAGAAAAAGCACCATGGCAGGGGGAGTAACATACCTATGAAGGACTACAAATCATGAAGAATAGAAGCAGCTTGACAGGGGGAGTATTTGGGCACCCCGTTTGCCATTCATGTCAAAGGGGGAGAGAAATTAGAAGGGCAAGAATATTGCCATCAATGAAAAAGGGGGAGATTGTTAATCAAGGTTGTCAATGATGTCAATGTGGCATTGAATGAGAGGTCAATATTCTTGAGATGCTTGGTTCCAGATGATGATGTCATGACTCTTGGTTGACTAGGATACCATCAATGAAGAAGTCATACCACTAATGAAGGAAGCCCTAAGAAGTATTTGATCTAATGTTGCATGCACTTGATGCACTTGATGATCTAGGCCTTAATCTTTGATGACATATGGAGAACTACGTGTGATGATGACATGGAATATCTCATTTGATGGTTGGAAGACTATCTTACTATCTTGAAACTTCCCTAATGATGACCTAATGCTAATCCTAAAGAAGAACGCCACATATTCAATGGACGTATGCAAAAAAGAAGAAGTAAATGTCGTATTCAAATTACCAAATGACAATGCTTGTGTTCTTAATAAATACATTACATATTATGTTGGACGTAATATGCTTAAAAGACATTATTACAAATAAACACATTACGTTGGACATTGCATGCTCATTGGACGATGGACGTTGCATACTGGATGCTAATGCTAATACGTTGAATGGATTACATATCGACTCCACCAAAACAGTGGTCGGCTTGCCTCAATATCATGTCAGCTTCTCCTTCGTTGGTGACGGTTCCACTCTTCAAAGTCATATTAATACACAAAGTCTCGAGCTATTTTGGTATGAGATCTCAGTAAACAATTAATAGAAGGAGAAATAAAAAGAAAACGCTGGGATAATACACATATGAACTCGGGATCGAGGCACCTGGATCGAGGTTAGCTTGGTGAAGTTAGCTCGTTGAAGAGTCACTAGTAAGACGCTCAGACCTGTGGATAAATTGCAGATCAGACCTATGATCACAAGATTGGATATATTTTTGTCTCGAATTTATTGAAAGGCTCGAAT
Source organism: Pinus albicaulis (assembly GCA_034641835.2). NCBI lineage: Eukaryota > Viridiplantae > Streptophyta > Pinopsida > Pinales > Pinaceae > Pinus > Pinus albicaulis. Next base: position 1,144,652,678 of record CM076572.1, read on the forward strand.
TTGTAAGAGGCTCAGATTTGCAGAGATATGAAGGACTTGTGGAAGCTCAGGTTATAGATCTGTGGAAAATCAAAGTTGCGGACCTCTAGAAGGCTCGTATCTGTAAGCTTGTAGGAGCTCAAACCTTACCTCAGACCTGAGATAATTTCGACTTGTGGATAATCAATCTGTGGGAGACTTACACCCTCCAGTACCTCAGACCATTGTGAAGAGTCACTCAAGGAGGCTCGGACTTCTCCTTACACCTGAGGCTTGAAATCCTTTGAACATCAGATCTGTGGTAACTACTGTGGTAACTCACTTCAGTGTTCTGACCAGTCGTAAGTACATTTGTGGAGGAATTACCCTCGGTCCTGTTGAAGATTTCGAACAGTGTGGAAGCTACCTAGTGCAGAAGTTCGGATAGCTATCGTTGATCAGTGCTCAAACCTGTGGAGAGGTGTTTGGAATCTGGATAGTGGTCTGTGAAGCTCAGATTACAGATTCATTGTAGCCTGGAGGCCTGTATTATATAGCACATCATTGGCATCAATTGAAGGCTAACTTGTAGGTGTTGTTTCAAGGGATAAGGAGCTTGGACAGAGTAGTTCACAAATGCCTCAATGTTTGTCACTAATCATTGGACCTGTTGCAATAATCACATAAGGATTTGTGTAGCAGCCTTTGGAGCTTCATTGAAGTAATACCTTGGTTGAGCAACAAGTCTCTAGATAGCAGATAGTTGACATACCATGAAACAGTGAAGTATTCGGACAATGAAGTACTAGGAGTCTTCGAGCAGTGAAGTATTTGGACAGTAAAGTATTTGGAGCCTTGGGCAGTGAAATTTGGAACTCTTGGAGAGTTCTTGGGGCGGCATATTAAAGACACTTTGAAGATTTCTTGAAATCATTTTGTTGAAGGGCCTCATGATGTGACCATGGAGATTTTGTTTGGGTACCATGAAGAGCTGTGGAGACACGTTCATGAAATGACAAAGTTGTCATTGATGAGCTAAGTACTTTGGAGATCGATTGAGGAAAGTGCTGAAGGTGAAGATATTGTCAGGGCTCGTTGAAGAAGAAATTGGGAGTCGTAAGCATAACCAAATATATCTTGACGAAATGAAGCTTTGAGGTTGGTGCCTCATAATTGACAAGGTTGGTGCCTTGGAAGATAGAGTTGGAGCCTTAGAGGATAGGAGTCCTCAAGAGACCAGGTTGGAGCTTGTACCAGAAATAGGGTTGCAGCCCTTGAGGTTCGTGCCTCAAAATTGACAAGGTTGGAGCCTTGGAAGTGCAAGTTGGTGCTTGGAAAATACAGGTTGGAACCTGGAAGATTGAAGATTGGTGTCTTCATCTAGGGTTGGAGCCCTACATATATTGTACTTGATTTATTGTAAAGAAGAAAATAATAAAAGCATATATTATTATTGTTCATTTTGTGTTCTAAATATAAGTGATCTAACTGGTAAAAATAACAATTGAAAAGAAATATTGATTCACCCCCCTCTTAGTATTTCCAACTATGGGTAGGCTGGTCTAGGATGTCGAGGCATCCATTCAGTTGACTACTGAAGAAACCAAGGAGTTGGGGCGTCCTTCTAGTGGGAGCTGGAGAAGAATGATTTTCTAGAATTCTAGGAAATTGTGCCTTTCATTTCAGTTGGGACTGAAGATTAAAGAATTTATTAGAAAAGCGTTTGGTGGTTTTTCACCCGAAGGGGATTTTCCACCTAAAATTCGTGTGCCTATTGTGTTCTATTGTTTACTGTTGTTGTTGAATAAACATCAAGAATAACTGAAGATTAACTAATGCTATGAAAAGATTTAAAAAGTGCTAATTGATAAGAAATATTGATTCACGCCCCCCCCCCCCCTCAGTATTTCCAACACGCTGCCTCAAAGAATTATGAAACAATTTGATCCCCTGGCAAATAAAGAACTCAGCTCTTGGCCCCCCTGACAAACACAGAACTCAACCTTTGATAAATATTCTTTCCTTGGTCGTAACACTTGCTCGATTCAACTCCTTTCACTTAGTGAGCTTGCCTTGGGTGAGGTAACATGGCCCAACAAACTTAAAAATTCGTCCATGTATTCGACTCATACACATATGATATCTTCAGCCCTCTGATAAATAATGTCACTTCCCTCCTAAGACAAGGATTAACTTCAAATCAGTTGCCTGGAAATATCCCACTTGGCCCTGAGACATAGGAATTCGGCCTAATTTGATCCACATGATAAATTGATCACTTAACGACCACCACCGCAGCCCCTCCTGAGACAGATGATTTATCTTAATTTTTCCACCTCATTGGATGCAATTGACCAGCGGATCAACCTCTGAAAAATTGATCTTCTTGATGTTGATCTCCGCCTACTCTTACTACTACCTATTTTTCTCCTATAGAATCAATATGCTAAATGAAATGATTGGCTAGGGTGGCTTTGTGGCCACCGAAACCAATGCCACCAACTAGGGTGTGTATTGTAAGAGTGAAACTAGGTTCCAACGAGAGCTTGCACTTCCCTTTACTCTTGAGGCTCACTTGCTTGAGAAAATCACTCTCCCAAGAGTTAATGTATCTTCCTCCTCTCCCTTGGGCTTCTTTTGTAATTTTCAGTAAGCCAAATCCCTAATCCTAATCTCCTAATTGATGACTGGCTAGGATTAGATCCTAAGCCTCACATGAGATAAATGACAGAGATTAGATCTAATTCACTAAAATGAATTAAATTCATTTTTCTTTAGAAACCTTAATTTAATAACCTACAGTAATTAATTAATGCTCTTTTCCTAAGTTACACTTGGGAAAGAAATCATAAAATTCACTTGTTCAACATAAGCAAGTACCTAAAGAGGCTTTTGGACATGTTTGACATGCTTGACACCTAGCCTATGCAGAAGTACTTGTCTGAGCTATCATCATCAACACACACTCCTAGTCAAGGAGTCATGCGCCACCCCCATCTTATCTTTGTAGAAGGCAAACTTCCCCTTTACCATGGTCTTGGTGAGAATATATGCAGCCTACTCATCTACGAATAAGTATTGAATCTTCACAAGTCCCCTCTGGATCGTGTCTTTGATGAAGTGGTATATGAAATCTATATTCTTGGACCTGTCATGAAACACTAGATTCTCAAAGAGTTTCATGCAACTCTAATTATCACGGAGAATCACAATGGGATCAAACTCTAGAACAAATCACCCTGTGAGCATATTCCGAAGCCAAATAGCCTCACAACTCACCAAACTTGTTGCCATGTACTTGGACTCTCGTGAATTGAGTGCCACTGAACTCTGCTTCTTGCTAAACCATGAAATTGTTGTTGATACCAAACTAAAGCAGCACCCTAAGGTGCTTTTCTTGTCCACTGCACTACCAACCCTATCTGAGTCTGTATAGCCCTGCAACCGCACTCTAGCACTCTTGGAATATCTCAACCCATACTCCATTGTACCTCAGAATTGCTTGAGCACATGCTCTGCAGCCACCTAATGCACGCTCCTTGACTCCACCATAAACTAGCTTAGGGTATTCATAGAAAACCATATATATGGCCTAGCGTTGACCAAATACATCAACAAACCTATCAGTTACCCATACAAAGTGGGATCCACCAACTCAGACCCTGAAGTATTAAGTTTCCTTCGATTGGTGATCATAAGTGTAGACATAGGCTTGCCATCCACCATCCTGATTCTTCTCATGATATCAACTCCATATTTTCCCTATCTTAAGAAAATCTCATTTGTTTGTTCCCATACCTCCAACCACAAAAAGTAGTGCATCATTCCAATTTCCTTCATCTCGAACTCTGTAGCATATCTCACTTGCACCAATGTTGCAGGAAACGTCCCCCCCCCCTCCCCGGCTCCAACCCCCGAAAAGCGGTCCGTACGGAACCGTACAAGATCCGCCCCTCGAAACTCGTTTCGGAAAAAAATTTGCATTTCCGGGGTTTTTTGGAACCGTACGCCTGGATCCGCGGTTCCATATGGCGGATCTGCGGTTCCGTACAGCGGATCTGCGTTTCGTAAGGTAGATCGCCGTACGAAAGTGCCGCGATTCCTGTACGGATCTGACTAACGCGGCTTAGAAAAGCAATTTTTTTTTATTTTTGTCTTTGGTTGGGTTAGAAGGTGAGTTAGTGTTGAGTTAGGGATAGGATGAAAATAATATAAGCTCTCTTTTACCTCCTTAGATGTTTCTTAGATGCTCCCTCATGGTAATGTTAAATTCTTAAAGTAAAAGTGATGTCACTTTTACTTAAATTTTTAACATTACCATGAAATAACTCGAGATGTTTGAGAGTGGTTCCAACCTGATCGGACTTCATATGGAGAAAATAGAATTTCATATCCTATTCAAAACTCAGCAGACTTAACAGTTTTCAGGAATTCAGGATTGGTATGGTAGCATGTCATTAGATTATATCATGTATGAGGGTATGTGATTAGCATTTAATCAAGAGCACCAAGCCCTATATGTACCCTAGTGTTGGTGGTGTTAATTGTTGAACTCCTTTGTCATGTCGTTAGCAAAAAATTACATTTCAATCAAGTCAAAATAATCAATCAAGCATGTTAAGTTCTTTCTACCATATTTGAAGGCTTGCATTAGGTAGTTTGATCAAAATTGGGCAATTTTGACTAATGTCCCTAGATAATCGAGGTAGAGGCAAAGGCTAGACAAGAGGAGAAGAATCTAGATTATAGATGGTTGATGCATCTAAATGGTTGATGCTCAAATAATTAATCATTAATGTACAATGGATGTCATACCTATCTTGATTTATGTACAAATATGCATGTTTCCATATCTTCTACAGTTAATTTCGTATTTTGGATATTTTTTTAATATAAATGCAACAAAATAAAAATAAAAAATATATATATAGCAGATGCTTCCGAGACGCTTCGCTTCCTAGATTTTTTGGAAATGACGCTTTCGCGTCCCTGCTTCCAAAAAACGTCCCCGCTTCGTGCAACATTGACTTGCACATCTCTATGAGTTTCTGTAACTCTTTTAGAAATAGATTATCAACATACAACAACAAGATGAGTGGAACATCTCCAACAATTGTATAATACAAGTTGGAATATGCCTCACTCTTGGCGAAGTCCATGCTTAGCAAATACCCACCAATCCTCGAGTACCATGCTTTAGGTGCCTGCTTGATTCCATATAGTACCTTCTTCAACCTACATACATGAGACTTTGTGATCCCATGTACCTCAAATCCTTGCAATTGTTCAATATACCTCTTCCTCAATAACCCCATCAAGGAAGGTTGTCTTCACATCAATCTGATGTATCCTTCACCCCATCTTTGAGGCAATAGTTATAACAGCCTTGATAGAAGTTGTGACTAGAGCAAATGTCTCTTCATAGTCCACTCCCTCCTTTTGGGAGAAATTTCCCACCACGAACCTAGCCTCATGCTTCTCAACATTGTCATCTGCAACATGCATGATCTTCTAAGATCCACCTTGAACTAACCACTGATTTCCCCTCTGGCCAGGTCACAATGTCCCAAACATTATTTTTCATGATGGAGGCATAGTCCTCCACCATGGTATCCCTCCAAACCTATTTCCATACTTCCTCCTCATAATTGCAAGGATCAGAGTCAATGATGTCAACATGATCTCAATATAACTAGAAAATTATCTCGATGATTTTCTCTCCCTGAAAGTGCTCTTGGGAGCCTCCACATGCTCTTGTGCATCTCTCGATATCTGCTCAAGCCATCTCAACCTTCTTCTAACAAAAGTGGAAGGATTCCCAACTCCTTCTCCTGATCTAGAGACCGAGCCCTTGTTGTTGGTGCTGATTGTGAAAGTTTCGAAACAAAAACCCTACTGCAGTGTTTAGATCTACTTTGCTTACTTGTTTAATTTACTTAAAAAGTTATTTAACTGAAGTATTCAGAAAAAAATTAAAGCAGACACAAACTACAGCCTACACACTACAGATCATTTACTGAACAATACACATGTGACAAGATTACACAAGATTTTTCAGAAAAATGTCCCCGAAAATACCCAATGCGGGAAAATTCGTGCAGCAGCTCTAGAGGGTTTTATTATTATGCAAAATCTAAATACAACGTTCTGGGCACCAGAAATGGTTGGCCCTACAAAGAAATTACACGACAATTAGTACCTTTCACTCGGAGACAGAAAATATGGTTGTATCACACCCTCAAATGGGATTTACATATCACGAGCCTTTTCTGGCCCACTGAACCCTCACCGCTACCTCTGCAGCCTCTGCGTCGGCCCTCACTGACTAGCACCCCCACTGCATCATCCTAACTGGTGTTGCGCTACTTCTGCGCTGCCTTGGTTGGGACTGTGTCACCCCAGTTGGTGCTGCATTGCCCCTGCACTACACTCGCTGGGTCTGCGTCACCCTGGTTGGGCTTACGCAGTACTTTGCGTTTTGCTGGCTGAACTGCGTCATCCTGCCTGGCTCTGTGCTGACTGGTACTCACTTCCTCTCTGTTGTTGTATTCTCGGCCTTGGATCAGATCATCCCTTGTCGATCTCTGCCCCTCACTGCACTGCAAACTCAATTCGAATTTCTCAGCAAACCCTGCCCCAAAAATTCGACTTAGCTTCAGTGCTCTACCTATGTGAGTGTATTCTCCAACTGACCCCAAGCCTTTCCTTTATACTTTTCTCGTTGGAAAACCAACAGTCGTGATCTAATCTCTAATCGACGACTCAGATTAAAATACTGTTTGATCAATGTCACTTAGAACATTTCATCACATGTGTTTAATTAATTCACTTTAATTTTTCTAATTCCCTAAGTTAGACTTAGGGTCCTCATTAAAAAAATTAATTATTAGAATAACTTCAACACTAGATGAAATTCTCCTAACGCTTTCCGGGTTTTCGAGATCTTGTGTGTCTTAGCCCCTCCACAAAGTTTCGAAGCTAGAGCACACCCGATGCTACCCCAAAATCTCAACACTCCCTCTTAGCGAGGAGTGTGCTCTTGCAATACACCTACACTGAAGCATTGCCTGATCTATGCATCGATCTCTGTGTTATTGATGCTTGGCCTGTTGCCCTCCATCCACTGCGCTGCAACTTTCTGTATTGTTGCCCATGTCACTGTCACTGACACTGCTACATCCATACTGCAGCTCCATCTCAATTCACTGTATCATGCTGCCCATAGCACTGCCACTGCTAACTATTGCACTACAGCTCAGTTGCTGAGAAGTAAGCAACTGAAGGACCATCACCCAATCACTGACAAACAAGTCAGTTAGGTTGCAACTCATCATTGAAACTCCCTTGGTTGTTGCGCTACGCAGCCTCCCTGAAGCCACTGCGTTGTTACTGCCCTGCATTGCGTAAGCACTACCCCTCTGCGTTGTTGAAGTCCCATTAGCCTTTGCGTTGTTGCTCCTACGTTGTTGTTGCCTATGCACTACGTTGCTCCCATCTACAGCGTCCCAGCTCTGCCCTCTGCTTCATTTTGATCTTTTGCACCCACTGCTCCACTTGTCCTGCTACTGCCTTAAGGCTCTCGTAGCTCGTATGTGATCCAAGAGTTTAGGTACCACAAGGATCATGCCTTCCATCTGTAGTTTCTCTACAGATCAATATTGCCCCACTTTCGTGGTTCATGAGCACTCATGGCTACGTCATTGTCACTACCATCATCCCCTTTTGTTGTTGTTGCCTTGGATTAAGAAGATCCCTTGTCCTTCTTCTTAGGACAATTGTTGGCAAAGTGTCCAAGTTCACCACAATTAAAGCATTGGACCTTGGATAGGTCCCTCTTCTTCTTCCCTTGTTGCCTCTGTCCCTTTGATGCAAGGGTTGCATCCTCCTCCTCCTCTTTCTTTACTTTGACTGTATCGTTGTTGCTTTGCCTCTTGGTAAATCTCATGATTTCCTCCTGATGAAGGATTTGCCCACATGTCCACCCAACATGGTAACGCTGCCCTACCCAAAATGATTTGGACAAACGTTTCCCATTCATCAATGACTGCATTCAGGACAGTCCTCACGAAGAGCCCTTCATCCGGAGTTGTACCCATGGCAATCAGTTGGTCCTGGATAGTCTGAAGTCTAAAGAGGAAGGGATCGATTTCCTCACCCTTCTGCATTTGGAACAACCGCATATGATTCTACAGAAGCATCCTCCTCTAGACGAAGCTTCCCTGATACATTGTGTCCGAAGTTGTCCACATTTCAATTTTCGTGTTCTTCTTGGGAATATGTGGAACCACGTGATCCTTGACACCATCCATGATCAAGCGCTTAGCCCGCACCTAATTCTCTTTGAATTTCTTCAGGGGATCTGCATCGATAGGCACAGCTAGGACATTTTCAACATGGTTCTTGATGTCGTACTCGTCCAGGATTGTCAAGATCCTAGCCCTCCAGATAACAAAGTTGGACACACTGTCCAACCTATCCTGATCTCTCAATCCATGAGAAACCATCTTTGCTCAAATTTGTCGAACAGGTACTCCTCTCCCTCTTCCTGCTGCAACATTCAACAGAAAACTAGATCTAGGTTTCTTGGCGATAGAAACCCTCTATAGTAGCCACTCCCTCTGATAACTGATTTCCAGCCCAGAAATCCTCCGCCAAAACCACTGAATCAATCCTTCTGAAACTCTGCTGCTTCAGCTGCTCTGCTAGTGGATCAGCTTGATCTACAATGCTCTGATACCATGTCAAAATTTTTGAAATAGAAACCCTACTATAGTGTCTAGATCTACTTTGCCTACTTGTTTAATTTATTTAACAAGTTATTTAACTAAAGTATTCAGAAAAAACACTAAAGAAGACACAAACTGCAGCCTGCACATCTATAGATCATTTACTGAACAATACACACGTGACAAGATTACACACGATTTTTCGGACAAATGTCCCCGGAAAATCCCAATGCGGGAAAATCGGTGCAGCAGCTCTAGAGGGTTTTATAATTTATTATTACGTAGAATCTGAATACAACATTCTAGGCACCAGAAATGGTTGGCCCTATAGAGAAATTACACAGTAGTTAGTACCTTTCACTCAGAGACGGAAAATTTGGCTGTATCACACCCTCAAACGGGATTTACAGATCACGAGCCCTTTCTGGCCCACTGGAACCCTCAGCGCTGCCTCTCTAGCCTCTGCGTCAGCCCTCACTGACCAGTGTCCCCGTTGCGTCACCCTGACTGGTGTTGTGTTGCCTCTACGCTGCCCTGGCTGGGCCTGCGTCACCCCAGGTGGTGCTGCGCTGGCTGGGTCTGCGTCACCCTGGCTGGGCTTACGCAGCTTCTCCGCAGTACTCTGCATGGTGCTGGCTGAATTGCGTCCTCCTGGTTGGCTCTGCACTAACTGGTACTCACTTCCTCTCTGTTGTTGTATTCTCGGCCTTGGATCAAATCATCCCTTGTCGATCTCTGCCCCTCACTGCACTGCAAACTCACTTCGAATTTCTCAGCAAACCCGGACCCAGAAATTCGACTTAGCTTCAGTGCTCTGCCTTTGTGTGTGTGTTCTTCAACTGGCCCAAGCCTTTCCTTCATAATTTTCTCATTGGAAAACCAACAGTCGTGATCTAATCTCTAATCGATGGCTCGGATTAAAAGATTGTTTGATCCACGTCACTTAGAACATTTCATCACATGTGTTTAATTAACTCACTTTAATTTTTCTAATTCCCTAAGTTAGACTTAGGGTCCTCATTAAAAAAATTAATTATTAGAATAACTTCAACACTAGATGACATTTCTCCAAATGCTTTCCGGGTTTTGGAGATCTCGTGTGTCTTAGCCCCTCCACAAAGTTTCAGAGCTAGAGCACACCCGATGCTACCCCAAAATCTCAACACAGATAGTCTCTCCTCAACCTTCATGTTAATTTTCTAGTGTTTTATTCTTAACACAATCGCTTATTCCAATTCTTCTTCAATTAACAATCAATTTCCAATATAATTCAATCTTTCAACAACAATAAGCAATTGCAGATAGAAGAGTAAATCAAATGCATAATTAAATGTTGGAAATTGAAGGTTTTCAACTTATCATTAGATTTTCACTTCATCAATAATTCCTCGTGAATATTATTGGCTTCTTATTTGTTTTATTTTGTTTCTTTCATCAAACAATTACCAAAATACAAACATGAAGATCATAGAAAAACAGTGGACACAAGATATAGGCTCCAAGCCAAGGCAAAACCCCTCCAAGGGGAAAACCCAAAAAATTCTTTTCTTATAGAATCAGATCAAATGAGATATCCAAGACCCATAACCTCAAAAACTTCCACCTCTAGATCCCAAGTTAAACCTTCCTTCTCACCAGCAAATTCATTAGCAAGAGATCAACAACAAGAGATCTACCAAGATAGATCTTCCACAAACTCTAGCTCGGGAAAACATCCTCCCTTTCAGACTTCGTCCTCTTTAATATTCCTAACAGGAAATGCCAGTGATAACAATGGAAAATTCAAGCATGCAACACAAAATTTCAACTCATGCATAGAAAACAAGAAGTAATACCAGAAATTGCACCAATTTGAGCCATTTTATTAACTAAATAAGATGGAGTACAAAATGTATGAGAATAGACGAACTTGAGCTTGCTACAAAAAGCAAGGCAAAAACCTAGGTGGAGATAAAGGTACCCAAGTGTTGAAGGTGGCTCTGCAACCAGAACTTAGCCCAACCAGGAAGAATTGTTGCAACTGTTGGGGATGAAATGTTGATTTGGACCTCCACACTGCTCAAAAAATTCAACAAAATTAATCATAGCCTCTACACCTCGAACCCACAAAAACCCAACAAGGAATTGGGCTACCTCAGGCTAGTCCGGAAAGCCCTAAAAATGTGCATTACTCTCTCTGCCAATTAGTGCGTACTGCTAAAGAAGGGTGCTACTCTCTAGCCCAAAACCACTCTAGAAATCTCTCCAAAAGAACTTTTGCAAATCCTTTCGGCAATACCTCCAAATCCTGACAATTATCTCACCCCATACTCCCTCATCTCTGCCCTTGCACAGGTCTAGTCAGTGACCCTCTGCACATTGCCAAAATGAAACAAAAATCCTCCTCTAAACTACCTTCACCACAACCCTGCAGAACACCTCAAATCTCTGGCAAATGCTAAGGCAATCACTTCCTAAAAAGCTTGGAATCTAGCATGCCCTGTAACAATTTCTCCCAAGGAGTGTGTGCTCCATATTTGCACCCAATCTGCTCCAAATGATGGTTGAATGTACCTGCAAATCTCTTTGGAACAATCGTAATATTCCTAATGGAATTATGCAGTGAATAACTGAAGCATGAACTAGGAAATGACCAAAATTTTAACACACAAGGCACCCAAACACCCAATACAAATTTTAGCACTACAGCGGAGCCATTTTATTAAAAATCTGGAATAAATGGGAGTGCAATAACAGGGAACAAGTGCACCTGGGCTTGCATAAGCAAGTGGAAGCAAACCCAAGGTGAGAAAGATGCCCCAATGAGTGGAGGTTTTGACCCAAACTCTGTCTCTGTGCTACCCAAAAATTGTGCCACTATTGTTGTTTTGAATCCCCTATTGGAATGCCCGGATTGGCTTGAAATTGTTGTTGTAGCTTCCTCTTAATTTTTCACACAGGACCCAAAGAGGAATTGGTCACAATCTTTCCCACTGGAAAACCCACAAAATGGTGTCAATTATCGGCCACTGTTGGTTGGAAAGAGACACATGTTTGAGCCCTTTAGAATGCTAAGAAAATTCTGCCAAATTAATCTTGGCTTCTCCCCAACAAACCTAGAAAAACCCAGAAAGGGTTTGTTCTAGTTTTGACGTTCCAAAATTGACCCCCAAATACATGGCCCTCCTCCACTACCAGAAAATATACCTGTAAGGAATGTTGTGTTTTCCGCTCGTTCAAGGGCTGGAAACTCTCCTCAAACCCCCTTCGATCAGAATCCAATCAACCTGGGCTCCACAATCCGTCTCTCAAGCCTCCCCGCAATCAGCTCCACCAAGGATTGCACAGTCTTGGGACAAATCTGTACAGGCGCAACCCAAGGAATTTGTCCTATTGAGAAAGGCACTCTATGCTCCCGTAAATTTTCTTCCTTCGCCTGCAATTTGGACAAGGAATTTCCTAGCAATGTTATAGCCTCTAATTCCAACACCCCACTTCACCAAATATTTGTGTAGCTCTTCTTCTGCGTCCACGCTAAAGCTGAGGCAAGTCGTACTACCTAAGACTGGTCCCCCAAGCCTCCACAAAGTCGTGACAATACCTCCCTAGGGTGGCACTCGTGGTCCACCAAAGAAGAGGGTGAGACTTCCCCTTGGAAACCTCTGGTGCTAAACAGCACTTGTGACTCCATTGAACAGCTAGAGCAGCAATGTGTAAATGTCAAATTATCAAAAGTGCTCCATGCTGCCTTCAACCCTCTATTTATAATTGTTGCCTCACCTTTCCTTGTGGGTCCCTTAGCCAAATATTTTGACCTCCTCCCCACACAATTGATTATTCCTCCAAGGGATGAGTATTTCTTGAGGGGTGGCCCCCACATTCCACTAAGGTTGGAGTTTTCGATTTCTCCCAAGTCCCATGTACCAAAAATGTCTCTAATGGCCAGATTACAAAAGTGTGTTATGCTTAGCACTTCCCCAATAAACTCCTATTAAATGAAAAATCAAAATTTGGGATATTACAACAACTCTGAAATGTAGTGATAAGCTTCCCTAGGGTGGCACTCGAAGTCCACCGAAGAAAGAGAGAGTCCCACCCAGAAATCTCTTATGCTAAACAGCATGACATAACTTGGTTAAGCAGCGCAAGCAAACAAGAGCTCAATTGTGAATTTGGAAAAAGTTCCAAAATGAGGCCCTCCACCTCTATTTAACTGTGTTGCTCCTCCTCTCCCCTTATGGGCTCCACAAGTCGACCTCCCTTCCCTCTTCTTTCCCCACAAGTGCGAATTCTCCTAAGGGGTGTGAATTCCCTATTGGAGTGGCCCCCACATTCCACTTCTTAATTTTTCCTCTCCTCCTATGTTTGGGACCTACTTTCATCAAAATGTCAAGTAGGGTCCTCCTAACCCACTTCTCCTAAGTCAATACATGCCAAAATATCAAAATTGTGAAAAAATGTATTACTTAGCAAAACTTGCCAAGTGGCAACATCACAGTCCTCCCCATCCAGATGTTGCTTGTCCTCAAGCAACTGCAGTGATGGATGTTGGAGTACATGTTCTCCTTCCCAAGTGGCATCCTCCTCAAGTAGGTCCTTCCATTTCACAAGAAGCTCCCAGATACTCTTGTTTATGAGTTTCCTCTCCCTTGCCTCCAAGATGGCCTTTGGTACCAAAACCAAATGCCCCTCATCATCTAAGGGAGCTAATTCCATGGCAACTATCACTTGTTATCCCAAGGCCTTTTTCGGGCACGAAACATGGAACAGCTTGCACACCTTACCCACTAGTGGGAGTTCCAACTCATATGCTACCTCTTCAACCTGCCTAGTCACCCTATAGGGCCCATAAAAGTGTGGCTTGAGCTTCTTAGCTCCCTTCTGCTTCAAAGTGGACTGTATGTATGGTTGGAGCCATAGGAAAACCAAGTCCCCAACTCAATCTTGTGTCTGTCAGCGTATATTTTCTATTGATTTTGGGAATTCTATCAGTTATCCTTGCGAGCTCTAAGGACCTCTTGCCTCTCTTGAATCCAATCTTTGGCCCTTGGGGCCCCGCTGTCTCCAAAAATCATGTCAGCAAAATTCAAAGCATCATAACCATATAAAGCACAGAAGGGAGAGAGCCCCATACATTTCTTGAGCGGATTCTAAGTTGGAATATGTATGGAGGGAGCAAACATGGATGCATGAGTTACCCCAGCCTTTGTTTTTCCACCGCTCTTTATTTTCCTTTTGCTTTTTCTTGATTTTTTCTTTGTATTATTGCTCGAAGCTCTAGGAAATGAGAGCATGTTGTGTATGATATATAGTAGTGATTACCCCCTTAAAGGTGGGTCAGTTCATCACCCACCAGGGGTTGGGACGTGCATGATGTGATGGGGCAATCAGTGACCCTAGGAACCAGGGTGATGGGCATAATGATTAGGGGTAGAGCTCATGCTTGGCTTTTGTCCATGTGCTATACTTAATGTCTCCATCTTTTGCATTTTATGATTTTTATTTTTCTTTTGTTTCTTGCTTATGGCCATGATATGCTTTTTAAATTTCTTTTAGCTGCATCAACCTCCCAAGCCCAACCTAGACATGTGGACAATGGGAGGGGGTATGTTAGTTCCTTGTGGACCCAGAGAAGGGAAATTGTGAAACAGGACTTGTAATGTGTGGAAGGGAGTGAAAAATACAGCACGAGAAAACGGGACCATGCAACCAAAATCGAGGTTTCCGAAGTAGTGCCCTTCCTAAAGCCATGGGAAAATAGGAGAGATCCCATGGGACTAGGATTGAAGATTAACTCCCCATTTAAGGTGAGGGAACAAAACCATGGTCAAAGCCCTTCCTTCTTCCAAGTCATCAAATAATCCATGCCCAAATGAAAAACAAGCATAAGCACTCAATTGCACAATTAAAAACATACCCTTTGGGTTGGATTGCCCACCTTCTAACATAAGCTCATGATAGATGGGCAAGGAAACATACAACTGATGCAGATGGTGGAGATAAAGCGACACATCACATCAGCTACGAGGTGGCTCTCAGGGGATGTTGGTTGTCAGCTAGAAGAAGATGAATAGGAGAAAAGATCTCCTAGGGGTCCCCACTTTTGGTGGGTAACATTTGGTTCCAACTAGGACATGAGCTCACCATAGAGCACATGATCCATGTACTCGAACGGGGAGTTCATGAGAACTCCAGCGATATACTAGAACGCAGACTTGCATCCTGCACATCACAAAACAACTATTGGAAGCATGTGCATTGGGTGTACTTGTATCACCCAGTTTTTTCATCAAATAATAAATCCATACAGAAGAATAAATCTATTCTAAGATGCAAGATTAATATAGATGCAACTTACTCTAGAATGAGAACATGACATGATGATAGTAGCTATGCAAAATCAAAATGCCATGCATCCTACACTGCGATGTATAATATGTAATGTCATGTATCTAGGAAAGGGGTGATGAGGTTAGCTTTGACTGGTGAGGGCCAAAGTTCACCATCAAGATTAACTATGTGGTAATATCCTGTTGAATTTGTAATATGGTCGATCTTCATAATGTACTTATGGTCACTTGATGTAATTATATTTATCATTGTAAAGCATATTTACAAATGCTTGAGTCAAAGGAAAATTTATTTGAGTCAAAATCCCATTGCGATTTTTAAAAGATGTAAATTTGAATTTTTTAAAATGAAATGTTTAGCTCCAAACGTGACAAGTCTGCTTCCCTCCAAGTCAAGCCAGCCCTGGCCAAGAGACGCGTCCATTCCCCTTAGACAGACAATAGACTACTATATAAAAGCAGCTCGTGCTCCTCATTTTGGCAATTCACATTCCTCTCTCAAGACAGTCTCTAGGCAGGTGAGCGAAGAACAAGGAGGACGAAGAAGAACAAAGATCTCTCTTATCTCTCTCCAGCAACTCGCAGGTGTGAAGGAGTCTCTTTGTATGATTCACAGTTTCTAGTTTAACTGTTGCAGGGACCGAAATTTCTTGGGTTAAGGAGGCCACTGTTGCACGGTAGAAATTTTGGGGCAACTATTGTAGGGCCGAAATTTTGGGGCAACTAGTATTGCAAGGGGGTCAAAATTTTGGAAGTGCAGGATCAAGAGCAAAGTGCAAGATCAAATATGGGTGACTTGACTTGAAGGAGAAGACAAGGTTTGACCATAGGCCTAGGTGTGTCTCTCATTGAACAAGAAGAATTTCTATAGAAAATCTTGTTGGGTTTTTCCCCATAGTGGGTTTTTCCAAGGTAAATCTTGTCACTCTTTTGTGCATTGTGATCTCTACTATTCTATTGTTCTTTATTGTTGAATTTCTGAAGTATAACTATTGAATGATATATTGGAACAAGTTAAAAGAAGATCTACATCAAAAGTAATTATCAGAATTATCAAACCCTTCTGGGTGACGCCAAGGCAGCATAAAGGCCTTCTGGAAGACGCAGGGGCAGCCTGTGCTACGCAGGGGTTGCGCTAGGCAGGAGAGGTTGATGTAGAGGCTGGAAGAGTTGCACTGAGGGTTCCAGTGGGCCAGAAAGGGCTTGTATTCAGTAATTCCTGAAGGGTTTGAATCAGCCATATTTTTTGTCTTTGAGTGATAAGGTACAACTGCCGTGAATTTCTCTGTAGGGAAAACCACTACTGGTGCCCATGATGTATTCAGAGTCTGCTTAATAATAAAACCCTCAAAGAGTTGTTGCACCAATTTTCCCGCATTGGGTTTTTTTGGGGACATTTGTCTGAAAAATCATGCGTGTCCTTTGTCATATGTTTGCTATGTTTCAGTAAATGATCTTTATATGTGTAGGCTGCAGATTGTCTTTACTTTGATGTTTTTCTGAATATTTCAGTTAAATAACTTGTATATAATAAAACAAGTAAGAGAAGTAAATCAGTAGGGTTTCTGTGTTCAGAAATTTTCACATAGCGGTGTTAGTCATCCTCCAAGAATCATAAAATATAAACTTATTAAACCAATTGAAATCTGTTCTACTAAAGCTTATTCTCCATTTAAAATTGAGCCTACCTTGAATAACTTTAGTCATCTTAATCCTAGGAGTAACCCCCTTGTGCTGGAGGAGAGCCAACCTAAAGTGAGGGGGTTCTACTATGGTGACAGTAATAGCCCTTTTGAGTTACCTTTAGGTATGCGCTCGCTAAGAGGGCATTGTAGCTTATGTGAAAATTCGATAGGTAATAACAACCATACACACTTTTGTATCCCCACATCTATCTTCTCTGGACTAAATGGATTAGTTATCCTTAATATTATCTATTCCATCAAAAACTTCAAATATACATTTAATAGCCTAACTAGATTATTGATAGGTTCCAATTTTATGTGCATATTCATGGCTTCTTTAGATCTTCGAATTGTCATCAGTTGTTCAATACGAGATATAAAATAATCTAGCCTAAATGTAGAATAAAGGCTAATGCCATTCCATAAATAATCCTGTTAAATAAGCGAAATTTACATCTAACTATTAAATATATTGCATTGATGTTATCAGACCTACTCTTAGATGGTGACCATAAAACAAAATATAAATATACATACGATTCACAAACTCTCAATTTCACTAGTGCCTGCTTGCTCTCTCCTGCTTCCTGGTAAGAGAAGTTAACCTGCCAAAAGCACCACCAAAGGATGACAGCACTTAAGGTCTGTTGAATGTTAAACTTCCAGTAAAATAGTAAACGATTAACACAAAAGACATCATCAACATGAAAATGCAAAGAAAGAACACTAAAGTTGTCAACAATTCCGATCTTTTGCCAATAGATATGTTGATTTTGCATAACGGAATAGATACAAGCACAACATTTCTGAAAAACTGATAATTACTTCTAATGATGTTGATCATCTTTAATTTTTCCAGTATATCATTAAGCAATTATACTTCAGAATTTCAACCATACAAAAATTAGTAGAACAGTAAAGATCACAATGCACAAAGAGAGCACAAGATTTGCCCTGGAAAACTCACTAAGGGGAAAACCCAGCGACTTTTTTCAATAGAGAAATTCTTCTGTTCAACAAGAGATACACCTAGACCTTCTAGTCATCAACTAGGTCAAACTGACCTTCGACAGATCTATGGTCAAACCCTCCAAGTCAAACCTTCCAATCTGATCCAGCAACACTGCCTTCTGATCTGCCCTAGGCCGAATTTCGGCCTCCTTGTTCTGCCCAGAAACCCATAATTTCAGTCCCTGCAATAAAAACTGCCCAGAGAATATGCAAACCAGGAGAGAGAGAGAGAGTCCTTCCACATGTGTGATCTTAAGAGAGAGAAAGAGATGTATTTGATCCTTCTTTTCGTCCTCCCTGTCCTTTTTTTTCGCTTGCTTGCCTAGAAGAAACTTACTTTAGAGAGATGTGAATTGCTGCCTTGAGGAGGAGATTGAACTGCCTTTATAAAGTGACTCTCTGGGTCGAATAGGTGCGCCTCTGCCTGTGCCAACTTGACTTGGAGGGAGGCCAACTTGACAACTTGGAGCCAAAAATTCAAATTTTCTTCTTTTAAAAGTCCAATAGGACATAACTCAAAAATGTAATTTTCTTTTGACTCTAGCATGAAGAACGTACTTTGCAATAATGAATATAAATATATCAAGCACCAAAAATATACATTATGGAGACCGACCATAGTTACAAAATTCAAAAAACCAAAGCCAAGACAACCAATGAACAACCCATTTTCATTACAGAAAGAATGTATACACAAACTTGAAAACTTGCACAAATGAAGCAATACCTTTTCTCTCAGAAAAACATTAACTAAATAATCCTGAAAGCTGATGCAAAAGATGCAACAGATCTAGGCTTTAAAAGAGCCAAGTCCCAAGAAAGCCAAATAGGCTTGTGTTAGTAAGCACAACTACCCTAGTTGACAAAGGTAGTCTTGCACATATAAACAAAGACAATTGCAGAGACAATATCCACAATTAATGAAAATCCAAATAACGTGTTTATGAGCAACAAACAATCATGAAACTGAAATGCAGATCAACGGCCATATTCTTTTAGATATTAAGGTAAATTTTCTGATTTAATAAAATAAATAAAATAAGATGACAACCACAAGACTAACAACAAAAAGAAGCCACATAAAACCAGCATAACTAGCCACAAAAACTGTTTGACACAGCTTGATTAGTTAAATGTAATTACACAGATAATCAAGTAATGTAATATTCAACCACAAAATAAAGTATTTTATCAACTTTACGATAGAGAATAAGGATTCATAAGTTGTAAAGTTGTAAACCCTACTATTTTGATTAGGGTAAAGATCAATTGTATTGTCAGTCTTCCATTCGGCTCTGCTAGGGTTTCCACAGAGCCATATAAGTGTACCCCATGCCTTTACTATGATAACGTTGCTATGATGCTGTTATTTATTGCCTTCCTATGGATGGATGAATACTATATTTTCCATTTCTTTAGCTTTATTTCACTTATTGTGAATCATGATGCAACTAATTCCTGTGTTATTTCATTTGTTGTTATTAAGCAGCTTTTCAATGTTTTTCTCTACATTCATCTTAACAAAGGTGGTTCTTGCTGTTTCATCCTTGCACTAGAGTAAGCCTTCATTCACGAGTATTTCTAACCACTAACTGCAACATTTAGTTCTGTTGCCACATGTCTCTAGCATCTTGGAATTCTCTTTTTTTTCACCCTTGTTCTTACAACACACATGCCGCTGCTTTTTTATTGCCCTTCGCTTTTTGGTTTTGTGCCACCATTTCTTCGGTTTTTGGACTTCTGTTATCATATTCAGACCCTTTTTTCTTATTCAATCAAATATGTTTACTTTTCACGATGTTTTTCAGCTTCACTCTCGCTAACAGTCACTATTCAGAACAATCACTTTCAAATAATATGTCAGTAAAGGGCTAAGTTGCACAAAACATGGAAATGTGTACAAGTTTCCAAAAGGAAACACCTAGAAACATAAACCCCCAAAATGGGTATGTGGAGGAAGTGCCGTATATAAAAAGTACAAATATATAAACATATAGTTTTTTTTTTTTAATAACACATTATCTTGCAAGAAAATAAAAGTAATACACATAAACAACATTTTATAAGGAAACCCATGTCCATATTAACTCTCATGAATGATTAAATGTTGCAAAAAACCATAGCTTGGTGGTCTTGACTAATGCCAATCCTGAAAACTATTAAGTCTGCTGAATTCTAAATGGGATATGAAATTTTACAATTTCCATATGGGGTTGGAACCACTATCAGAAATCCTAAAACAACTAATGGTAAGGTTAAAAATTTAAGTACAAGTTGACATTCTCTTTTATTGTACCTTTTCTAAAAGTTGGCATTCTCTTTTATCTTACATTTTCCATCCTCCTACTATTAGAATTTAATAACACTGGCAATTACCAAGGTGCCAAACTCCTCATAGTACAATTCTACGTCTCAAAGGGTCATGGGTGTAGATAGGGCACTATTTCCTTATGGATCCTATTACCCACCAAAAGTGGGTAACCCCATAGGAGAATTTTTTTCGCCTATCTTGGACAGCCGACCAACCAGCAGTCCTATACATTGTTCAGTATATTATGATATGTCGTGTTAGTTTTTGTAGCACCGGATGGTGTTCTAGTCTTGAGACTTTGTGAAGAGGCTAAAACACAGGAGTTCTCCATAACCCACAAATCGTTTTTCAAAATTCCACCTAGAAGTGTCTCAATTAGATTATTAGTCTATTTTTAAATATTTCCTAAGTCTAAACTTAGGAAAAGTGGTTAATTAATCAGTATTGTTGACCACACTTTGTCAACGACCCCATAGTAGTACACCCCTATTTTTTCAAATGGGACTCATCATGTTCGAGGTTCACGCCATTTAGATTTCATCGACAGCTGACATTTTTATAAATGATGTAAATCCATTCTGCATATTTATGATGTAAATGATCTAAGTAAGACCATCATGTATGTAACAACCTAGGTAAGCCTAGTATGTTGGTGATGATTTCTATCCTAGGAGGTTTTTTGTCTCACTGATTTACTTGTGTTTTTCGACACAAGTGATCGGCAGAGTTTTCCCCTCCAGCCTCACCCCAAAGCTAGAGTGGATTTTGTTATCAAGATGCTACATGAGTCCTAGTTTTTTCTATCGAGTCTTTGTAAAAGTAGTTTGGGAATAATCCTAGCTAATCGGCTAGATTATTTTATTACAAGCTACTTGGTCTACTAAATCATGTTTTGAGTCACAGAATTGGGTAGCTTTTTGAGGGTCTATACGAATGGGTATTTCCCCTTCATGTGTCTAAATGTATTTATCTTATGTAAAGAGGGTTGGAAAAAATAATTAAATCCCCTCTCAGTCAATTAATTAAATTTTCTGGCCAAATTAATTAAAAAATCCTAAGCCAGAAATTTAATTAATTTTAGGTCCTAGGTGAGTATAAAATTCTTCAAAGGCAAAATTCATTGGTCCTTAAAAAATGAATTTTAAAGGTCTCAAGCCAAAGGAATATTGAGAATTTCAAGAAATTTTGGACCCTTGGGCCTAGGTGGTTAAGTCAAAGTCAAAATTTTGAGGTAATTAACTCAAAAATATTATTTTTGAGTTAATTAAAATGGAATTAAATGATAAATTCGTTTTTCCTCAAATTTATAATTTCAACGGTCCAGATTAAAAGATGATCAAATCTTTTCGACGGTCGAGATTATTTTGACATGGATCAACCGAACTAGCCGTTGGAGATTTTGTCTTATAAATTAGAGGTCTTGGTATGACATTTGCATCCTATCTTTGAATCATGCACTTGTTCTTGGAAGCTCTTGTGATTTTTTTTTATGAATAAAGTATAAAGACTTTGGGGTTACAAACTTTGGTGTTCCTTTTCCAGATCTATGTGGTGATTTGTCTCTAAACTCTGCTACTTTATTTGGCATTTTTATGGTTGATGGTCTTTATGGATTAATCTGCATACAAGTATCTTGTGCAGTTTTCTAGGTATCTAAAATGACATTTTTTATTTGACGGAAAGACTAGTTATCTATTTTTCTGAAAGGTCTCATGTTTATTTTCTTAAATCTCTATCAATCTAAAGTTCAGATCTAAGTGTGCAGGGAAATTTTTTTTTAAGTTTTGAGCATTTGGGGAAGTTTTCAGTTAGACTAGTGAACTCTCAAATTTCGTAAATCTGAAAAAGCTCATGGTTTCCTAATTCCCAAAGCTATCTTACGAAAAAAAAAATTGCAGGGTCTTCTAGAGCTTGTGCCTCTCTTAAAATTTTCTATCTTCTAAATTGTGCTGAAATGGGTTTAAATCTGGCCATTAGGGCCTCTAATCTGTAAATTAGCACTGTAAATTTGCAAATATTCTCTAGGGTGTAAGGGTTTATTTATTTTTTGTGCATAATTTTGGATCTATTCTGGTTTTTTACAGGGTTGCAGGGGGTTTCTCAGAAAAAAATTTAGATCTGAGCCAGATCTAACCCCCAGAGGATAAGATCTGGCCTCGGGATCGTTTCTACTAGCAGGTCTGAGTGTTATTTTGTTACAAAAGAGAAAATCTCAGGTGCATCTAAATCAATATTCTAAAAATCTGAGTTATGTTGGAAAAAATTTAATTGTTGGAGGAATTTTGAGTGTATTGCTGAGTTATGTTGGAAAAATTTTAATTCCTGGAGGAATTTTGAGTGTACTGGGTTTTTCCTGAGATAATCTTTCCACTCTACATCCATTTCCTTCATCGATTTCGTTGTTGCCCTTTCTCCATCTTCACGCTGCATTCATTCCTTATACAGCGTCCTCCCTTCATCCACATCCTTGCTACCTTTTCTTTGTTGCATTTTCCTTTCCTTCTCCTCTCTGCCGTCAAATTCGATCACTGCTTCTGTAGCCTTCACAAATCCTCAGAACCGTCCGCAGCTTCATTCCTTGCCGTCCTTACGTGCCCCCCCTCTCTACTGATATCCCTTGCCGTCGACTTCAACCCTCTTCATTGCGGCTTCTTCTGCCATCTCCGCAGCCTTCTTGCTTCATCACGCCAGCTCCCCCTTTATCGTCAACATGCACGCAAACAAAAAAACAAATGCACACATAAAAAAATAAAACCAAAGTCACGTTTATGTAATTCGCGTTTCTTTTTTTTGGGTTTGGTTTTATTTTTATTTTTTTTTTATTTTAGATTTAGAAAATTAAAAAAAAAGGGGAGGGCTTTAGCGTTAGTTCCAAGTTTAATTCGATTTTTTTTGTTTAAAACTTTTAGCTTTTAGTCTTAGTTTAGGTTGTAGCTTTTAGATTTTTTTTTTAATTTAAAATTATTTTAGTTTAGTTTTAATTTGTTTTAGAATTTCATTTTTTTAATTTAGTTTTAAGATTTAGAAAAATCAAAAAATAAAAATAAAAATTTACTTTTTTAGACTTTAGTTTAGTTTTGTTTAGCTTTAGTTTAATTTTCTTTTTTTTAGATTTTTTAATTTTTAATTTTTTAGATTTTAGTTATTTTTGTTTTAGTTTAGTTTAAATTTTTAGATTATTTAGATTTTAGTTTTTACTTTAGCTTTGGTTTTAATTTTTAAATAAATTAAAAAATTAAAAAAGGTCCAAAATTTTCTAAATTTTCAACTTTAGAAAATTCTCAAAAATTCTATTTCATAGTCAAAGTGAGCTTTTAAATTTTTATCTAAAGTTTGACTATATGAAATTTTTTTAATTTCTGGATTGGGATTACTTGGAACATCATAAATTCGGAAATATTGATGATATCTAGCATTTCAATTTGATGGTCGTCTCATGATAACATTGTTGTGGGTTCAAAGTATTTTAATGCATAGTTGAGGTGCGTTTTATTGAATATCATTGTGGTGAATCTATTTTTCATAGCCGCAGTTACATATCAGATACTTGACTTTATTTTATAATGGGATATTTTGACTCCATAAGTGTAAAGTTTTGTAGATGTTCTATGCTAGTAGCAATTTCACTTTTCTTTCTGCAATCATACAAGTAGTTAAGCAAAATGCAGATAGAACATATAAGTAGATCTTACAGAAGACAAATCAGAAACAGGAAAAATGTGTATGTTCGTTTCAGCGGTCAACAGGATGCTTCAACCAGCAAAGTCTCCTTTGGTCAGCCAGCCCAGCATGTGTCACAACAACCCTTCAATCTGTAGATGAGTCAACCCAAGTCAACTCTGCAAAAGTCAACGCTGTCCTGAAAAGTCAACGCAAGGGCAGCAAGCTAAAAGTCAACGCAGCAGCAAAACGGTCAACCCTTTGACCTCGATTTTTATGCCAGGTAGTACGACCTTCATAAATCGAACCTTCCACCAAGTTTCAGCTTGTTTGGACCAAGCGTTGACCAAAGTCAACGCTGGTCAAAGTTTCTGCGAAACCCTAGCAGCAGCAAATCCGTACTTCAGCTTAGCCGTACAGTTTGTCCTCTTCGTCCTTCACACGTGTGGCCGAAACTCGTCCTTCTTGGTAGCTCGTACTCTAAGATGAGAGAGGAATATGTGAGTTGTGATGATGATGAAAATCTCTCCAACTTTTCCTGTATATATATCCATCATGAGGGTGTGTGACACATCTGTTGGGCATGCGAGCCTACATTACAAACCTGGCCGACCTTGCACATATAATTTATTAAAAATAATAAATTCAAAATATAAGTTCTGCTCATCGGATTAAGACATATTTTATATGGATTTTACACCTCTCGGAAAGAGGAATCCAACAAAAATATTAGCCTCTTAATCTGAGCATCTTAATATGGAGTTTGGACCTAGTTGTCCAAATTTAACACTCCCTCTCAACTAGGGAGAACTCCATCTATTAGTGCAATCAACATCGTGCGTCATCCCGCCGAAACTTGCTTTGTTGGCTTCTTTATTTCAGAACAGAAGTGGGTCAGTCACAAAGACATCATCCCCCGACTGACATAGTCAGTCCAGAGGTCCCAGACCTCACAAATCTTGATCCCATATCAAGTGGTTGGACCGTGCCATCCTAGATAGAGAGTACGGCAATCTCTGATGCGTCCATCAGTCTTTGCTAATAGTCTCTAACTTTTCCACACCTCATTGGCCAAATGAGAGGTACTTCCCATGAGCCCCGAACTCAATGGGTAGGATGCATACGGGGCACAGAAAATGAGAGGTGAACCAACTCAAAATCACAACGGTGGGGTCCAAGCACACCACCAAGGTTGGCAAGCCTAGCCTTGTGGTTGCCCATAGCTCCAAGAAGCTCTCCCCAAAGCCCCCCAGAGCTCCCAGAGCTCATCGTCCAACAGGACCCACATCATAGGGTCTTTCCACGACACCAAGATTCTCACGGAAGGTTAGGAACTTGACCTTCCCCAGGGGCTTAGTGAGAATATCCGCGACCCGCTCATCAGTTCCTATATGATCGAGCCTTACGGCGCCTCGCTGTACCATATCCCGGATAAAGTGGTACCTGATATCAATATGCTTGGATCGGTCGTGGAACACAGGATTCTCAGTCATACGAATCCCACTCCGATTATCACAGAGTATCACAGTGGTATCTAGCACATGTCCAAACAGCTCACTAAAGAGCTTCCGCAACCAAACTGCTTCACAACAGGCCATACTAGCAGCAATGTATTCGGCCTCCGCGGTGCTCAAAGCCACCGACTTCTGCTTCCCGCTCATCCATGAGATCGAAGCAGAACCAAGATTGAAGCAGCATCCCGATGTGCTCTTACGATCCACCACACTGCCAGCCCAATCGGCATCAGTATATCCACGGAGTGTCACATTCCCGGCAGTGTATCTCAGCCCATGGTTTATCGTGGCCCCGAAGATATCTCAGAAGATTCTTGGCACCAACCCAGTGAAAATGATGAGGCTCAACCATCTGTTGACTCAAAGTGTTCACTGCAAAACATATATCTGGTCGGGTGTTCACTAAGAACATCAAAGCTCCTATGAGTTGACGATACTCAGTAGGATTGGCCAAGATAGGCCCAGCAGCGCTGCCACTCAACTTTTTAAAGTTGAGTTCCATCGTTGTCGACACGGACTTACAGTCCACCATTCCAAATCTTTCCAGAAGCTTCACAATATATTTTCCTTGAGAAAGGAAAATCTCTCCAGGTCTCTGCCAGACCTCTAGGCCTAGGAAATAGTGCATTAGTCCTAGGTCCTTCATCTCGAATTCAGCAGCAAGCTCCCTCTTACATTGATGAATGAGAGGGTCATCACCAGTCAGGAAGAGGTCATCCACATACAGCACTAGAATGAGAGGCTTCTCTTTCACAACCTTGAAGTATAGGTTCGGATCAGCATTGCTTCGAGTGAAGCCCAACTTCATCAAGTAACTATCCATCCTCTCGTACCAAGCTCTGGGTGCTTGCTTTAACCCATAGAGGGTTTTCTTCAACCTGCAGACATAAGTGTCTCGATCTTGAACTTCAAATCCCAGAGGTTGTTCTACATACACCTCTTCCTTTATTGCACCATGCAGAAAAGCGGTCTTGACATCCATCTGATGAAGACTCCATCCTTGTGTAGCAGCAAGGGCTATGGATGGTGGTATATCGTGCCACAGGTGCAAATATATCGTCATAGTCAATTCCTTCCTTTTGAGAGAAGCCACGGGCAACAAACCTTGCCTTAAACTTTTCAGCACTCCCATCAGACCCATGTTTGATTTTGTAGAGCCATTTAGCGGTGACAACAGATTTGTCCTTCGGTCTCGGGACCACATCCCAGACATCATTCTTCATAATAGACTCATATTCTTCATGCATAGCATCCTTCCAAACTTGATGCTTGATGGCTTCCTCAAAAGATCCAGGTTCATATTGTACAATAGTACTCATGGCAGCTAGATACCCTTGGTATCTACACGGCTTCTTGCTTTCTCGGAATGTCCCCCTTGGGGCAGCATGACCCTCAGCATCTTCGAGGGTGTCCCTGAGCCATGATGGTCTCTTTCCTAGTGAAGGGGGTGGATCAATAGGGTCCATTGGCCCTTCAATATTAGGCATAGTCTCATCCTGGGGTTCTTCCAGATTTCCAGGTCTTTCTTCATGATTTTCTTCAGATCTAGGAAGATCTACTACTTTCTTCAGGGAAGCATCTTCGTCAAAAGTGACATCATGGCTTATCTCTACTTCCCTTTGACCAGGTACATAGACTCTAAATGCCTTAGAAGTCTCACTGTAGCCCACAAACATTCCTTTCTTCCCAGTAGCATCCAGCTTACTTCTCTTTTCTTTCGGCACATGAAAATAGACAGGACATCCAAAAATTCTAAAATGTGAGACATCAGGTTTCTTACCAGAGAAAACCTCTTCGGCAGTTTTGGAGTCCAAAGCGGAATGAGGGCATCGGTTTTGAATGTACACAGCAGTATTTGCAGCTTCTCCCCACAGAAACTTTGGTAGACCCTGGTCACAAAGCATGGCACGGGCAACTTCCACAATAGTCCTATTCTTGCGTTCAGCAACACCATTCTGCTCAGGAGTATATGCAGTGGTAGTCTCCCTCTTAATGCCAGCTTCTCCGCAAAAGTCTTTGAACTCATTTGACTCATATTCAGTGCCATTGTCAGTCCTCAAAATCTTGATCTTCTTTCCGGTCATATTTTCCACCAAGGCTTTGAATGTACGGAACCACATGAAAGCCTCATCCTTCTTCTTCAAGAAATATATCCAGGTTTTGCGAGAGAAGTCATCAGTAAATGTCATATAGTAAGAACATCCCCCCAGGGATGTTACTGGCAACATACCAGAAAGATCAGAATGGACCAGTTGCAATATCTCAGATGTCTTTGTGACACTTGAGGGGAAAGGTCCCCTTGTATGTTTTCCTTCAGCACAGCCTTTACATACACCTTCATGATTATTTCCAAAATCAGGCATCCCTGTCACCACCTTCCTTGCTTCGGGAAGGGCTTTGTAATGAAGGTGTCCAAATCTTCGGTGCCATAGTTCGGTTTGTCGTATAGTATCACAAGTCATAGCTCTCAACGGACTCCCTCCAACCTGATAGAGTGTACCAACCCTAAAACCAATTGAGATAGCTTCCTTGAAGCTCTTCTTCCACATGAGCACCTTTCCATTAGAGAAAGTAACATTGAATCCTTTGTCTTCCATGGCAGATACAGAATATACTCATTTCTTTTATCAACAACATTAGACTCCTCATACCTGGTATTTCTGGACCTCTTAGAAGGTTGATTGTTTCCACCAAAGTGAGCCTTCCTCTTTCCTTTGGATTTGCCATTTCTTCGATTCCCATTTCTTCGGTTGTTGTTGTTATCGTCACTATCGGGAGAATCCTTCTTGAAGGGGCATTCTCTAGCATAGTGTCCAGGCCTATTGCAGGTGAAACATGTACCCTTCTTCTCTTGAGTCTTTGTCCTTCTTTTGTCCTTAGAACCACCAGAGTTCTTCTTACGGGAATGAGCACCATAGGCAGCATTTCTTTCATTATCAAATTCCTTCATCCTTGTTTCTTCTTGCATACATCTTGACAGAAGCTCATCAAAGTTAGGAGTGGTATTATTGTTGAGAATAGTAGTTGTGAATACTTGCCATTCATATGGAAGTCCTCCAAGTGCGGTGAGAACCATCTCACGATCAGCTATTATCTCCCCAATAGCTAGCAGATGGTTCCTGGTTTCGGTCAACTTCGGAAAGAAAGTTTGAACAGACTCATCTCGGCCCTTCTTCATATTCTTCAACTTGTTCTTGAGGAATAGCACTTGGTTCACATTGTTTACTTGAAACATAAGTATCAATTTGTCATACATCTCCTTGGATGTGCCTAGTTTAGATATGTAGGCAACCAGACTCTTATTTATGGATTCCCTGATCAGCAGCTTTGCTTTGATTTCTCCCTTCTTATACTTGTTTCTAACAGCAGCAGAGGTATTGGATGGAGGTTCTTGAATCCTCCCTGTCACATGATCCAGGAGATCATGATCTTCTAATTTGAGATCTAATATCATCTTCCAGGGATGGAAGTCATCACTTCCAGTCAGCTTGTCATTCTCCTTGAATTCAAGACTAGTGGAACCCATTTCCTCCGATGATGATTGCTATAGATTGAGTTTGTCTTCACCTCAGCTCCGATACCATGTAAAGTTTTGTAGATGTTCTATGCTAGTAGCAATTTCACTTTTCTTTCAGCAATCATACAAGTAGTAAAGCAAAATGCAGATAGAACATATAAGTAGATCTTACAGAAGACAAATCAGAAACAGGAAAAATGTGTGTATTCGTTTCGGCGGTCAACAGGATGCTTCAACCAGCAAAGTCTCTTTTGGTCAGCCAGCCCAGCATATGTCACAACAACCCTTCAATCAGTAGATGAGTCAATCCAAGTCAACTCTGCAAAAGTCAACGCTGTCCTGAAAAGTCAACGCAGGGGCAGCAAGCTAAAAGTCAACGCAGCAGCAAAACGGTCAACCCTTTGACCTCAATTTTTGTGCCAGGTAGTACGGCCTTCATAAATCGAACCTTCCACCAAATTTCAGCTTGTTTGGACCAAGCGTTGACCAAAGTCAACGCTGGTCAAAGTTTCTGCGAAACCCTAGCAGCAGCAAATCCGTACTTCAGCTTAGCCGTACAGTTTGTCATCTTCGTCCTTCACACGTGTGGCTGAAACTCGTCCTTCTTGGTAGCTCGTACTCTAAGATGAGAGAGGAATATGTGAGTTGTGATGATGATGAAAATCTCTCCAACTTTTCCTGTATATATATCCATCATGAGGGTGTGTGACACATCCGTTGGGCATGCGAGCCTACATTACAAAACTGGCCGACCTTGCACATATAATTTATTAAAAATAATAAATTCAAAATATAAGTTCTGCTCATCGGATTAAGACATATTTTATATGGATTTTACACCTCTCAGAAAGAGGGATCCAACAAAAATATTAGCCTCTTAATCTGAGCATCTTAATATGGAGTTTGGACCTAGTTGTCCAAATTTAACAATAAGGCATTGGTTTTAAGGTTTTGAATCTAATTGGATCTGTAAAATCTCATAAACCTTAACAAGTATTTGATTATCTAGCTGTGTCTCCTGAATTGGTTGATTTTCAACCAGTTCTTTTCCTTCATTTTTGTTAGGGTCTACCTCCCTTAGCTTGCAAGGAGACGGCTTAGATAGAGAGATTGGGGATCAGGGAAACAGCCCCCGATCTAAGCCATTGTCGCAATGCCTAGACATTTTGTGCGACAACAAGTATTAATTGAGAAATGTGTGAATCACCTAAAAACTCACACGAATCGATCCAGAAATAATCTCAACAATCAATTATGTTTTAATCTTAGTCATTGGAGTTCCAACTAGAGATTATAAGAGGATAATGGATGGATGGAGAGCACACACACTTGACATCAATTTTCTTCAGAAGTTGAATTTTCTAGAGAGCAGCAACTGTTGTCGGAAGAGTTCGAGCGAAAGAAGGGACGCAGAGAGAGAGAGAGGTAGGGACAGTGATTCTGGAGGAAGTCTTCCATATCCAGAGAGTTAGCTACAGGAGAACTGAGTTTCCTCAATGAGACTGCGCACCGTTGGTGCAAAAGGTTGAGAGGCAGAGTTCGATTTAGCCAAATAGAGGGTCGATTCAGTTGTTGGAGCCGGGAGAATTTCCAAAAGGGGCCAGCAAGTCATTCTCAGAGGTTGGATTGGGAAAATGGCTTGATCAGTTGCAGTTCCAGGCAGAGCGTTCTAGTGCCTGCACAGACTTGACGCATAAGCTAATGCAAGGGTTTTGCGGAACGCATTTGATGTTAGTTTCGGAGTGGGATCAATGTCAGGTGAGACAAAATTTGTCTCGCTAATTTTTGTGGCCAGTTTTCTTATAGTGGATTGTTACTATGGGCATCCAGTTGTACTCAGAATTTCTCACTGCTGCTTAATAATAAAAACCTTCAGTTGTTGCCCCTATTTTCCCAAGTTGGGTTTTTCCGGGGGCTTTTGTCCAAAAATAATTGGGTCATATTTTTGTGTGTGTGATAGTATTTTCTCAGTTTCCAGTTTATCTTCTGCAGTATTTAATTTCGTGAAGATTGCAGTTTGATTAATTCGTTATTTTCGTAGCAATAAACTGCTAAATTAGTTTACAGTAAGAAGAATTAATTCCAGTTGCTACAATAGAATTTTAGTAGTGAAATTTTCACATGGTATCAGAGCGAATTTGATCAGACAGGGAAACTCAGAAGCAGAAGCAGAAATTCGTTGTTTAGAGGGAGCAGCAAGACTGTTAAATTTAGATAAAAATGGTGTTCTATGCTTGATGCACTTTTACTTCAATCTTTCTTAGGCCCAATACAAGATAGCAATCACATAAACTTGAAATTAAAATGTTGATAGAACACAATAATAGATCAATAGAAGACAAGCCAAATAGAGATCAGGTTTACAATTCCTTATGTCTAGCAAAGATATGAGATATTGTTGCACTTCAACCAACAAAGTCTTTCTTGGTCAGCCAGCACTTTCATGTGTCACACCCACAACCCTCAAAGACAGCTCATCACAAGTCAACGCAAGTCAAACCAGGGATAGTACAAAAAAGACAATGCAGGCAGCTTCAGAAAATTCAACGCAGCAAACTAGGGCTTACGTCAAACACCTCGAAATTCCTCAATTTTAATGCCCCGCTGTATGGCTTCCTAAAATCGAAATTTCTGCAGAAGATTGAGGTCAAACGACCAAGGGTTGACCACAATCAACACTGGTCAAAGCTACAGCAGAAAAACCCTAAACAGACTAGCGTAGAAAACAGAAAACCCTAAACAGATCAGCGCAGAAAACAACAGCTTCGCTCCACACGTGTGAGGGAAAAAGGCCTCCAAAGGCTATCAAACCAATCAGATCACAATGAGAGAATGTGTGATGAGATGATGAGAAAATGACCTCCAAGTCTCTCCAATTTATATTCATCAATGAGGGTGTGTGACACATCTATTAGGCATGTGGGATAAATCTGGTCAACCTTGCACATGTGGAAAATAAATTCAAAATCAATGTTCTGCTCATCCGATCAAGATGATCTTTAGATCAATCTTGCACCTCTCCGAAAGAGGAATCCAACAAAAATATGACCATCGTCATATGAACAGTGCAACATGGAGTTTGGACCTAGTTGCCCAAACTTTACACTCTCAACTAGGGAGAACTCCATTTGTCCACAAGTGCCATCCATCATATACCAAACCAAACATCATGCGTCATCCTACTGTAACTTGCTTTGCTAGCTCTTTATTTCAGAACAAAAGGTGAGTCACAAAGACATCACACACAGCTGACCCGAAGTCAGCTTAGAGGTAAAAACCTCTCTCGGACTCAAAAGAGTCTTATACTAATCTGAAGTCAGTTTATTGATCCGAAGTCAGTTTAGAGGATAAAGCCTCATCATACTTGATCCCATATTAAGGTGTTGGAAACGTGCCATCCTAGACATAGAGAGCATGGCAATCTCTGATGCGTCCATCGGTCTTGCTATGGTCTCTATCCACATTTCCCACCTCATTGGCCAAACGAGAGGTACTTCCCATGAGTTCGAAACTCCATGGGTAGGATGCGTGCGGGGCACAGATCAAAGAGAGGCGAACAAACTCAATATCATCACGGTGGGGCAGAAGCACCACAAGGTTCGGCAAGCCTAGCCCCGTGAGTGCTTATAGCTCCAAGAAGCTATCCCCAAGCCCCTTGGAGCTCCTAGCGCTCATAGTCCAACTCAAGCAGGACCTTTAGAATAGGGTCTTTCCATGATTCCAAGCTTCTCGCGGAAGGTTAGGAACTTGACCTCCCCCAGGGGCTTTGTGAGAATATCTGTGACCTGCTCATCAGTTCCTATATGATTGAGCCTTACGGCACCTTGCTATACCATATCCCAGATAAAGTGGTACCTAATATCAATATGCTTGGATCAATCGTGGAACACGGGATTCTCAGAAAGACGAATCCCACTCTGGTTATCACAAAGGATAACGATGGTATCTAACACATGCCCGAATAGCTCACTGAAGAGCTTTAGCAACCAAACAGCTTCACAACAGTCCATACTCGCTGCAATGTATTCAACCTCAGCAGTGCTCAAAGCCACCAACTTCTGCTTCCTGCTCATCCAAGATATCGAAGCAGAACTCAAGGTGAAGCAACATCCAAATGTACTCTTGCGATCCAACACACTGCTAGCCCAATCGACATCAATATATCCATGGAGTCTCAAACTCTCGGCAGTGTATCTCAGCCCATGGTTGATTATGCCCTGAAGATATCTCAACGGATTCTTGGCACCAATCCAGTGAATATGATGAGGTTCAACCATATGTTGACTCAAAGTGTTCACTGCAAAACATACGTCCAGACGGGAGTTCACTAAGAACAGCAGGGCCCCTACAAGTTGTCGATACTCGGTAGGATTTGCTAGCACGGGCCCAACAGCGTTTCCACTCAACTTCTTAAAGTTGAGTTCCATCGGTGTCGACACAGACTTACAGTCCACCATACCAAATCTCTCCAGCAGATTCACGACATATTTTCCTTGAGAAAGGAAAATCTCGCCTGGCCACTGCTAGACCTCCAAGCTTAGGAAGTAGTGCATCAGTCCTAGGTCTTTCATCTCAAACTCGGAAGCTAACTCCCTCTTACACTGATGAATGAGAGGGTCAGCACCTGTTAGGAAGAGATCGTCCACATAGAGAACCAAAATGAGAGGCCTTTCTCTATCAACCTTAAAATAAAGGTTTGGATCAGCATTACTTTGATTGAAGCCCAAATTCATCAAGTAGCTATCTATCCTCTCGTACCAAGCCCTAGGTGCTTGCTTGAACCCATAGAGGGCTTTCTTCAACCTGCATACATAGGTGTCTCTATCTTGGACTTTGAACCCCAGAGGTTGCTCCACAAAAACCTCTTCCTTTATTGAACCATATAGAAAAGCGGTCTTCACATCCATCTGATGGAGACTCCATCCTTGCGTTGCAGCAAGGGCAATGATAGATCGGATGGTGGTATAGCGGGCCACAGGTGCAAATATATCATCATAAGCTATGCCTTCTTTTTGAGAGAAGCCTCAGGCAACAAATCTTGCCTTGTACTTTTCAGCACTACCATCAGCTCCATGCTTGATCTTAAAGAGCCATTTCGAGGTGACAACAAATTTGTCCTCTGGTCTTGGGACCACTTCCCAGACATCATTCTTCATAATGGACTCATATTCTTCGTGCATAACATCCTTCCAAATTTGATGCTTTAAGGCTTCTTCAAATGATCCAAGCTCAGATTGTACAATTGTACTCATGGCTGCTAGATACCCTTGGTATGTATTCGGCTTCTTGCTTTCACGGAATGTCCCCCTTGGGGCAATATGTCTCTCGGCATCTTCGAGAGTATCCCTAAGCCATGAGGGTCTTCTCTTATTTGAAGGAGGTGGATCAATGGGATCCATAGGTCCTTCAACATCGGACATCAGGTCATCCTTCAGCTCTTCCAGCTTCCTTGCTTCTTCATCTTCTTTGTCTTCCTTGGAGCTAGGAAGATTTCTTACTTTCTTGACGGCAGCATCTTCATCAAAGGTGACATCGTGGCATATCTCCACTTCTCTTTGACTAGGCACATAGATTCTATATGCCTTCGAAGTTTCATTGTAGCCCACAAACATTCCCTTCTTTCCAGAAGCATCCAGCTTGCTTCTCTTTTCTTTCAACACATGAAGTAAATAGGACAACCAAAAACTCTAAAATGAGAAACATTAGGTTTCTTACCAGAGAAGACTTTTTTGGGAGTTTTGGAGTCCAGAGAGGAATGTGGGCATCTATTTCAAACATACACAGCAGTGTTCGCAGCTTCTCCCCATAGAAACTTCGGAAGACCTTGGTCACATAGCATGGCGCGGGCAGCTTCCACAATGGTCCTGTTCTTTCTTTCAGCAACACCATTTTGCTCAGGATTGTACGCAGTTGTGGTCTCCTTCTTAATGCCATCTTCTCTACAAAAGTCATTAAACTCATTTGACTCATACTCGGTCCCATTGTCGGTCCTCTAAACTTTGATTTTCTTCTCGGTTTGATTTTCCACCAAGGCCTTGAAGGTACGGAACCATTTGAATGCTTCGTCCTTCTTCCAAAAAATATATATCCAGGTCTTGCAGGAGAAGTCATCTGTAAAAGTCATGTAATAGGAACATCCTCCCAAGGATGTCACAGGAAGCATACCAGATAAGTTAGAATGTATCAATTGCAAGATATCAGTTGTCTTTGTGACACTAGAGGGGAATGGTCCCCTTGTATGCTTCCCTTCGGCACAACCCTAACATATACCTTCATGATCATCTCTCAATTCGGGCATCCCTGTCACCACCTTCCTTGCTTCGAGAAGGGCTTTGTAATGAAGGTGTGCAAACCTCCTACGCCATAACTATGTTTGAAGAGTTGTATCACATGTCATAGGCCCCCAATCTACTTCCTCCAACCTGGTAGAGTGTATCAACTCTAAAACTAATAGAAAGAGCTTCCTTGAAGTTCTTCTTCTAGATAAGTACCCTTCCATCAACGAATGCCACCTTGAACCCCTTGTCTTCTGTTGCCGAAATGGACACAAGGTTCTTCTATAAAGTAGGTACATACAACACATCTTGTAATCGGATGACTTGACCTTGAGATAAATGGAGGGCCACAGTCCCTGTCCCTTTCACGGGATAGGTGGCATTATCTCCAAGGATAATTTTTAGATTAGTATCCTTCTCAACCAAATCAAAAAGGGCTTCTTTATAACCAGTGAGGTGCCTTGAAGCACCACTATCTATTAACCAGACATCCAAGGTGTCGGGTGGAGATGCAGCAAAGTGGGCAGATACAAGAATAAAATCATCTCTCTTATTATCAACAACATTAGACTCATCGTACCTAGAATTTCTTGACCTCTGGAAAGGTTGCCCATTTCCATTACGATTAGAGGGAGCCCTCCTTTTTCCTTGGAACCTGTTGTTCCTGCAATTCCTTCTCGAGTTGTTGTTGTCATCATCCCTAGGAGAGTCCCTTTTATTAGGGCACTCTCCTGCATAGTGACCAGTCTTGTTACAAGTGTAACATCTTCCCTTCCTTCCTTTGGGCCTCACTCTACCATAGTTTTGATTTCTCGGGCCACCTTGGTTCTTCTTCTTTGCATGAGCGGCAAAGGCAGTAGGGTTACTTCCATTACCATTAGAGGCATACTCCATCATTCTTGTTTCCTCTTAAGTGCATCTCGTCAATATTTCATTGAAATCAAGAATCACATTATTATTGAGAATAGTGGTATTGAATACATGCCAATCATGGGGGAGACCTGCAAGTGCAATAAGAACCATCTCTCGATCAGATATTGCTTCCCCAATAGCTAGGAGGTTATTCCTGATTTCAGTGAGCCTCATAAAATAGGATTGAATAGATTTATCCTTACCCTTCTTGATATTCTTCAATTGATTCATGAGGAAGAGGATTTGATTAGCATTGCTAGCCCTGAACATGCTCACCAACTTATCATACACCTCCTTAGATGTCTTCAGCTCATAAATGTAACCAACCAAGTGCTTATGAATAGAATCCTGGATAATCATCTTTGCTTTGATTTTCCCTTTTCTATACTTCGTCTTCGTGGCAACAGCTGCATTTGATAGAGGCTCTTGAATATTCCCCTGTACACGGTCCATGACATCTTGATCTTCTAGCGCCAAATCCAAGGACATCTTCCATGCATGATAATCAGACTTATCAGTCAATTTATCATCAGCCTTGAAACCCTTGTAGGTTGAGGGGGCCATTTGTTCTTGATAGGATTTCTTCCTTCAGAGATGGCTTCTAACACCAGCTTCGACTCTTGGACTTTGTCTTCACCTCAGCGATACCATGTTAAATTTAGATAACAATGGTGTTCTATGCTTGATGCACTTTTACTTCAATCTTTCTTAGGCCCAATACAAGATAGCAATCACATAAACTTGAAAGTAAAACACTGATAGAACACAATAATAGGTCAATAGAAGACAAGCCAAATAGAGATCAGATTTACAATTCCTTATGTCTAGCAAAGATATGAGATATTGTTGCATTACGGCGGTCAACAGGATGCTTCAACCAGCAAAGTCTTTATTGGTCAGCCAACACTTTCATGTGTCACATCCACAACCTTCAAAGACAGCTCATCACAAGTCAACGCAAGTCAAACCAGGGACAGCGCAGAAACGTCAACGCAAGCAGCTTCAGAAAAGTCAACACAGTAAACTAGGGCTTCGGTCAAACAACCCGAAATTTCTCGATTTTAGTGCCTAGTTGTACAGCCTCCTAAAATCGGAATTTCTGCAGAAGATTGAGGTCAAACAACCAAGGGTTGACCACGGTCCCAAAAACAGCAGCTTCACTCCACACGTGTGAGGGAAAAAGGCCTCCAAAGGCTATCGAACCAATCAGATCACAATGAGAGAATGTGTGATGAGATGATGAGAAAATGACCTGCAAGTCTCTCCAGTTTATAATCATCAATGAGGGTGTGTGACACATCTCTTAGGCATGTGGGATAAATCTGGCCGACCTTGCACATGTGGATAATAAATTCAAAATCAATGTTTTGCTCATCCAATCAAGATGATCTTTAGATCAATCTTGCACCTCTCCGAAAGAGGAATCCAACAAAAATATGACCATCGTCATATGAGCAGTGCAACATGGAGTTTGGACCTAGTTTCCCAAAATAACAAAGACGGATTTCTAGAGGTTACGCAAGGCCTACACCGGGCAGTGCAAGTTGCTTGGGAAAGTTCGATTTTTCAGTGCAGGTTGCTAGAAAATTTCTGCTTAGCAATTGAGTGATTCCAGCAGGCAAAGGGGGCAGCAGCTTAGTAATTTTCGCTAAGCAGATTCCTTGTTTGGGCATAGAAGGGTTTTGCAGCAGTTTTGCACTAGAAAAATCAGCATTGGGTGGAAGAGAAAGGCACAAAGAGAGAAATTTTCCCAAGGGGTTTCGAGTTCTAGAAATCTGATTTTTCCAATTGCAGTCAACAGTTGTTGCAGGCAATTTCTCTCACTCCAAAAGGGAGTGCGAATAGCAGATTCAACAGCCAAGCAGAGGAAGAGGGAAATTTTCGATCAGATTCAGAGATGGCCACAGCTAAGCTTAGAGATCAGGATAAGTTGGAGGGAACCTCCAACTTTGTCATCTGGAAGGCTAGGATGTCCTTCTTGCTAGATGAATATGGCCTAAAAACCTATGTAGATAATGTGGTGGCAGTTTCTCAAGATGCAGATCAGTGGAAGGAATATAGGAAAGAGATGGCAAAGGCGAAGCGGATGATCCTAGATGGAGTCCAGGACCATATAGTCTCGCATATATCTAGCAAGAACACTACCAAGAAAATTTGGGATGCTCTCGACCAGCTATATCAAAGTTCTTCCGAGTAGCAAAAGATGTTCCTGCAAGAGAAGATAAGAAGCATCAGGATGCAGAAGGGTGAAGGCATAGATCCCTCCCTTCCTCGCCAGTATTCAAGAGGTCTATGATCAACTTGCAGTCATTGGGGAGGCACCTCAACCAACAGAGCTTGTACGGTTGGCACTAAACAATGTCTCAGAGAAGTGGCAAGTCTTTGTCCAAAGTATCTTGGGTCGAGACAACTTGCCTAGATGGGATAGGATGTGGTCTGACCTACAGCAGGAGGAGTTGAGGTGAGCTCTATTGAAGAGCACCATCAGGAGTAGCAGCAACAAGGGCGTGAAAGGTGAGAAGGAAGAGAATGTGGCCCTAACAAAGGGTCCCAGTCAGGGATAGGGGGAGAAGAAGAAGAAAAAGGACCTATCTAAGGTCAATTGCTTTAGGGGTGGTGAGCTTGGCCACTACAGTACTCAGTGTCCTCTCAAAAAGAAGGACAAGCAGGAGAAGCACGCCTAGGCAGCAGCGTCCACAAACATAGACAAGTTGTCCTCCAAGATGGAAGAAGATTTTGCTAGGTTTGCAGCGATACATCCAAAAGAGAGGTGGGGCGATATGGAGTTATAGTCCCAGAGTTGCATTGTTTGGGTAGAGTCCACTGAGGTGTCCTCCTCATGGATCATTACCTTGCTACAGGGGCCCACAGTTTTCAGTAGCAAGATGGATCAGTGTCAGTTGATGCAGTCAGATTCCGAAGTGACAGTTGCAGACTAGTTGTAGTCAAGTGTTGAGGAGCGCAGTGCAGTGTTGACAGCAGAGCAAGCTGCTCAATGTAGAGATAGCAACAGCACAAATTCCTTAGTGAACAGTGCAGAGGCTAGTAGCAGTCAGATGCTTAGGAGACAGATGCAGCACAGAGACATAGATGATTCAATATTTTGGATGCTTCTCAGTTGCAGTAGTTGTAGTTACAATAGCAACAAATGAGAGGGAGTTGCAGTGCAAATGCAGAGTTGGCACCAGTATAGCAGTGTCAACAGCAGCACAAATGCAGCATCTGAGTTGCAAAGTAGCTGGTGGGCAGTGGCAGTGAGTCACAGTGGCCAAACATCAACAGCATATAGAGGGTGATGCAGAGACAAGGTGTTGTAGTAGTAGTGCAGCACTATAACACCTTCCTCGCTAAGAGGGAGTGTTAGTTTCTATAGCATCGGATGTTGTTATAGTCTCGAGACATTGTGGAGAGGCTAAAACATAGGGGTTTTCCATAACCCAAAATCGTTTCTAGAAATTCTACCTAAAAGTGTCTCAATTAGATTATTAGCCTATTTTTAAATATTTCCCAAGTCTAAACTTAGGAAAAGTGGTTAATTAACCAATATTAACTGAGAAAGGTGTGAATCTTCTAGAAACTCACAAGGATTGATCCAGAAATCATCTCAGCCGTCGATTATGTTTTAATCTTAGTCGTTGGAGTCACAACTAGAGATTATAAGAGGAGGTCAATGTGTAGATGGAGAACACACACACTTGAGATCAATTTCATTGGGCAGTTCGATTTTCCAAAGAGCAACAGCAGCTGTTGAAAGAGTTTGAGCCAAAGTAGGGAAGTAGAGACAAAGAGGGGCAGAAACCGTGAGTTCGGAGGAAGTCTTCTAGATCCAGAGAGTCAGCTACAGGGGAGTTGAGTTTCCTAAGTGAGGTTGCACAGTTGTGGCGCAAAAGCTTCAGAGACAGAGTTTGATTTAAGCAAACAGAGAGTCAATTCAGTTGTTGCAGGCCGAGAGAATTTCCGGAAGGGGTCAGCGAGTCATTCTCAGAGGTTGGATTGGGCAGACAGCTTGATCAGTTGCAGTTTTAGGTAGAGCGTTCTAGTTCCTGCGCAGACTTGACGCAGAGGCTAACGCAGGGATTTTGTGGAGCCCATTTGATGCCAGTTTTGGAGCTGGATCAATGCTGAGTGAGACAAAATTTGTCTGACTAATTTTTGTGGCCAGGTTTCCTATATTGGATTGCCACTTTGGGGATCCAGTTGTACTCAGAATTTCTCACTGTTGCTTAGTAATAAAAACCCTCAGTTGTTGCACCGGTTTTCCCAAGTTGTGTTTTTCCGGGGACTTTTGTCCAAAAATAACTGTCATATTTTTTTATGTGTGCCAGTATTTTCTCAATTTCCAGTTTATCTTCCACAGTATTAAATTTTGTGAATATTACAGTGTGATTAATTCATTGTTTTCGTAGCAATCAACTGCTAAATTAATTTACAGTTAGAAGAATTAATTCCAGTTGTTGCAATAGAATTTCAGTAGTGAAATTTTCACATGTTGCATCTCTCTACCACTTGCACCAGTCAAACACCTGTCACCATCTGGCATTCCTCTTGAGGGAAGGTGGGTCACCACTCGACAAGTAATTCAACCATTTTGCAATCATGTGCTTTTACTTAATGTTTTCGGCATTCTAACATGGATAAAGGGGTGATCTAAATGATTGACCAATCTAGACTATAAACTTGTTCTCTCACCTTACCAAGGTGGTTAGACTTTTGTCCTAGTCTAGTGGGACCTCCTCTGAGGCCTTAGGGTTATAGGAAAGGCACTACTTGAGAAACTTGGATTAAGTAGTGTGGCCATAACCATTCCATACTTACCACTATTCACCATTCACTTGATTTCACATCCATCCTTCGGGTTTGTTGTCATTGGTTCATTGGGATTTGGCACCCTCATATCCACATCCTTGAGTCAAGTCTGAAAAACTTATCCCTGGAGGTTGATGTAGCAAAGAAAGGTAAAAACATGAAATGTCCAAAAAGAAAGAAAAAGAAAAGTTAAAATGCAAAAGAGGGCTAAGATATTGATTACCACATGGGAAGAAGCCTAACATGAGCTCTACCGCCCTCATTAGCCATCGGCAAGTTCTTGAGCACTAGATGCCCCATCACGATTCACATGATAAAGGAAACCATGCATGTCCCAACCTTGATGAGCAAGAAATTGACTCATCATTAAGGGGTAAATAAATGCTATATCATTAAAAGCAAGATTGGACACCTGAGTTATGCTCCTTATCAAATCATTATCAAAAATAAGTAAAAGGCGCACTAGAGGGGTAGAAATAGATAGTTGAGGAAAGGGGTAACTCATACCTCCATGATTGCTCCCTCCACATATTTATACGCTCAGGATGATGGACCTCCATCAATTGGTTCCATGGCCATGACACCTAGCCATGAAGCATTTCCTCTCCATTGCCACCACTATCACAAACACCTATGAATTGAAGGGTTAATCTTGGACATGTCAACTCCCTTTGGAGGTGAGAAGCACCTAATAGGTGTTGAAGATTATGGTAGCTTCGAAAGGTCTTTTTCATAGGGTTAGTGTCTTAGTACGTGGAAGATGATATATTGCTTCTTTAAGGGCTTGCTTGGTGGAGTAAGTGATTTATGTCTTCTTTCCTAAGTCTAACTTAGGAAAAGTACAACAATTAAAGTCAATTAATTATTATGGACTATTAAATCAATTTCTAAGGATAAATAATGAAAATATTGAGGTGATCATTGATCTCCTAGATCTTCTAGAAGGGAGATTAGGGTTAGGGATTTGGGCTTGATGAAGACTATAAAATAAGCTTAAGGGAGAGGTGAAGACACATAAGGAGAGAGTGATTTTTCTCTAGAGAAAGAGGCTCAGCTAGATTGCAGCACGAATGAAGAGTGCAGGTTGATTCGAGAGCGTTTCCGGGAGGCCAAATTGTTGGAGATTGCCGGGTCGAATTGCTGAAGCAAGAAGGAGCTCAATTTGTTACAGAAGTTGATTTGTCACGGACAAATTTCTTGAGGCATAGAGGTTTCTTGAGGGGAAGATGAAAGGTCGAATTGATAGTGAGAGGTGGGTCGAATTTCTTCAGAGGCTAATTTCCAGTGGGCAAAAATTCCTAGGGCCAAATTGATCTAGTGGGGCCGAGTTAGAGGTTCCAGTAAGTTTATATTTCCTTGAAATTTTTGTGGGTCCAAACCCTAATTTTCCTGAGATTAATTAATGAAGAATTGATATCGGTATTTATTTGTTGTAACGTGTGATTGATCTCTCTCTAATTTTATTTCTGTTGCATAAAAATTTCCAGATGATAAAAAAATAATAAAGCAGTTGTGGCAAAAATATTTGCTTCCATAACAAAGGGAGCAGTCAGGGAATCTTGTTTTAGCTTCAGAGGGAGGTTTCTCTTTGAGTTTGAGATGAAGGACCTAGATTTAATGCATTGTCTCCCTGAAGCATACTTTTGAGATCCCTCAGATATTTTTGGGATAATGGACTGTCATTAAAATTGTCATGCTAGATATTTGATATGTTATATTAACTAGAAAACTGCAGTGGTTGAGGGAGTATCCAGGATTGCTATAGCAGAATCTATTCAGAAATAGCACCCAATTACGATAACCATAAAGTAGTCGATCAGCTTATGGTTGAGCCAAGGAATGTGGCTCAATTTGC
Organism: Pinus albicaulis; assembly: GCA_034641835.2. Lineage (NCBI taxonomy): Eukaryota > Viridiplantae > Streptophyta > Pinopsida > Pinales > Pinaceae > Pinus > Pinus albicaulis. The sequence continues at coordinate 1,144,695,237 of CM076572.1, forward strand.
GTTGAAGTATAAGCATGGTACAGCCAATTATGGTTTGAAGTATGTCTCAAACAGTAAACTACAGTTGTAGGGACATACAAATTCAAATTGGGCAAAGAATGCAGAAGATAGAAAGAGTTCATCTGGATATTGCTTCAATTTGGGCTCTGTTGTGATTTCGTAGATGAGCGGGAAGTAGACATTTGCCGCACTCAGTACTGCAGAGGCCGAGTATATTGTAGCTTGGTTGGAAAACTGAGAAGAAGACGGAGACAGCTAGAACGGAGAGGGAAGGGATCAGAGTGACAATCCCCGCCCTGAGTTGTTGTTGCACCATGCTTGTACACGGGAAGTAGACATTTGCCGCACTCAGTACTGCAGAGGCCGAGTATATTGTAGCTTGGTTGGAAAACTGAGAAGAAGACGGAGACAGCTAGAACGGAGAGGGAAGGGATCAGAGTGACAATCCCCGCCCTGAGTTGTAGTCGCACCATGCTTGTACAATTTGAGCGACAACACCACCTTCTAGACCCGCCACAAATCAGATTTGTATTGACTGTAATTTAAATGGTTGTTGGAAAAATTCTTTGGTAAGAATGATTATGTGCATTAACCCTCATGTCCTTGGAAGATTAGAGTACTAGAATAATGTAAAATTTGGCCTCCCTTGTAATAAATCAGCGCTCTTAAATGACAAAAATTTGCCTCACTGTTTGGCACTGAAAAATCTTAAGGTGACTTTTATGTCTAGTTTTTCTCTTGGGATGAAGGATGAACCACAAACAACACAACCTTCTTGAAACCAATGATTCAACCTACTGAAAACCCTTCTACCAACCGGATCCCAATTCTCAGTGCAAATACACCAGCTCAGCTTCTCTTTGATGGAGGCAATAAACACTCGCTTTGGTACTGCGAATTTTGGGCACAAATAAGACTGGAAGCAACTCAGCTTCCTCCTTATATCTTAAGTTTTAACAACTCAACCTCTAGTTTATGTAACAAAATACTCAGTCCTAAACAACTCTACTCGGCCTCTCTTAGAACTGGAGAGGATTCGATACTTGCATTCTGGCAGAGAATTGGTTCCTCAAATGAAAGTTGAAACAACTCGTCCTTGATATCACTTCCGGACTCACCCTTCTAATTCTTGCTACTCGGTCCCTTGGAAAAGGAATTGAGCTTGGCCCTAGAAGACTATGAAGCCCTGCAAACAAATAAATTATAGTGGTGAAGATTCTCTGCAATTAAATACAATTGAAAATCTGAAATAATCTTCCCAACAAGCTAACTAGGGTGGCACTCGAAGGCCACAGAAATTAGCTAATGAGTTTCGCTTGAAACTCTTGAAACTCACTTGAGTTTCTTCTCAATGTCAATTAGATATGATAGAATAGAATGATTTGCAATTGAGTCCATCTTCCATTTATAATTCCTTGAGCCTCATTCTAGCTTCTAGATTCTCCTTTCTCCCTATTGTTTTATTGGTGGGGCCCAATTTCCACTAGGATACTTTTTGCTGACATTTTGAATTAATTATAAATTTTCCTCCTTTATCAATAAAATATTATTTTGCTGGCAATCTCCAATAAAATAATAGTTTTCCTCCATCCTCCAATATAATATTATTTTCCGCCATTCTCTATTAATATAATAATTTGTCTTCCTCTAATAAAATATTCCGTTGCCACCATTCCATTAAAATAATAATTTCTCCCCTCTCTCACAAAATAATATTTTCCCCTTTTCTAATATTACCCAAAAATTTTGCAAAATTCCTAGGTGATTTTTGCATGCACAAAATTGGAACATCAGAATGTCCCTTTGAAACAGCTCCAAATCTGCCCAAGAAAATTAGCCCAAAAACTCTCCAACTCATCCCATCAACCAGCTCTTCAAATCTGCCCAAGAAAATTAGCCCAAAAACTCGCCAACTCATCCCATCAACCAGCTCTTCAAATCTGCCCAAGAACTTCAAAACATCCCTGTGAACAACTCTCCAAAACCAACCAAGAGACTGACCTCAAAAATTCCAAATAGCTCAAAAAAAATTGTGAGAGTGAAATGGAGGGGGAGGAACTCTATAAATAGCTTTAGTAGGGCCCTAGGGCTAGATATTTTTCTTTCCCTTCAAGTATTTTTTTTGTTTCTTCATTTTTAAATTGAAGATTTGGTGGTTCCTATCTGCATCGTATGGCACCATATGAAACTGGCCAGTTCAATGCTTTAAAACTAGTTACGTATGGCACTGGCCTTAACTGGTCTGAAACACCAAACCAGACAATTACAATGCCAAAACCAGTTGGACTGGCCAGTTTCACTGGTTTCGTTCCAGTTCCGATAACACTGAATTTCTTATATGGAGCCGGCCTGTGCATATCGCTAAGAACAATGAATATATATATGTAATGCAAGGCACTACTATGTCTTATCTGCTGCAAGAATATAGTGCTGATCCAGTAGCTTACCCTTTTGAGAAGGCATGAAGCATGATGCAAATGTTCAAAAACTCAAGCAGAGACTTATAAACATGGAGACACATCAAGATTCGGGGTTGGTCTGTGCATGCCAATTTGATAAAATTAGAAGAGGCATAGTTATTAAGGTTTATGCTGGCCTACTTCATGAAGATAAGGGTGCATGCTAGAGAGAAATTTCAATGCAGCAACGAAGAAAGAAGCTCCTGAATCTGCACAGTCAAAATAATATAAGGGAAAAGCCATGGTGGATCCTGCTAATTTAGAACCTCATGAGGATGAGCTTGACCATATGCCTATATAGCTTGATATTTTTGCAAGTGTAATACAAAGTTTGTGCAATAAGGAAATTAAAATTGAAAGAAATCAACAAGGAGACATTTCTGCAGCCCCTCTTCAGCCTAGAGGACAGCAGCAAAGAAGGCCTTAACGTGGTGAAAATTTAAAATCAAAACCCTCTGATCCCATTCAAGCCCAATAATTTTGCGGCTGTTATTACTCTGTCTGCTTGGTAGTAATACCCCATTCATGCTACCATGGGGATGATAAATTGCAGTCTATATAATCAGCAAAACTCCCAGCACACCCATGCAAGAACTTCACACTCAACACCCAAGCATTCAATTGAGTAATAGTTACCCATACCATGGTCCAGCACAAGAGCTTTCTGAGGATGCAAATGCCCAGCACTAGCAACAACTTCGATTCAGCAGTCTTTATTCCTGTCACTTTCTCAGTGGCAACTTATTTTCTTCAGCATTTTCTTTTCTTTTCTCCCTTTCTTCCTTTTTAGTGTTTAAGAGTGTCCACTATGGCATGATTTGCTAAATGTAATTAACTAAACATAATTAAGCAGACAATCATGTCATGTAATATACTAATATTAAACTACGGATTTATGCACTTCATCATATGCACTTTAGACAAGAAGGATATCATAAACCCACTGTTTTTAGTAGTTTTGAGAGCCATATTCTTTCAAGCCTTGTGTTTGGATATACTATGATTTCACAGAGACATGTAAGTGTAGCTCTTGCCTTTACTTTGGTAATGAGATATAGTTGCTATTCCACTCCTATTTTTGTCTTATAGATGGATGAATGGAATATTTTCTTTTACGACTCACTATATTTACTTTAATTGTTATGAATCATGATGGATCACTGTTTGTTATTTCATGTGTTGTCATGTAACAGCTCTTCATTGTCTCTCTCTACATTCGCCTTAAAATGGCATTTCTTGTTGTTTCACTGTTGTCCTGTAGTAGAATTCCCTTCATTATTACTCCTACTAACCCACTGGAACAAAAATAAATACAATAGCAAAGTGAATTTCAATGTGTCTCTTAGGGAGGTGAAAAAGGTAACAGAGATAGAGATAAGAGAATCATGTCAATCTATAATGCCATAGTAACATACATGTAATCATATAATAGTTCAAAGACATGCCTCATAACTGGACAAGCCTTCCCTCTCATCGCATTTCTTATTTCCACATATGAACTGACCTGCCAAGCAAAATATTCGAGTTAAACTAGAGTTATCAAAATAAGTCCAAAAAATCTTTACAGCTACAACCAGCCGAGATCCATCTCAACTCCGGATCTATCAAGCACTGAGAGGGATCAAATCTCTCAAGGTGCAAACCCCTTTTTTCTTGCAAAACTTAAGAAAAGTCTTGTACCTCGAGAGATTTGATCTCTCTCAGTGCTTGATAGATCTGGAGTTAAGATGGATCTAGGCTGGTATAATATATATTTATATATATAATATACTTTGCTCATATACACGAAGATATAATATCTATTTATCTATATAATATTCATAAATGAATAAGATAAATTTGATAATTTTGACACCTTTAAGAATCAAATAAATATTATTATCATAATAATAACCAAATGAAACTCCAACTAGTTGGAAGAAGATAACTACCACCTGAAAAATAAACAAACTGATGCCAAAAAAGAGCCAAGAAACAAAGTGAGTGTTAAGAAATCTAGACCATGCAAAGAAAACATGAATGAGGAAGTCAAGAATGTTCTGACAGTTTTAACAGAAACCATTTAAACATAGACAAGTCCGCACTCCTATTCTTCAGCATCGGACCGGTTGCATTATTTGATTTGAAGCAAAAGCAACTGTGGATGAACAGGATTTTGTACTTTTTAACTTTTTATTATAATTTCCATTCCAAAATTCCCACCCAAATTCACCCATGGGTATTCTGCACTAAAATTGAAATTCGACTTGTATATATTTTTCTTACTACTTTTATCAGATAAAAAATACAATTTTATCATGACTCACTACTATAAGCAATGTTTTCTATAAATAATTATAAATACCTTTGTTGTCGTGCGAGGTCAATCTTAGTTTAGGATATTACAAAAGGAATTTTTAATGCCTTCACTATTTTGTTTTATTTATAGAAAATATCTTCATTGTCAGATATTTATTTTAGATTATTGGACAATACTTAATTACGCAAAATGGGTGTTTCTACGAGGGCTCACTAAGGGCCATCGAACAGATCCATACAAATGCCCAATGAGAACATAACCATAAAAATGTTTTACCTGTACTGGCTACATGGATTCATTGCCATCATTGTCTACAGTTAATTATGTATCTAAATATAACATCAAACTAAGATGGATCTAGGCTAGTTTAATTTCCCCCTTAAATAGGTTATATTCTACATGAAAACCATGGGTCAATACCTTGGGTTATTTTTATTTATTTTTTATTATTTAATTTTTGTAAGGTTATTTTATTTTGTTATTTTTATGTTATTTTCACAAAGTTATAATGTTTACTTACATTACTTTACATTAAGTTACACATCTCTACCATATTTTAATTTTATTAAAAATATATTATATAATATTTTAAAATAAAAATATTATATTCAAAATCTAGAGTCCAAAAAATGTCAACACTAAATTAACTATTTTACTTTAATTATTAGTTTATTTTATTTTATTTTTATTTTTATTTCCTTTTTATGTTTACATAATTTCACTGAGTAAAAATGTTAAACAGGACAAGACAGGACATTACAACACCTCTACCATACTGGGTTGGAGAGCACCTCTCGGCAAAAGAACATTATGTTATTTTCTGTATTAATCATCCTATCTACTGTGTAGAGACATAAATGCAATCTTCAAAGTCATATAGGAAAAACAAGAAGAATTGAAAACTTTAAAATTAGTGGAAAAGAACCCCCCTTCTTATATATATATTTTTATCAATTCTCAAATAACTTTAGTAAATCTATAATCATGAGTTTATGTTTCATAGGCATTGGAGCATGAGTTCCAAACAATGGAAACAATGGTCGTACAACAATTCTACAGCAGCCACACACACAATCCATACCTATCTGCCACCACTGTACATAGCCACAAATTTTCTGTTGGATGTTGAATTTTCTATGCCCGTACTACCATACCAATTTTTAAATAAGAACCATATATAGTCCTACTTGTTGACCACTAGAGTGGCACCTGAGGATTATCTGAAGACTCCATGCGCAAGGATGTACCAAAGGATGTTTGTACCATCAGATATCATCATATTACCAGAGTTTTTAAACTCAACTTCTTATCATTTTATGTTGTACCCAGATTCCACACCCCTGCGGGGAATTGTAAAAAGTGATGCTAGTACTATGAGTTTTGAGTCATGTAACAAGCCTAGGTAGCTTGGGAACTTATCATCAAGTGAGTATTACTCTGGAAGACTTTTTTTACTTGGTTAATTATCATCTCCCTACCAGGACTTAATAATTAATTGAGTTTTTTCCTCCAAATATACCCCAAAGCCGAAGTATGGCTTGATGGGGAGGCCTTGGGTGAGTCTTAGTGTCTAAGGTCTGTTACCACTCAAACCACCAGGGAACCTAAAAGGGATTCCTAAGAGGGAAACTGCTAGGTCAAGGGAAACGATGGAGACTTAGCCCACTGTCACCATAGCTAAGACTCCCTGCTCTTTACGGACTTTCACCGATGGGAGGAAACCAAGTAATTAGGAAGTCACTTATAAAGGATGGACCAAAAAATAGATGTGAAGTGACCTTAAAGACGCTTTCCCTAGGATAGGATTAAGAATGGAGCTTGCTTTCTCTTTAAGCAAGGTACAACACTTTCTAGGGAAAGGGGGTGAGGATTTGAGGGTTAGGTTAAAGGAATATGACTTGAAAAAGAGTTTCCCAATCCCTAAAATCCTTATAGAACTTGGATTCCAGAGTTGCCCCTAATGAATTGTCATTGATAAGAAATGGGACCACACGGGACCAAGTGGACCCAGCCCAGGTTAAGGGGATGGAGTCTAGAAACCGATGATATTCTTAACCTGACAAAGGCAAGGGGAAAGGATCAAACAAGAATTTTCACCTAAAGATGTCAAATTGATCGTATGAGGTACTAGCCTTGGGAACACTAAGGAAAGTTTTGATCTTAGACCTAGGGCTTGAGATATCTCGCAATCCCACAGTCGGAATCTCTTCAAATCCGGAGGGAATCTTGAGGACACACCAGCGCAGTAGATCCTAGGAGATTTTTCTAGGGCTAACTTCCCAGGAAATTGATGCCCTAGGTGGTCCAATACTGCTAGATATAAAAGAGGGAGGAAAAAGGTAAAAAATATGGTTTAAATCAATGTTGCGAAAATCACGATCGATATAAAATTGGCAAGGGTCCAAAAAAAGAAAAATTCGTAAAAATCGAGAAAAAATCGATAAAAATCGGCAAAACATCGGAAACATTAAAAAATCATTTTTTTTCAATTTTTTAAGTATCTAAAGCATCCATGATTTTTGACAATTTTTTGGTGATTTTTACAATTTTATCATGATTTTTACACTTTTTCTTGCAATTTTTTCATGATTTTTTAAATCGGCCGATTAAATCGTCATGCAGAAGAAGTTGTGATTTTCGCAACACTGGTTTAAATGACCACCTCGTTTGATGGATCAGTGCCTAATTCCTCTTGCGGATATGGAGTCAAGGAGAATTATGAAGATGGACTTCGTTTCTTGTTCAAGGAAGCTCTCAAAGTCGACTTTGTCCAATGTTAAGGGCAAGAGTAGAAAAGTGAACTTAAAAGCATTTATACTTCGTTGAGATAACTCAACCTCTAGGACAATTCATTCATCAAACATGGCCCATACATAGAGATAAGCTAAATAGAAACATAATTCCACATTGATGCCATAAATGCATACAACAATTAGCCCTAAAATAGCGAAAATCTCATAACCAATGTATGCAACAAAATGAAAGAAAATAGTGTTAAGATGCCACTTACATGTAACAGAATATATCCAACCAGCATCACATTTTCAATATAATAAACTCCAAGGTAAGAAGAACCCAATCCATACATCAAAATTCATCCATTATCCAAAAATATCCACCAAGGAAAAAGTGTGAAGTTCTTTAATGGGAGAATGATCCAAATGAATCCATCCAACTCCTATTTATACACTCATTAGGATTCTGAATTACCTAATGGGCCTACATTAGCCCCTAAAAATAAAATAATGTGCAAATTAACTAACTTTTGGTGACAAGCCCACCAAACTAGCTCACAAATAAAATAATAAGTCTCTCAAGAGGTCAAATAATAATCTATGCATGTCATAGGGCCCTCCAAGAGGCCTGATGAGGTCCATAAGTGCCATAATGATGAATAGGATCCTCAAAAGTGATGGACAAGAGGATGGCCCCTTTTTCTCCAAACAATAAACCTATGGTGCTCCCAGTGGGTGTGGGGGCAAACCAATGGCCTCATGGGTCTCCATATGAGTCAAAGATGCAAGTAAACCATTTGTAAGGGCTCAGATGATGGAATGAATGTTTCCATGTCATCGTACAAGTCCTAGGACACCTACCAAGTGTGTGGTGCACTGTGGGACCAGCTAAGCATAGTGTACCAAATGCATCTTCCCCGTCCAAAAGGTGGATCCCTAGCAATCTTTGAACATTTTTGCGGATCCATGGAGTGTTGTCTACTATTGTGGAGGCCCATGGCTCTCTACACACACCCTATAGCCAATGTAGCCCTTTGGAGGGTTAGGACCCCATGTAGGGAGACCAAACCCAAATGGACACCATCTGCAATCCTACATAAGATCCAATGTGTCCCCAAGCCTTCGAGTACAACAAGTCATTAAAGTAATCGGGTAAAAGAGCTTACAAACCATGGACAACAAGTGGACACTTGATAATGGCATGCCCTTCCATAATGGGCTTTGGCATGTGCTAATGTCTCCAAGCTCCAAAGGTGGTTTGTCAGGTACATTATTAGGTTGTTTCTACCTTTAGAGAGGATAGTATGCCCAAGGTACATCCCTTAAATGGTGTCGGCATGTGATACAGAGGTGAAATGGAATAGGGAATGAGAGGGACAACCCTGGGTCACATATCGGGACACAAGGGTAGCTAGAAAAAGGGAAGCCCACACCTGGGTATATAATGTGTAGGAGCGAGAAATCGTGGAACATGAGGTGCACCGGCCTTGATTTTCCCACCCTTCTTTATATACCTTTTGTCTTTTATGACTTTTCTTTGATTAACTGCTCAAGGCTCAAAGGACAAGAGCATGATGTGTAAGATATAGCAGTGATTACCCCCTTTTATTGGTAGGGAGGTTCATTTCCCTCTAGGGGTTGGAACAATCATGGGTTCCTGAATGATAAAGGAAGCAACAACAATGATAAAAGAAGAAGAGACAATCAAAGCAACAACCGCGACAGAAGATATGAAATGAGAAGAGATTCTTCAAGCGACCGTGAAGAAGAACATCCTCCTCAAAAGAAGTCAAGGGCTCCCACGTATGAAAGTAATGTTGTGAATAAATCTAAATATATTCTCATTTTCTACACTTACCAGTTTCTCTTCACCGGATTTGTGGGATAGTTGGTTGGTTGACAGAGGGACCACTCATCACTTCTCTGGATATAAGGAAGTCCTCTCTAATCTGGTAGAGAGGGAGACTAAACTGAAGATCATTCTTGGAGATAACTCCACTCATCCCGTAAAAGGATCTGGATCTGTTAAATTTTAATTGAATTCTATGGAATCAATATTGCTACATGATGTTATGTATGTGCCAGGTCTAATGAAGAAGTTGATTTCTATATCTGCATTAGAAGATAAAGGGATGAGGGTTGCCTTCATCAATGGAAAGGTCTTGACTTGGTCTGTTGATTCACATATGAAAGATGCATTCACATTAGGTCTGAGATCTGAAGGACTCTATAAAGTTACAAGAAGGCCACTTCTAGCATTGGTTCATAACACCAATCATCTGAGCGAATTGTGGCACCGCAGGATCGCTCATCTACACTATGATGCTCTTCCGAAATTGAAGAAACTAATCTCAAGTATTCCCGATGTTCAAGCTCATCATGATGGAGTTTGTCCAGGTTGCGCGAGTGGAAAGAAAACAAGGGGATCATTCCCTTCCAGTAAGAACAAGACAACTGACATCCTCCATCTCATTCATTCAGATATATGTGGTCTGATGTCTATGCATTCTATTGGTGGTCACCTCTACTACATCACCTTCATTGACGATTTCTCAAGAAAGACATGGTTATACTGCCTCAAGCACAAGGATGAAGCCTTTGAAAAATTCCAAGATTTCAAAGCTTTGATCGAAAATCAATCAGGGAAAAGAATCAAAGTTTTCAGGTCCGACAATGGAGGAGAATATGAGTCAAAAGAATTCATAGAATTCTATTGTGCCATATACACCTTAACAGAATGGCTTAGTTGAAAGGAAGAACCAGTCTATACTGGAAGCTGCTCGTGCCATGCTTCATGATCAAAAGGCACCAAAGTTTCTGTGGGTTGAAGCCATGTATGATGTTGTATATGTTCAAAACCGAGTGCCTCATCAAGCATTGAAATACAAGACTCCCGAAGAAATATTCACAGGTAACAAACCCGACAAAAGAAACAACTGGAAGCTAGAGGAAGAAAAGGTATGTTTATGGGTCATTGTGAAAACTCTAAGGCGTACTAAATATATATTCTTGGTCAAAGGAAAGTCGAAATCAGCAGAGACGTAACTTTCGATGAAAATGCAGCACTCTGTAAAGCAAGAGACCTTCCTCCGCCTCCCAAGGAAGATGATGATGACAGGGATATTGGTCCTTTTATGCCCGAGTCAAGATGATATTGATGTTCCCATGGAGCCTATGGATCCCTTAGATACACCTCCCAGTAATCCTCCTTCAAAGAAAAGACCACTTTGGCTTCGCGACACTCTACAGGATAATGAAAGAAGCATTCCCATTCTTAGATCCTTCAGACAAAGGAAGGAACCATGCAGGTATCATGGATATGTAGCTAGTATGAGCACTATGATTCAAGTTGAACCATCCTCATTTGAAGAAGCAGTCAAAGAACAAGTTTGGAAGGATGTTATAGCCGAGGAATATGAATCTATTGTGAAAAACGATGTATGGGATGTTGTGCCAAGACCACATGGGAAGTCTTTTGTGACTTCAAAGTGGTTATTCAAGATCAAACATGGAATCGATGGCAGCAATGAGAAATACAAAGCAAGATTCGAGCTCAAGGTTTCTCTCAAAAAGAGGGAGAAGATTACGATGACATATTTGCTCTTGTGGCTCGATACACAACTATCTGTTCGATAGTTGCCCTTGCTGCTAGTCAAGGATGGACCCTTCATCAGATGGATGTAAAGACCACTTTCATTCATGGCATGTTACAAGGAGTATACGTTGAACAACCACAGGGATTTGAAGTGGAAGATAGCAGAACACATGTTTGCAGGTTGAAGAAAGCATTGTATGGTTTGAAGCAAGATCCCCGAGCTTGGTATGCATGCATTGATAGCTATCTAATTAAAATGGGTTTCACAAGAAGCAATGTTGATCCCAACCTCTATTTTAAGGTTGTCGAAGGTATGCCATTGATTTTGGTTCTATATGTTGACGATTTATTCTTAACAAGAAGTAAACCGCTGATGATCGAATGTAAGAGGAAGTTAGCCTCTGAATTCGAGCTGAAAGACCTTGGGCTCATGCACTACTTTTTGAGCCTTGAAGTGTGGCAAAGGCCTGGCGAGATCTTTCTCTCATAGGGAAAGTATGTTGTGAAGTTGTTGAAAAGGTTTGTTATGACTAGGAGCAAATCCATGACTACTCTAATGGAGATGAATTTCAAGAAGTTGTGTGGAAAATTAGTTGGTACAGACAACTAATTGGGGCTCTGATGTTCCTTGTGAACTCTCGTCCAGATATATGTTATGCAGTTAACACATTAAGTCAATTCATGACTGAGCCCCTTCATGTGCACTGGATTGTTGTCAAACATGTGTTGAGATACTTACATGGATCGATCACACTTGGGTCTGAGATATTCTGCTGCAGTTATTCAACTTCATGGATACACTGATGTTGACTGGGCAAGAAATGTTACTGACAGAAAGAGGACATCTGGATGTTGTTTCAGTCTTGGTTATGCCATGATATCCTGGAAGAGAAGTGTTGATTTCTATAGAATGGGAAAGTGTTCTAAGTCTCATTTTTTGTAGAGAGGCTTAGACATCAGTTATCCAGAGAACCCATAAATCGTTTGTGGAAATTCCACTTGGATATGACTTTATTAAAATAATTAATTATTTTAATGCAGACCCTAAGTATAAACTTAGGGAAATTAAATAATTAAAGAGTATTAATAGAGCAGAGTGTGAATCTTCTAGAAGACAAAGATCAAGTCATCTTTTAATCTGAGCCATTGATTAAAGATATAATCTTGGTCGTTGATTCATCAGTGAGAAGACTATAAGAAGAGACTTGAGGGCCATTTGGAAATTAAGCTGGGAACACCCTCAGTACCCAAAGGAAATCGATTCTGAAGCAAGTGAAATCAATTTCAGTGGGTGAGTTTGTAAAGGCTGGGCTACAGAAGCAGAAGGAGAAGGGAGAAGTCAATTATCGGGAAGCAGATCTCAAGAGGGTGAAGGGAAGGATGAGCTAATCAGCAGCAAGAACCCCTCCACGCAGAATCACGCAGTCCAGAGAGGGACTGCGCAAAGCATTCACGTTGGATGATGCAGAGGGTGAAGGAGGTCACCCCGAGGGTTCGAAAATTGTTTGGAAGATCTAGAAAATTCAGCCATGTGTCTGCATTTTTTTTGTCTGCTCATCAGACTCTTGTAAATGTACTTTCCATTTCTGAACCTAAATATAAAACCCTTATCTGCTGCACCGGTTTTCCCACATTGGGTTTTTCCGGGGACAATTGTCCAAAAACATCTGTGTTCATGTGGCTATTTCTATTGTGCTATTGGTGTAAATTATCTTTCTGTTCTTATGCTCTTAACGATAATGAAGATCTGCAAATGTGTTTATTTCAGAATTTACTGAAGCATCTGTAAATAACTTATTTCATAAGTAGGAGAAATAAACCAAGTATTGCAGAAATACTTTCCTCTTGAAAATTTCACATGGTATCAGAGCCAAGGGCTAAAAACAGGAAGGGAGGACCTGCCATGGACCAAAGGAAGGGTTCACGCAGTCAAAGGGACCCACGTTGTCCTCCAAAGCACGCAAAAATGCAGAGAGAACATGACATGAAGGTGCTGGCATCCAGACTAGAGTGGGATCTTGCCTGTGTGTCAAGCACAACTCCTCCAAGTGTTTGGTATATTGACAGTGGAGCATTTGCTCATATGACGGGAGTTCGAGAATGTTTTTCGAGCTATGAAGAAGAGCAGATGAATTATGGGAAATAAGGCAAAATGTACCCCCATCGGGAGAGGTACCATAACATTTCAGACGGAAGATGGCAACAAGATTCGAGCCACGAATGTTCTGCATGTACCAGGGTTGGGGATGAATTTACTCTCGGTGTCTCAACTTCAAAACAAGAGCTATGACGTATACTTTATTCAAGATAAGGTGTATGTCAAACACCCTAACTAGAGAAAAAAGGCACAAATCGGAGTAAGGAGTCACAAGTTGTATAAGCTTCAACTTGAATCTCTGGTGGCCCTGATCGGCAGTACAGACGACAAAGATCTGAATGAGCTATGGCACAGGAGGATGGGGCATCTACATCATGGAGCCTTGGGGATTCTCAAAAATACTGTCATAGGGGTTCCTAAACTCAGCACAAAGAAAGACGAAGTTTGCAGGGGATGCGTACTAGTGAAGTATGCTAAGGCAGCATTTCCAAGAAGCAGCAGCAGCAGAGCCAAAGGTGTATTAGAGTTAATACACTCTAACATTTGCGGTCTGATGTCCACAACAGCTCTCAGTGGGGAAAAGTATTTTGCCACCTTCATTGATGATTATTCCAGGAAAACTTGAATCTATTTTCTGAAGACCAAAGATGAAGTCTTTAGTCGGTTTAAATATTTCAAAGCATTGGTGGAGAACTCTACAGGAAATAAGATCAAGAAGTTGAGGTCAGATAACAGTGGAGAATATATCAATAAAGACTTCACCAATTTCTATGCACAGGACGGCATCAAGAGAGAATGGACAGCTCCTTACAATCCAGAACAAAATGGAGTTGCAGAACGGAAAAATCGGACCATAATAGAAGTTGCAAGGGCAATGTTGTACGATCAGGAGATGCCCAAATTCTTATGGGCAGAGGCCTACAACACAACAGTTTATATTCATAACATAGTTCCCAATAGAGCTTTGGGGAAGGTTACTCCCGAAAGTGTGTTCACAGGCAGTAAGCCAGAAGTGAGCCACATCAGGATATTCGGCAGCATAGCATATTGCCACGTTCCAGAGGAAAAGAGGAAGAAGTTGGATCAAACTGCAGAAAAGGGTTTTCTGATAGGCTACAGTGAGAATGCAAAGGCATAACGCATCTATATTCCGAAGAGTAGGAAAGTCGTGATAAGAAGGGATGTAAAATTCCTGGAGGAGAAAGCCTTTAGGAAATCTCAAGAGATGGTCACAGATACGCATATTGAGGAAGATCCACTGGTACAACCTCAATGACCTATGGAGGAGAGGTCCAGTGCCACTCCAAGGCACAATATTTCTGAGGGAAGCTCCTTCGACGAAGAAAAGGAGGAAGAACAGGTGAGTTCGCCCACCAATGATGGAAGACCGAGCAGAGAACTCCAACAGATTCTTAGAGATGCAGAAGGATTTGTTGGAGCACCTAGAGAAGGGAAGAGGATAAGGAAACAACCTGACAGATATCAGGCACTGGTAGCTTAGGTTGGAGAACCTTCTAACTTTCGAGAAGCAGCTCAGCATCAGGTATGGGTAGATGCCATGGTGGACGAGTATAGCTCCATCATGATAACTGATGTTTGGGAAGTAGTCCCTAGACCATGGGATAGATCTGTTGTAGGATCCAGGTGGATCTACAAGATCAAATATGCTGCAGATGGTGGCATAGAGAAATTCAAGGCAAGATTTGTAGCAAAGGGGTATGCCCAGAAAGAAGGCATTGACTATGAAGAAACCTTTGTTCCAGTAGCACGATACACTTCTATCAGATCCATCATCTCTCTGGCAGCGCAAATGGGATGGGAGATTCACCAGATGGATGTCAAGACTGTGTTCTTGAACGGAGTGATAGAGGAAGAAGGGTACATAGAGCAGCCTGAGGGCTTTGAGACACATGAGCAGAAGAATCATGTTTGCAGACTTAGAAAAGCCTTGTACGGCTTAAAACAAGCCCCCAGGGCATGGTATGGTCGAATTGATGGCTACTTGCAGAAAATGGGGTTCGTCAAGAGTGACGCAAATCCCAACTAATACTACTTAAGAGTAGGAGATGAGCCGCTTATTCTTGTTCTGTATGTGGATGACCTATTCTTGACCGGGTCATCGAAGCTCATCAAAGACTGTAAGGAGAATTTGGCAATAGAATTCGACATGAAGGACCTGGGGCAGATGCACTATTTTCTTGGTTTAGAAGTCTGGCAGCAAGAAGGGGAAATATTCCTAGGACAAGGAAGATACACAACAGAAATTTTGAAGAGATTTCAGATGGAAGACTATAGACCCATGGCCATGCCAATGATTACTAACTGGAAGAAGATAGAAACATCAGAGGATGATGAGGCTGATCCCACATTGTACAGACAGCTCATCAGGTCATTGATGTATTTGGTCAACACGAGACCAGACATTTGTTATGCAGTGAATACCCTCAGTCAGTTCATGGTGGAACCAAGGAGGGCTCACTGGGCAGCAGCCAAACATATTCTCTGATACCTGAGAGGGACAGTGGAGTATGGGCTAAGGTACACCAAGGGAAATGAGATCCAATTGAGTGGGTTCACAGATGCAGATTGGGCTGGAAGCACAGTAGATTGGAAAAGTACCAATGGGTATTGTTTTAGTCTCGGATCAGGAATGACCTCCTAGTGCAGCAGAAAACAGATGTCCGTAGCACTGAGCTCAGCCGAGGCAGAGTACATGGCAGCAAGCATAGCTTTGTGCGAGGCCATATGGCTCCACAAATTGCTCTTCAAATTACTCAAGCAGCGGATAGAACCGACTGGGATTATGTGCGATAATCAGAGTTGCATTAAGCTCTCTGGAAATCTTGTGTTTCATGACCAATCGCAGCACATTGACATTTGGTATCACTTTATCAGGGACTATGTACAGAGGGGAGCAGTACAGTTGTGATACACTCCTACAGGTGAAGTGGCAGACATCCTCATAAAGGCTCTAAGTAAGATCAAGTTCACTTACTTCAGAGAGAAGACGGGGATGGTCGAGAACCCCTTCCACTAGAGGAAAGGGTGGTCTTCAGAAGAAGAGGGAGCTGCAGTACAGATGTTGCAGTGACAGGGCAATAGTATAGGAAGCAACAACGCAGAGATGAGGGGCAGCAACCAAGACACCATCAGCGCAGCAGATGATGTAGAGTCAGAGTAGTACAACAGTATCTTGCTTAAACACTTTCCTCGCTAAGAGGGAGCGTTGATTTCTATAGCATCGGAAAGTGTTCTAAGTCTCATTTTTAGTAGAGAGGCTTAGACATCAGATATCCAGAGAACCTAGAAATCGTTTGTGGAAATTCCACTCGGATATGACTTTATTAAAATAATTATTTATTTTAATGCATACCCTAAGTATAAACTTAGGGAAATTAAATAATTAAAGAGTATTAATAGAGCAGAGTGTGAATCTTCTAGAAGACAAAGATCAAGTCATCTTTTAATCTGAGCCATTGATTAAAGATATAATCTTGGTCGTTGATTCATCAGCGAGAAGACTATAAGAAGAGACTTGAGGGCCATTTGGAGATTAAGTCAGGGACACTCTCAGTACTTAAAGGAAATTGATTCTGAAGCAAGTGAAATCGATTTCAGTGGGTGAGTTTGTAGAGGCTGGGCTGCAAAAGCGGAAGGAGGAGGGAGGAGATAGTTATCGGGAAGAAGATATCAGGAGGGTAAAGGGAAGGGTGAGTTGATCAACAGGAAGAACCCCTCCACGCAGAATTACGTAGTCCAGAGAGGGCCTACGCAGAGCATTCACGCTGGATGACGCAAAGGGTGAAGGAGGTCACCCCGAGGGTCCGAAAATTGTCTGGAAGATTTAGAAAATTCAGCCAGGTGTTTGCAAATTTTTCTCTACTCATCAGACTCCTGTAAATGTACTTTCCATTTCTGAAGCTAAATATAAAACCTTCATCTGCTGCACCGGTTTTCCCACATTGGTTTTTTCCGGGGACAATTGTCCAAAAACATCTGTGTTCATGTGGCTATTTCTATTGTGTTATTGGTGTAAATTATCATTCTGTTCTTATGCTCTTAACGATAGTGAAGATCTGCAAATGTGTTTATTTCAGAATTTACTGAAGCATCTGTAAATAACTTATTTCATAAGTAGGAGAAATAAACCAAGTATTGTAGAAATATTTTCCTCTTGAAAATTTCACAAGAAAGGAAGCAAAAGTCGGGAGCATTGAGCACCCAGGAAGCAAAATACATTGTTGCTAGCATGGCTAGTTGTGAAGCTGTGTGGTTAAGGAAGCTCTTTGGTGAGTTATTTGGTCAAGTCTTAGATACCACAGTGATATACTGCAACAACAAGAGCGGGATCTGTTTAGCAGAGAATCTCGTGTTTCATGACAAATCCAAGCACATCGAGATTCGATATCCCTTTATTCATGACATGGTGCAAAGAGGAGCTGTTAGACTCCACCACATATCAACTGGCAAGAGGATAGCAGATATTCTCACCAAGGCACTACCGAAAGGAAAGTTTTTCGTCTTCAGAGAACATTTTGGACTGATGGATGTAGCCCCTCTGGCTAAGGGGCAACACTAATCGAGGACACTGAGCAAACTCTTCCTACCCTGCTTGAGCTCTCGGAGTGAGGAATTGAGATAGAGGGCTCCTGGGGTTGAGGGATCTCTGGACAATAGGGATCCCCCTATCTGTTACCCAGGGTTGAGATGTTACTCCCCTATCTTCATAGGGTCGGAGATGCTACTCCCCTATCTGGTCTATGCAGAGTATACCCCAGTTGGCATCATACCCTCAAGCAAGACTTGATAGGAGTATCGCTCCTCGTTTGGCCAACGAGTTGAGAGTGTGCTTGGGTTGTACAACCCAAGTCGATTACGATGCAGGTGTTCTACCATGTGACTGTTGAGATTCATTGATGGGAAGATCGATAGGAAACACGATTGGGTTGATATTTGCTCCTCTTTTGTGATTCCGAGTTGAGTATGAACTCCCTGATGAGATTCCAGGATCGGAGATGTGCTCCCCTGTATGATGAGTTATCTTGCTGCTCAGTACGGGTGGAAGCTATTGCTCCCTGATTCTTCTTCTTCTATATTCGAGAAAGTTTCAGCAGATGGAGTTGAGCAATAACGAGTCATGACATCACGATCTAAAGATCTACAGGCAGAGGTTACCAAGTGGAATTCTTCCTAGTTGAGAGGAAGTGTTAATTTTTGCAACTAGGTTCAAATTCCACTTTGGACAGCTCAGTCGATCAAGATTATAATTGTATTGGATTCCTCTTTCCAAGAAGACCAAAATCGACCTATAGATCGCCCCAACCGATTAAGAAGAAGTTAAATTATGAATTATTTTATTTATTAATGAAATGGAATGGGTCAGCCTCAACACATGTGGATTTATTCAAAGCCCCAAGTGGTCCCTCACAAAAGCTATAAATAGAAGCGACCTCAAGCTCATTCTCACACATCCACTCTTGAGATTTTCTTCTTGCACTTTTTGTCTTGAATCGTCTATTATGTTTTGGTTCGCACAAGTTCGACGGAAGAAGCTTGCGTGGGATACAGAATCACAGGCGAGAGGCTTGCCCTGAACTAGAGTTTCTGGGCCATAGCCGCAGGCACAGAACTACTCAAATCGGGCCAGAGCCATGGGCACAATGTGGCAAGGTAGTGGCCAAGGTGCCATAGCCGCAGGAAGAGCGTGGAAGTTCGCAGCTAGGGTTATGAGGCTAGATCGGGCTGATCAACGCCAGAGCCACAGGCACAGTGTGTCCTGCCAGCGGCTAGGGAGCTACAGCCGCGGGCATAGCGTCTTGTCACTTGTGGTCACGGCTAAGGGTTTATTTTAGCAAATCTGAGTTAGGTCCTTTTTAGTTGCTTGCGCAGTGCTTCCAAACATCAGTCACTCAGTCACGGATGTTTGCAATCAGTCTTTGATAGCATCCTAGATTCAAATCTAGGATTTTGCAGTTGATATCACTTGGTTTCAGTGATCTATTGGAGCCGTGTTTCTTGATGTTGTACATATGCAGATCTATAGATCTGATCTGTATATTTCTGCTGCATATGCATTGGGCTTATTGTATTCTCTGCTGAAAACTATTTATGACGATCTATTGAAGAAAAATATTTGAAAGGATTTCCCCCTTGTGGGGTTTTTCCCTGGTCTTGGATCAATTTGCTGTCTCTTATGGTTGTGTTGTTGTCTTCTTTATCAGTACATGTATTGTTCTATCTTTAATTACAGTTTATGATTAATTACACTGCTACTAATTGGATGCATTGTTTATGAAGAAGTAATTTGGGCTAAAGTAATTGATCCAACATAGAACAATCTGAAAATTTAACAAATATTAAAGAATATTGTTAGGATTCCGAGCTTGTTTGCACTTCTAATCTACTCTATAAAGTGTAGTGTTATGAATTAATCACCAATGGTTAATGTGAAACACTAAGCAAATACAAACACTAAGCTCTTTGATAACCACTCAAAATAACGAGAAGGGAAACCAACACTTATGATTTTTGCTTGAAATTCAACAAGAATCATTTTGGATCAATGGAATTGTATACATGAACCATTAACAATGCAAATTCAGGTTGCAGTAGGGGTACGTGAAGGCGCCGACTCCATTTCTGCATTAAAAACAATAATTTCAATCATCCAAAATTGCAATTTCAACAAAGATTTTTTGGCTATATTCCTGTGATGACAAAACAGAAAAGGTTAAAATCATATAACATTTAGCCATATTCCCTCTCTATTATGTCCATGCATGTCACAATTACTAGAATTTAAATCCTGTAAAAAACACGTACGACATCACAGATTTTAAGATACTTACTTGGAGTTACATATGTTGATTTCATATTGGTCTTCTATACTGGTAAGTACTTCTAATTATTTAATTCTTTTACACATTTTACCCATGATTTCATCATTAAGTAAATACACAGAAGACATCAACATTATAACATTTATGACATTAGAATTATGAAGAGAGTCAAAACAAAGAACACAAGAGTTTACCCTACGAAAACCCACAAGGGGGAAACCCAGCCACCTTTTCAATAGAGAAATTCTTTAGTTCAACAGAGATACATCTTAGTCAAACACAAGGTCAAACCTGGTCCATCCTCCTAGTCAAGTCAATCAGCTGGCCCAAGAAATTTTGCTCCGGTCTACTCAGCTAGGACAGAATTTCATCCTCCTCCTTCATCCATAAAATTCAATCCTGCAACTCAGAAGCTCGGCCTTTCTGTCTCAGAAATTTGCTTTTCCACAGAGATAAGATGAAGTATCATCTCAGAAGTTCAGTCTGCACTTAAGCTAGGGACTTATCCTTGAACTTCATCCGTCTTTGTCTTCTTTTCATGGTTCACCAGAAGATCAGATGTCTTGCATCAGATCTAAATTGCCTCTTGGACTGGAGGTCGAGTCACTTAAATAGGTATCTTAAAGGTTGAATGGGTATCTTCCTTTAACTGGGCTGACTTGACTAGGAGGAGGCCAACTCCATTGTTTTGGAGCCTTAAAATTCAACTTTTACAAATTCAAATTTTCCTTTTTTACAACTGACATGAAGAACATGTCTTTTAATATTTTTCTTACTGACTTAATCATGAAGAACATGCTTTCAAATACAGTAAGGACAAAAATAATAATTATGAAGACCGACCATAGTTACAAAATTCAACAACATAAGCATACAAAGACAGAAAGTCCTTGAGATTATTGAGCCATAAGGCATTACTCAAGAGTTGAACCTCATTGCTGATCAGAAGGAAAACAATACTATAATACTTGTAGTGGCAAGCTGATCCAAAACTGACCAATACCAAGAGGGTTATCAAGAAAGCAATAGCACTTCCGCAAAAGACCCATCTTTGTTAAATACGTCCATTAATCAGGTCAATGAAGAGCAGTAGGACACATTTTCGATATGGGCCGACAAATATTTATTGATTGCAAATAGTGAAGAGGTTCATAGCCCCGATGATGACAACTTTTAATTTATGTGACACAGAATACTGTCGAAACATAGTCCCTATAACAGTAGTTCTATGACAATAAGCTATAAGTAGATAGTAAGATATTAATTTCAGCCTGAGTACTTAGTTTTTAAGCAGGGACCCATTTCACAATCATGTTTCTAATCAATACAGCTTTTCCTCCTTTCATCATTGAAGGTAATAATTGTATCTTAGTTAATGAATGTTTTCATTCTGCAATGATTAAGAAGACATGAAAAAAATTGATTATCAGGAAGTGGCACCATATTTTCCTAAGTTAACTTCCCTCGCTCCCCGTATTTGGTTCAAGTAAATTTTCAGTCTGAACAAACTAGCAATCCAGGAAATTTGGGAAAGCATCCATCTCAGAAAGGTCCACTACCTTTTCCAACGATAACTTCCTTCTCTACTCTCCATCTCAGTCCAATCTGCCCAAAACAAGTGTTTAACTAATAGTTAGTCCAAATAAAATCAGCATATGCTTGAAATTCAGAAATATCTGCCACCTACAATTATTAAATCTTTGCCATTCAACTTCAGTCCTTGTTAATTTCATTGACTATTATGAATTTGCATGACTAATGACACTGACAAAATTCTCCCACGCATTGAGACTTGTCATGGCAAAACTCAAATTAATTTTTTGTGTGACTAAGTCAAGAAAAACAGTACAAGCTTCAGTTAAATTGAGTTACTTTGAACAGAACTCCAAAATCTTGACTATTATCCACCACATCAGAATCTGAAAATATTTCTTAATCAGCCATAAATTTAACCAAAAAAACACACTAAAAATCATTTTGTAAATGATATGTGAATGGAACATTCTAACCTAGAAAAATAAGCTTTTAGCTTTAGTACTTCTGGACAAGACTTGAACCTTGAAAACAATAAAATCGACCAATTAGTCGCTACCCTTCTACTATCTACACAGTATATCCATGCTGTAATATCCCCAATTTTGATTTTTCATTTAATAGGATTGACAGAGTTATTGGGGAAGTGCTAAGCATAGCACAATTTTGTAATCTGGGCATTGGAGCCATTTTGGGTACATGGGACTTACGAGAAATAAAAAATCCCAACCTTAGTGGAATGTAGGGGCCACCCCTCATGGAATACACACCCTTGGAGGAAAAGTCAATTGTGTGGGAAGGAGGTCGAAATAGTTGGCTAAGGGACCCACAAGGAAATGTGAAGCAACAATTATAATAAAGGGTTGAAGGCAGCATAGAGTAATTTCAATAATTTGCCATTTACACAATGTTGCTCAAGCTGTTCAGCTGAGTCACAGGTGTTGTTTAGCACCAGAGGTTTCCAAGGGGAAATCTCACCCTCTTCTTCGGTGGACCACAAGTGCTACCCTAGGGAGGCAAAACTCTACTCTTCTTTAGGAGATGGGAGGATACCACGCAGTAGCACGAATTTATGGCACCAGTGGGACACAGAAAAAGGAGCTATGCAGGGCGTGGTGAGGTATTGTGCCATCTTAAAGTTACAAAGAAGAGGTATGTTCTATGCTTCATGAAGTTTTACTTCAATCTTTCTTATAGGCCCGATACAATTTAGCAATCACATAAACATGAAAGTAAAATGCTGATAGAACATAATAATAGATCAACAGAAGACAAGCCAATAATATAATTCTGAATTTACAATTCTTCTTGTCCAGCAAAGATAGAGAGTGATGTGTGTTATGGCAGTCAATAGGATGCACCAGCGAGCAAAGTCTTCCTCAACATCAGATCAGCCAATCCTCCAAGTGTCACACACACCCCTCAAAGACAGCTCCAAAAAAGTCAACACTGGTCAACAAAAAAAGTCAACGCTGGTCAATCTGCAGTTTAAGGCTGCGATCAAAGTCCTCCCTTTTCCTCGAACTTTGTGCCCTCTAATGCAGCCTCAAGAGATCGGAATTTCTGCACGAGGTCAAAATTCCAAGCTTTGATGCATGGTCAACGTTGGTCAATGCACCAGCAAAAGAGCCCTAAAACAGTGTGCGCTCCTTCAGCTTCAGATCCGCACACGTGAGAGAGAGAGGCCTCCAAAAGGCTGATCGAACCAATCAAATCACAAGAGGATGTATGTGATGAGTTGAGGAGCAAATGATCTCCAAGTCTCTCCAATTTATATCCATCAGTGAGGGTGTGTGACACATCTATTGGGCTTGCAAGCCTACATTACAAATCTGGCCGACCTTGCACATGTGTGGAAAATAAAATCAAAATATATGTTTTTCTCATCCAAACAAGATGATCTCTAGATCAATCTTGCACCTCTCTGAAAGAGGAATCCAACAAAAATATAATCATCATCATATGAGCAGTGCAACCAAGAGTTTGGACCTAGTTTCCCAAAATTAACACTCCCTCTCAAGTAGGGAGAACTCCATCTGTCCACCTGTGCCATCCAGTGATCAGTACCATCGTGTACTATCATATATCATCCTGCACTCCTGTGTCATCCTGTCGTAACATGCTTCGCTGGCTCTTCTTCACAAATAGAACAAGGAAGGTGAGTCACAAAGACATCACACTCTGCTGACCCGAAGTGACCTTCGACTAAAGAGAGTGACATACTAACCCGAAGTTAGTTTACTGACCCGAAGTCAGTTTAGAGGATAAAACCTCAATAAACTCAAAAAGATTCACATACTAATCCGAAGTTAGTTTACTGACCCGAAGTCAGTTTAGAGATAACAACCTCATCAGACTTGATCCCAGATCAAGGTGTTGGACACATGCCATCCTAGACATAGAGAGTACGGAAATCTCAGATGCATCCATCAGTCTTGCTATTAGTCTCTATCCACATTTCCCACCTCATTGGAAAAATGAGAGGTAATTCCCATGAGTCCGGAACTCCACGGGTAGGATGCGTGCAGGCCATAGATCAAAGAGAGGTAAACCAACTCAATATCATAACGGTGGGGTAGAAGCACAACAAGGTTCAACAAGACTAGCCCCGTGTGTGCTTCTAGCTCCAAGAAGCTATCCCCAAGCCTCCTGGAGCTCCCAAATCTCATTGTCCAACTCAAGCAGGACCCTCAAAATAGGGTCTGTCCATGATTCCAAGCTTCTCATGGAAGGTTAAGAACTTGACCTTCCCCAGGGGCTTCGTTAGAATATCTGCAACCTGCTCATCAGTTCCTATATGATCGAGCCTTACGGCGCCTCGTTGTACCATATCCCGGATAAAGTGGTACCTGATATCAATATGCTTGGATCGATCGTGGAACACGGGATTCTCAAAAAGACGAATCCCACTTTCGTTGTCACAAAGGAAAACGGTGGTAACTAGCACATGTCTGAATAGCTCACTGAAGAACTTTCTCAACCAAACAGCTTCACAACAAGCCATACTCGCTACAATGTATTCGGCCTCAGCGGTGCTCAAAGACACCAACTTCTGCTTCCTGCTCAACCAAGATATCAAAGCAAAACCCAAGGTGAAGCAACATCCAAATGTGCTCTTGCAATCCACCACAATGTTAGCCCAATTGACATCAGTATATCCATGGATTCTCAAACTCCTGGCAGTGTATCTCAACCCATGGTTGATTGTGCCCCAATCTAGTGAATGTGATGAGGCTCAACCATATGTTGACTCAAAGTGTTCACTGCAAAACATATGTCCGGACAGGAATTCACTAAGAACATCAGGGCCCCCACGAGTTGTCAATACTCGGTGGGATTTCCAAGCTCGGGCCCAGCAGCGCTTCCACACAACTTCTTAAAGTTGAGTTCCATCGGTGTCGACATAGACTTACAGTCCACCATACCAAATCTCTCCAATAGCTTCACAACATATTTTACTTGAGAAAGGAAAATCTCGCCTGGCCTTTGCCAGACCTCCAAGCCTAAGAAGTAATGCATCAGTCCTAGGTCTTTCATCTCAAACTCGGAAGCTAGCTCCCTCTTACATTGATGAATGAGAGGGTCAGCACCTGTTAGGAAGAGATCTTCCACATAGAGAACTAGAATGAGAGGCCTTTCTCTATCAACCTTAAAATAAAGGTTTGGATCAGCATTACTTCGAGTGAAGTCCAGCTTCATCATGTAACTATCTATCCTCTCATACCAAGCCCTGGGGGCTTGCTTGAACCCATAGAGGGCTTTCTTCAACCTGCATACATAGGTGCCTCTATCTTGGACTTCAAACCCCAAAGGTTGCTCCACAAAAACCTCTTCCTTTATTGAACCATACAGAAAAGCAGTCTTCACATCCATCTGATGGAGACTCCATCCTTGCGTTGCAGCAATGGCAATGATAGATCGGATGGTGGTATAGCGGACCACAGGTGCAAATATCTCATCATAATCTATGCCTTCTTTTTGAGAGAAGCCTCAAGCAACAAATCTTGCCTTGTACTTTTCAGCACTACCATCAACTCCATGCTTGATCTTAAAGAGCCATTTCGAGGTGACAACAAATTTGTCCTCTGGTCTTGGGACCACTTCCCAGACATCATTCCTCATAATGGACTCATATTCTTCGTGCATAACATCCTTCCAAACTTGATGCTTTAAGGCTTCTTCAAATGATCCAGGCTCAGATTGTACAATTGTACTCATGGCTGTTAGATACCCTTGGTATCTATTCGGCTTCCTGCTTTCACGAAATGTCCCCCTTGGGGCAATATGTCTCTCCACATCCTCGAGAGTGTCCCTGAACCATGAGGGTTTCTTCTTATTTGAAGGAGGTGGATCAATAGGATCCATAGGTCCTTCAACATCAGGCATCAGTTCATCCTTCGATTCTTCTAATCTTCCAACTTCTTCTTCTTTGTCTTCCTTTGAGCTAGGAAGATTTCTTACTTTCTTGAGGGCAGCACCTTCATCGAAGGTGACATTGTGGCATATCTCCACTTCTCTTTGACCAGGCACATAGATTCTATATGCCTTCGAAGTTTCACTGTAGGCCACAAACATCCCCTTCTTTCTAGAAGCATCTAGCTTCCTTCTCTTTTCTTTTGGCACATAAAAATAAACATGACTACCAAAAACTATAAAATGAGAAACATCAGGTTTCTTACCAAAGAAGACTTCTTTGGGAGTTTTGGAGTCCAAAGTAGAATGCAAGCATCTATTTTGAACGTACACAGCAGTGTTCGCAGCTTCTCCCCATAGAAACTTTGAAAGACCTTGGTCATATAGCATGGCGCAGACAACTTCCACAATGGTCTTTTTCTTGCTTTCAGCAACACCAATTTTCTTAGGAGTATACACAGTTGTGGTTTCCCTCTTAATGTCAACTTCTCTGCAAAATTCATTGAATTCATTTGACTGATACTCGGACCCATTGTCGGTCCTCAACACTTTGATTCTCTTCTCAATTTGATTTTCCACCAAGGCCTTGAAGGTACGAAACCATTTGAATGCTTCCTCCTCCTCCTTTAAGAAATATATCCAGGTCTTGCGGGAGAAGTCATCTGTAAAAGTCATGTAATAGGAACATCCTCCCAAGGATGTTGTGGGCAACATACTAGATAAATCAGAATGTATCAACTGCAAGATATCAGATGTCTTTGTGACACTTGAGGGGAATGGTCTCCTTGTATGCTTCCTTTTGGCACAACCCTGACATATACTTTCATGATCATCTTTAAACTCGGGCATCCATGTCACCACCTTCCTTGCTTCGAGAAGGGATTTTTAATGAAGGTGTGCAAATCTTTAGTGCCATAACTCAGTTTGAAGAGTTGTATCACATGACATAGCCCCCAACGGACTTCCTCCAACCTGGTAGAGTGTATCAACTCTAAAAACAATAGTAAGAGCTTCTTTGAAGTTCTTCTTCCAGATGCATACATTTTCATCAATTGTCGAAATAGACACAAGGTTCTTCAAGTCAGGTATGTACAACACATCTTGTAAGCGGAGGACTTGACCCTGCGATAGATGACGAGTCACAGTCCCTGTCCCTTTCACGGGATAGGTGGCATTATCTCCAAGGATAATTTCTAAATTATTATCCTTCTCAATCAAATCAAAGAGGACTTCTTTACAACCAGAGAGGTGCCTTGAAGCACCACTATCAATCAACCAGACATCCAGGATGTCGGGAGGAGATGCAGTAAAGAGGGCAGATACAAGAATAAATTCATTTTTCTTATTATCAAAAACAATAGATTCATCGTACCTAGAATTTCTTGACCTCTTGAAAGGTTGCCCATTTCCACTACGATCAGAGGGAGCCTTCCCTTTTCCTTTCAACCTATTGTTCCTTTGATTGCCATTCCCCCTGAAGTTGTTGTTGTTATCATCTCTGGGAGAGTCCCTTCTATTGGGGCACTCTCTTGCATAGTGACCAAACTTGTTACAAGTGTAACATCTTCCTTTCCTTCCTTTGGGCCCCGCTCTTCCATGGTTTTGATTTCTCGGACCACCATTGTTCCTCTTCTTTGCATGAGTGGCAAAGGCAGTAGGGTCACCCCCATTTCCATTGGAGGGATGATCTCTCTCCATCATTCTTATCTCCTCTTGAGTGCATCTCGTCAATATTTCATCAAAATCAAGAATCACATTATTATTAAGAATAGTAGTATTGAATACATACCAATCACGAGGGAGACCTCCAAGCGTAATGAGAACCATCTCTCGATCAGCTATTTCTTCTCCAATAGCTAAGAGATTATTCCTGATTTCAGTGAGCCTCATAAAATAGGATTGAATGGATTCTTCTTTACCCTTCTTTCTATCCTTCAATTGATTCTTGAAGAAAAGAACTTGATTAGCATTGTTGGCCCTAAACATGCTAACGAGCTTATCATACATCTCTTTAGTGTGCTCAACTCATAGATATAAGCAACCACATGCTTATGAATAGAATCTCGGATAATCATCTTTGCTTTGATTTCCCCTTTTCTATACTTCGTCTTTGTGGCAGTCGGTGCATTTGATGGAGGCTCATGGATCTTCCCCTACACATAGTCCATGACATCTTGATCTTCTAATGCCAAATCCAAGGACATCTTCCATGCATAATAATCAGACTTATCGGTTAACTTATCATCAGATTTGAAACCCTTGTAGGTTGAGGAGGCCATTGATCCTTGACAAGACTTCTTCTTCGATGATATCTTATCACACTATCATGGGCTTTGTCTTCGCCTCAGCTCTGATACCATGTTAAATTTAGACAGAAATGGTATGTTCTATGCTTCATGCAATTTTACTTCAATCTTTCTTATAGGCCCGATACAATTTAGCAATCACATAAACAAGAAAGTAAAATGTTGATAGAACATAATAGTAGATCAACAGAAGACAAGCCAATAATATAATTCAGAATTTACAATTCCTCTTGTCCAGCGACGATAGAGAGTGATGTGCGTTACGGAAGTCAACTGGATGCACCAGCCAGCAAAGTCTTCCTCAACATCAAATCAGCCAATCCTCCAAGTGTCACACACACCCCTCAAAGACAGCTCCAAAAAATTCAATGTTGGTCAACAGAAAAAGTCAATGCGAAAAAGTCAGCACTGGTCAACATTGCGGTTTAGGGTTGCGGTCAAATTCCTCCCTTTTCCTTGATCTTTGTGCCCTCTAATGCGGCCTCAAGAGATAGAAATTTTTGCACTTGAAGGAGGTCAAAAATCCAAGCTTTGACGCACAGTCAATGTTGGTCAACGCACTAACAAAAGAGCCTTAAAACAGTCTGCACTCCTTCAGCTTCAGATCCACACGTGTGGCCTCCAAAAGGTTGATCGAACAAATCAGATCACAAGAGGATGTTTGTGATGATTTGATGAGAAAATGATCTCCAAGTCTCTCCAATTTATATCCATCAATGAGGGTGTGTGACACATCTATTGGGCTTGCAAGCCTACATTACAAATCTGGCCGACCTTGCACGTGTGGAAAGTAAAATCAAAATATATGTTCTGCTCATCCAAACAAGATGATCTTTAGATCAATCTTGCACCTCTCCGAAAGAGGAATCCAACAAAAACATAATCATCATCATATGAGCAGTGCAACCTAGAGAACCTAGTTTCCCAAAATTAACATGGACAGAAGAGATTTGTTGTTGTCGGGTTATTTCCTCACACAAATACTTGTCGGAGGGAGGACATTTCCACGAGCAGAGGTGATTTTCTCAGCAAAACAAATTGGTGTGACTGGGCCTGCATCTTTTTCACCATCATTGTGCAGATGGTTGTGGAGCTATTTGTGGGGAGGCTCATGAGTGGGATTGAGGAGCTAGAATTGTTTGGGATTTGACTAGAGGGGTATTGGAGGAGAGCTCATAACCTTTGAGGAGCAGGAAATGCCCCAACTATCACAGGTGACATTTTCCAGTAGTAGAGGAAGGCCAAGCATTTTGGGGTCAATTTTGGAGTGTCAAAACTAGGACAAACCCTTTCTGGATTTTCTGGGTTTATTGATGAGAAGCCAAGATTAATTTGGCTGAATTTTCTGAGCAATCTAGAGGGCTCAAACAAGTGCAATCTAGAGGGCTCTATATTTCAAGGGCAACGCAGAGCACAAAGGAAAAGTCACCTCCCATCATCTGGCCACCTTGTGTTCTCATATGGGATTTGTCTAGCTTTCCTTTGGCAAGCCCAGGTGCACTTGTTCTTGCCTATTGTACTCCTACCATGATATATAATAAAATGGCTTAGCTTCTTTGGGGATAAATTGTTAATGTGTTGATATTTTGCGTTAGGGGAGTTTCGGTCGGCACCAGTGGCCAGCCAGTTTATGGATAGACTCCTTGGGTTGTTTGGTATGACGATCGTACACGAGATCATGGGATGATCAACATACTCTGGCAGAAGGAGGTGTCATTGGCAGGCCACCAGACGATGTCTTGTATGGAGATGGGGATTCTTCACATTTGTGTGGGGCATAGAGGAAGCAGAGGAGTAGATTAGTGGTGGCATAGCTACTAACACATAGGGAGATTCACTTCTTGGGTCCCTCAGGGAAGATTTGGAGTGGAGATCCATTCATCAGAGGGTATGGTGATGCAACGGTGGAGGTGATGATATCGATCGGGTGTGGGCCGACACGTAGAGACACAACTCTAGGCCATCACATCCAGGGATGTGTGAGAGCCTCTAGCGTTGACTAGTGGTCTACAGACGGGCATGGAGATGCACGGTGTTGTGTCGTAGTGTGTTGGATTGCGTTATGGAGTAGGAGTGTCTTACATCGCATTGAGTACAAGCGGGGAGTGACTAGTGTCGTGACACAGGCAGGGCACGGGACGATACAGGAGCGTATAGCAGTCATCGGGGATATCTTGTGGTGTACAGGGACAGGTGTGGCATAAAGTGGCATGCGGAGGAGTGTGCTAGTACTTGCCTCAAGGCACTTCACTGGATACAAGGAAGACCTCTCTGATTTGATTGAAAATGATACTAATCTGGAAATTATCCTTCAAGACAATGCCACCTATCCCGTGAAAGGGACATGGACTGTGACCCTTCATTCATCATTGTAAATTTTTGTAGATGTTCTATGCTAGGAGCAATTTTACTTTTTTCACAGCAATCATACAAATAGTTAAGCAAAATGCAGATAGAACATATAAGTGGATCTTACAGAAGACAAATCAGAAACAGGAAAAATGTGGTGGTTCGTTACGGCGGTCAACAGGATGCTTCAACCAGCAAAGTCTCCTTGGTCGGCCAACCCGGCATGTGTCACAACAGTCCTCCAATCAGTAAACGAGTCAAACCAAGTCAACTCCAAAAAAGTCAACGTTGTCCTGAAAAAGTCAACGCAGGGCAGCAAGCTAAAAGTCAACGCAGCAGCAGATTGGTCAACCTTTTGACCTCGATTTTTGTGCCAAATAGTATGGCCTTCCAAAATCGAACTTCCCACAAGTTTTCAGCCCAATTGGACCATGCGTTGACCAAAGTCAACGCTGGTCAAACTTTCTGCAAAACCCTAACTGCAGAAAATCGTCCTTCAACTCAGCCGTACTGTTTTGTCCTTCTTCTCCTTCACACGTGTGGCTGAACTCGTCCTCCAAGTAGCTCGTACTATCTCAGATGAGAGAAGAAGATGTGAGTTGTGTTGTGATGAAATGCTCTCCAACTTTGCTTGTATTTATATCCATCATTGGGGCGTGTGACACATCTGCTGGGGGCGTGCAACCTTAAGGCCGACCTGCACATATAATTTATTAAGAATAATAAATTCAAAATAAATGTTCTGCTCATCGGATTAAGACATATTATATATGGATTTTACACCTCTCCGAAAGAAGATTCCAACAAAAATATTAGCCTCTTAATCTGAGCATCATAACATGGAGTTTGGACCTAGTTATCCAAATTTAACACTCCCTCTCAACTAGGGAGAACTCCATCCATCAGTGCAATCAAACATCTTGCGTCATCCCGCCGTAACTTGCTTTGCTGGCCTCTTTATTTCAGAACAGAAGTGGGTCAGTCACAAAGACATCATCCCCCGACTGACATAATCAGTCTAGAGGTTCCAAACCTCTATCAAACTCATGAAGAGTATCCAACCAACCCAAAGTTGGTTCATCTGACCCGAAGTCAGGCAGAGGTCCCAGACCTCACAAAACTTGATCCCAGATCAAGTGGTTGGACCGTGCCATCCTAGATAGAGAGTACGGCAATCTCTGATGCGTCCATCGGTCTTTGCTAATAGTCTCTAGCTTTTCCCACCTCATTGGCCAAATGAGAGGTACTTCCCATGAGCCCTGAACTCAATGGGTAGGATGCATACGGGGCATAGATAAATGAGTGGCGAACCAGCTCAATAATCACAAGGGTGGGGCAGAAGCATTATGAGTGCTTATAGCTCCGAGAAGCTATCCCCAAAGCCCCCCAAAGCTCCCAGAGCTCATCGTCCAACGGGACCCACATCATAGGGTCGTTCCACGATACCAAGACTCTCACGGAAGGTTAGGAACTTGACCTTCCCCGGGGGCTTAGTGAGAATATCCGCGACCTGCTCATCAGTTCCTATATGATCGAGCCTTACGGCGCCTCGCTGTACCATATCCCGGATAAAGTGGTCACAGCGTACGGGGCACGGATAAATGAGTGGCGAACCGAGCTCAATAATCACAAGGGTGGGGCGAAGCATTATGAGTGCTTATAGCTCCCGGCCATCCCCCGAGCTGAACTCCAGAGCTCATCGTCCAATGGGACCCACATCATAGGGTCGTTCCACGATACCAAGACTCTCACGGAAGGTTAGGAACTTGACCTTCCCCAGGGGCTTAGTGAGAATATCCGCGACCTGCTCATCGGTTCCTATATGATCGAGCCTTACGGCGCCTCGCTGTACCATATCCCGGATAAAGTGGTACCTGTGTTCACTGTCAGGGACAAGCTGCTGTAAGGCTCGATCATAGGAGCTGATGACGAGTCGCAGTCAATTTTTGGGGAAGATTGAGTTCTAACTGCTTGGAGAATCTTGGTGTCGTGGGGAGGCCCCTGCGATGTGGGGTCTGTAGACTTGATGGCCTACAGAGTCTCGGGGCTTTGGGAGCTGAGTAAGCTTCTGGGCCTCATCATATCGGCTGCCCACCAGTACCTCTTGATCTATGCCCCGTGCGCATCCTACCCATGTAGTTCGAGCTCATGGGAAGTACCTCTCATTTGGCCAATGAGGTGGGAAAAGCTGGGGAATATTAGCAAACAGCGATGCGTTGCGCGAAGTTACTAGTACTCTATCTCTAGGATGGCATGGTCAACCAC
>CM076572.1:1144728227-1144885075 GCA_034641835.2 Pinus albicaulis
CCTCACCGCCGCCTCTCGCACGCTCGCTCACCGCCGCGCTCTCCCACCGCATCACCCCGTACTGCTGTTGTAAGCACTGGCCCACATCACCTCTATTGGTGCTGTGATTGGCCGGGTTTACTTAGAAGTATGAACTATAAAAGAGTATCTCTCAGTGCACGGACAGATAAAATCAACATAATATGTCCTCATGGTATATGAGGTGGTTGTCGAATGTTCCTGGAAATGGAAAATGTGCAGAAAGGAAGAGGTCATGAAATGCAACCATGTTTTGAGGCAGGTATCATTTAGAGGCCAAGTAGATGTGACTAGAAGATCTCCTGGGAAGATATGTAGACTCTGACGAAAGTCTGGAAACCCTTAACAAAACATATCATTAAGAGATATGTCAATCTGTATAAAGGATATCGATGCCTACAGCAAGATGTCATGGTGAAAGATCATCACTAAGGTAACTTTCGTTCTAAAAGTTAATATGAATATGTTTATCTGGATGAATCTATGTAGGGTTGCTAATCATGAGAAAGGATGTATGATCCTTGGAAATGATTCGAAGGAAAGCAGCATGGCATCACAATGAACCAGATAAAGGAAGTTTGATGAATCACTCTCATAGCTGACATGACTCAGGATGGAAGTGATGGATGATCTGTGCCCTATGAAGCTAAAAGTTGGAGATTCCTCAATATCGAAATCTATGACACCGAGAACAGGAATTCTTCATGAGTAGTTGGGTGTCTCACCATTGCTGTTGGAGGTCCCTGGTTAAGAGGGAGCTTGATGGTAAGTTTCTTACTTGGAAGAAACTTGGTAATTCCTAAGGATGAGCTTAGGTACATTCTTTGTATAAGAATGAGTACATTCCCTTGTGGAATAAGGTCCTCCCTGGTTGAGAGGGAGAGATAGACACATCATTCTGGTCTTGGGAAGACAGAATGGAGGATTGGGTAATCATCCGGCATTCGATACTCTTTGAGAATGTGATAGGGCATTCAAGATAAGAGTAGTCCGGGACCGATATTCTTTGAGGGCTAGCTACCCAAGAGAAGAATAGTCCAGGAAGGTCATACTTTGGGAACACCCGAGTGGAGTATGTACCTTGGAGAGACAATGACGAAGGTGTCTATAAGTCATGTGTCTCGCCAGCATTGAAGCCCATTGTCTCGTTGAAGAGATGGGGCTGTTAGTCAAGGCCTTGCACTAGTACAATGTTGGTTGAAATGATGCTATACAGATGCAATTACCAATCTGATTTTTCTTATGAGATTCTTTAAGTTTGAAAGTGATTATGTAACTATATGAATACCTCTCTAGTTAAGAGGTAGTGTTGTAAAATGTAACTAGGTCGGTCTTCATGTTGACTATGTAAATAAGAAAAGGAGACAAAGATAATAAAAATGTATTTTTGTCTCAAGGGTTTCATGAGCAATATTTTATGTAGATAGACTTCTTCTTGATGTCTATTAGGTTCTTGTCTTCCAAGTATAAATAGGATAAAATGTCAAAGTTGTGAAGGATCCAGTTCAGATGGATATGCTCGAAGACCTTGTAAAGTAGCTCTCAACAACCCTCCAAAAGGTGTTGGCAGACAAGTTCAAAATATGGCAGAAACAACTTTCAACAATCTTGGAATATATGTGAAGTAATAAGCCAGAGAAATAAACTACAAGTCGGCCTAAGTTGAAGTTATTAAGTCGGCCTAAGTAACAGTTGAATGGTCGGCCTAATAAGCTGATCAGTCTCCTATATATATGTCTATACTACGGCTCATTTGAAGAACAATCGAATGCGGATTAGTCTGAGATTGGATAGCGTATAAAGGAGCAGATCCAAGACAGTATTGAATGTGGACCTGTCTGAGGTTACTCGGAGTTTAAGTGCGGATCTAAAGGACAACAGTGAGTGCGGATAGAAGAGTACAGATTGCGGACTATACAAGAGGAAGCAGATTCAGGAAGGAACCGAAGAGTACAGTCTACAGAAGGTACAAGAAAGTATAGTGTGCGGATAAGTCGCCTTCCGCATTGTTTTTCCTCCTGTTTATTAGAATTTCGCACAAAAAGAGTCATTTCCACCCTGAGAAAACGCTGCCGACTCCAATTTAAGCCTAAATTGAACATAACCAACCTATTTCGACTGCTACAAACATTGAAGAAGACATTCGAGCACTATAAGAACCAACAAAAGCTTCTGAAAGCTTTCCGCAACCCCAGAAACCCTACTGCACATCAAAACTTCAGTTTTCCCAGGTTAGTAGCAAAAGAAGAATTGGGATAAATAGTTTAATACTAGTTAAAATTGTTTACTCCTAAAAAACTTACAAGGAAATGAATTTTAATGATGTTCCTTAACAAAAGATTCCAGGCAGCAGAACACAAAGAAGTCATTTACACAGAGAGATAAATTTGCACAGTGAATGGTAAAAGTGAAATAATAATTCACAGTGACAGTGAAAACAGAACAGTCAAAGAGCATCAGAGTTAAAGTGTATCAGATAAAAGTCAGAGTGAAAGTCAAATCAGAGAAAACAGAGCAGTCAAGGTAAAACAGTAAAAGTAAACACGGAGGCAGTAATGGTTAAACAGAGATGAAAACACTTTCACCAGCAACAATGAAGTTTATCCGAAGTAAAAGTAAAAACAGTTAAAAGAACAGTAAGGTTAAAAGTTGAAAACAGAGCAGGAAAGAACATTTTCCAGAAATTTCCTGTTTAAGTCATAGTTTTGCAAAAACTATTGTGGCCAATCGAAGATGAATTTTGAAAAATTGGAGGTGGTTTATGTTCCTAAGATGCCAACCTACAAAAACCTATCTCACTTTATACACAAGTATTACAGAATGAGAGATACATGCACATCTTCACAGCCTATTTTTCGGACTGTGCAAAGTTCTGTTTTACACATCTTTTTGCAGAGCTTATTGTGAACAACTGGAGCGGAAATTTAGGAAACTGAGAGAGGTTTATCCCAATAACATATTTATCTACAATAACCTCTTTTACTTTTTATATATCTATTTCGAATTGAGATAAAAAAATGTATCACTGGACCCCAATTTTGCAGAATTTCTGGAGCAAAATGCACAAAGGAAGGAGACAGTTAGTGACTTGGAAGCCTCATCATCAACTAAGAGTTGATATCAAATTCGAATTTCTCTTCTTTTGTCACCATCAATCCAAAAATATAGTGCCAAATAGATTCATTAGTTTTGAGTGTCCTTTATTGAAATTCTATTTATGTAATACAATTTGAGATATTTGTAAACCAATCTTGATATTTTTTCAAGATATTCTAGTTTAAAATTTGTATAAATACTTCATCATTTGAAGTATTGAGTGTGGATTAATTGCTGAACATTTATGTAGTCATATTTTCTAAACTTGAAGGGTTTTTTGTATCAAGTTCAAGTCAGCAGACTGGATCACAGGAAATAAAGCATCATATTACAGGATTCATGTGTTGGGCCACTGCAGTGAAGTATTTCACTTGTCATTTTGTAAATTTTCTTATGTTTTCCATCTATTCATGAATGTTTTATGAATCTAAATGATAAATCAGGAGTTATATTTCAGAATTTTTTAAAAGCACACTGTTTTGACTGATTGTCATTTAAATGTTTTCTACTGATATCCAGACTAGGGAACCCTTAATTGCTCCCTGATTTCGATTGATCTCTGCCTTTTCTCTCCTTATACGGATTTAAGAACCCTTAATTGCTCTTTATCCCGATCAAAACCATCTCACCATCAGCTTTTGAAGATCTGAAGTGACTCTGCTATCTTGCCCTGTGAAAATTTACGTTTAGACCTTAATCCTGATCCGATTGCTTGAGATATTGACTCCATTTGCCCAATGGGATACAGATCTATAGCTTTCCATCTAAGTAAGTGATTTCCCCGCCAAACCAAATCAAAACCCCAAAACCAATTTTCTTTATATAACTAGCCTAAAATCAGATATAAACAACAAAGTTAAATCATATAGAGAGAGCCCTCTCTAAGCAATAGGAAGGTTATATCCTAATGCTTAAAAGTAGGTTTGTGGTTACCTCGGTGAGTTCTTTCTTTAACCTTGGGAAATTACTGAGTGATAATAGCATCCACCCATACTTGATGCTGAGCTATTTCCCGAAAGGTGGACAGTTAACCAACCTGGGCTACCAGTGCCTAGTATCTGTCTGGTTGCTTCCTGGTCCTCTTTCCTTCTCTAGGGGCTCCAACAAAATCTTCTGCATCCTTAACAATTTGTTGAAGTTCTCTGCTCGGTCTCCCATCAGTGGTGGGTGGTCTTACCTGCTCTCCTTCATGTTCTTCTTCGAAGGAGCTCTCCTCAAAATCATTGTGCCTTGGAGAGGCACTTGACCTATCCTCTCTAGGCCTTTGAGGTTGTACTAGTGGATCCTCCTCAATCTGCGTATCTGTGGCCATTTCTCGAGATTTCCTGAAGGCTCTCTCCTCCAGGAATTTTACATCCCTTCTTACCACGATTTTCCTGCTCTCTGGAATATAGATGTGATATGTCTTCGCATTCTCGCTATAGCCCATCAGGAAACCATTTTCTGCAGTTTGATCAAACTTCTTTCTCTTTTCATCTGGAACGTGGCAGTACACCATGCTGCCGAATATCTTGATGTGGCTCACTTTTGGCTTGCTACCTGTGAACACACTCTCGGGAGTTACCTTCCCCAAGGCTCTATGAGGAACTCTGTTCTGAATATATATTGTTGTATTGCAGGCTTCTGCCCATAAGAATTTGGGCATATCTTGGTCGTACAACATTGCCCTTGTAGCTTCTATTATGGTTTGATTCTTCCGTTCTGCAACTCCATTTCGCTTTGGATTGTATGGAGTTGTCCATTCTCTCTTGATGCCTTCCCTTGCACAGAAATTTGTGAAGTCTTTATCGATATATTCTCCACCGTTATCTGACCGTGACTTCTTGATCTTCTTTCCTGTAGAGTTCTCCACCAATGCTTTGAAATCTTTGAATCGATCAAAGACTTCATCTTTGGTTTTCAGAAAATAGATCCAAGTTTTTCTGGAATGATCATCAATGAAGGTGGCAAAATACTTTGCACCACTGAGAGCAATTGTGGACATTGGACCGCATATGTCAGAGTGTATTAACTCTAATACACCTTTGGCTCTGTTGTTGCTTCTTGGAAACACTGCCTTAGCGTACTTCCCTAGTACGCATCCCCTGCAAACTTCGTCTTTCTTCGTGTTGAGTTCAAGAGCCCCTACGACAGTACTTTTGAGAATCCCCAAGGCTCCATGATGTAGATGCCCCATCCTTCTATGTCATAATTCATTTAGATCTCTGTCATCTGTACTGCCAATCAGGGCCACCGGAGATTCAAGCTGGAACTTATAGAGCTTGTGACTCCTTACTCCGATTTGTGTCTTTTTGCTCCATCTAGGGTGTTTGACATACACCTTATCTCTAATAAAGTATACGTCATAGCCCTTGTTCTGAAGTTGAGACACTAAGAGTAAATTCATCCCCAACCTTGGTAGATGCAGAACATTCGTGGCTTGAATCTTGTTGCCATCTTCGGTCTGAAATGTTATGGTACCTCTCCCAATGGGGGTACATTTTGCCTTGTTTCCCATAGTTATCTGGAAATTTATTTGTTCTTCTTGGTAGCTCGAAAAACATTCTCGAACCCCCATCATATGAGTAGATGCTCCACTTTCAATATACCAAACACGTGGAGGAGTTGTGATCGACACACAAGCAAGATCCTCCTCTAGTCTGGATGCCAGCACTTTCATGTCGTGTTATCTCTGCATTTTTGCGTGCTCTAGAGGACTGCGTGAGTCCCTTTTACTACATGAACCCTTCCAAATGATGGATCTTTGGTCCATGGCAGATCCTCCCTTTCTGTCTTTAGCCCTTTGCTCTGATACTATGTGAAATTTTCAAGAAGGAAAATATTTCTGCAATACTTGGTTTATTTCTCCTATTTATGAGATAAGTTATTTACAGATGCTTCACTAAATTATGAAATAAACACATTTGCAGATCTTCACTATCATCAAGAGCATAAGAACAGAAAGATAAATTACACAAGTAGCACAATAGAAACAACATATGAACATAGTTATTTTTGGACAATTGTCCCCGGAAAAACCCAATGTGGGAAAATCGGTGCAGCAGATGAGGGTTTTGCATTTATCTTCAGAAATCGAAAGTACATTTACAAGAGTCTGATGAGTAGCGAAAAATTAGCAAACACCTGGCTGAATTTTCTGGAAACTCCAGACAAATTTCAGACCCTCAGGGTGACCTCCTTCACCCTCTGCGTCATCCAACGTGAGAGGTTTGTGCAGTCTCTCCCTAGACTGCGTGATTCTGCGTGGAGGGGGTCTTGTTGTTGATCAGCTCACCCTTCCCTTCATCCTCCTATCTTCTGCTTCCCGATAACTGACTCCTCCCTCCTACTTCTGCAACCTTGCCTCTATAATCTCACCCACTGAAATCGAATTCTCTTGCTTCAGAATCGATTTCCTTCGAGTACTGAGAGTGTCCCCGACTTAATTTCCAAATGGCCCTCAAGTCTCTTCTTATAGTCTTCTCACTGATGAATCAACGGCCAAGATTATATCGTTAATTAATGGCTCAGATTAAAACATGACTTGATCTTCATTTTCTAGAAGATTCACACTCTGCTCTA
The DNA here is from genome assembly GCA_034641835.2 of Pinus albicaulis. Classification (NCBI taxonomy): domain Eukaryota; kingdom Viridiplantae; phylum Streptophyta; class Pinopsida; order Pinales; family Pinaceae; genus Pinus; species Pinus albicaulis. Next base: position 1,144,734,903 of record CM076572.1, read on the forward strand.
TTAATACCCTTTAATTATTTAATTTCCCTAAGTTTAAACTTAGGGTCTGCATTAAAATAATTAATTATTTTAATAAAGTCATATCCGAGTGGAATTTCCACAAACGATTTATGGGTTCTCTGGATAACTGTTGTCCAAGCCTCTCTACCAAAAATGAGACTTAGAACACTTCCCGATGCTATAGAAATCAACACCTTCCAACAATGTCTTCAATGTCATAGATCTTTGATGGCAAAGATTATCTCCTTGATGAGTGGATCCTTTGAATGAGATTGAAGGTCTTCTTGAAATGGCTTGAGAATCTTTCTTGCAAACTAATTTGACTTTTCAACGCAAACCTTGACCTTAACTTTGATTCTTGCTTTCTTGAGTGTCTCCTTGCTACGTAGCCCTTGTCTTTAGCACCTTAGCTCTGATTCCATGTTGAGAATTAGGTAGGGCTTGATTTAATTCAAATTCTCTTCTTGATTATTACTTGTGAGCTTACTTCTTTTACTTGTGTCTTCTCTTCTTATCTTATTATGTCTTTCATCAAGTCAATTACCAAAACACAAGAGACACAAATTTAGGGTCTTCAAGCTAAGGCCAAAACCTCTCCCTCTTGGAGAGGAAAACCCACAAGAAATTCTTCTTATAGACTTTCAGATGACAAGTACCATGACCATGACACAAACCCTTCACCCTTGTATGCCTCTAAGACCTTGTCACTACTTCTTCCTTGACTCCTTAAGATGATCCTTCTTCTCTACACCGTCCTGCACTGATCTACACCTTTCTGCACCAAGACTAGAGAGCTCGGTCTCTACTCGGTGACTTCTTTTCAATTAGACTCTTTCTTGGCCTTCTCCTATAATCTCTTTCTCGCCCTACTTTTGGCACCCTTTAGATATCTCTAAGGTTCAAGACCGAACCCTAGTTTATGTTGTAGTAGCCTTCCTACTTGCAGTACTTACCTGTCATTCCTTTCTGAGATAAGTTGACCCAAGACCGAGATGTATATAGGCTCCTTTTCAAATCAAGACCGAACTGTTGATACGCTTATAACTGCCTTTTTACACGCTGAAGATTACCTCCTTTTTGTGGCATACTCCTCTTTTATGCACTGCAATCCGTACTCTTATTGCAGACTTGAATCTAAGAACAATAGTTCTTACTTTTGTGTTATACTTCCTTCATCCTATGCTGAAATATCACTTCTCTTCGATGCATCAACCACAGACTGTACCTCGCATTCTGCTTCAGACTTGTCTGAGATTGTATCCTCAAATGAACCATAGACCTCACCTTTTATAGTGTACTCCTTTCTGTGATTTAGGTCGACCTTACACTCTGTTGTAGGCCGACTTGTTTGAGGGTATGTGAGCTGACTTGTCAACTGTTCATACATTGTCTTGAGGAGGTATTTCAAAGCTGATCTTGAGAAACATTCTGAGCCATGACTGCAAGGCTTATGTGACAAGGTCTTGAGGCATACTAGTTTGACTTGACTCTTCATATATTAGTACATTTATAACAAGATGACAAATCCCTAAAAGACATCAAGAAGAAGTCTTTTGACCTATAATTAAACCTTGCTCATGAAACCCATGAAGCAAGCATACCAAAAATACATTTTATTACCTTTGTCTTCTTCATTACATAAATACATAATTACATAGTCAATATGAAGACCGAACCTAGTTACACTTTCCAACAAATTATGTCTCAGAAGAATGGTTAGTCTTTGTCCAGAGTATCCTGGGCAGAGAAAAATTGTCGAATTTGGAAGGGATGTGGGTTGCTCTTCAACAGGAAGAGATGAGGCGAGATCTGGTCAAGTGCAAACTTGATGGCAGTAGCAACAGCGGGACGAAGCCCAAGGAGGAAGACGAGAATGCAGCCCTTGCATCAAAGGGGCAGCAAGAGCAGCAGAGGCGAAAAAAGGACGTCTCAAAGATCAAATGTTTTCGGTGTGGTGAGCTTGGACACTATGCTATGCAGTGTCCTCTCAAGAAGAAGGACAAGGAAGAGAAACATGATCCGCAGGCTGCAACCACAAGGATCGAGGAGGAGGAGTTTACGATGATTGCCCACATACTTCCAGGGGAGAGTTGGGGTGATCTAGTACTGTAATTCGAAAGCACTGCAGATGAGCAGGATCCTTGAGGAGTCCACCTCTTGGATCAATACCTTACTACGAGAGCCCATATCAGAAGTAGTAAGATGGATCAATGTTAGTCGGTGCAGAGGCGTGTCGGAGTGACACTTGCAGTGGCTAGGAGCGCCAGAGACTGAGGAGCGCAGAGCAGAGTTGGCAACAATGCAGTTGGCACAGTGTAGAGTCAACAGCAGCGCAGAAGCTTTAGAGGGTCAGCGCAAAGACTAGCAGCAGTCAAAACTCCAGTATCAAATGCATCATGTTGAACAGCATTGGTTCAATATTTTGGATGTTTTTTTTGTTGCAACAGCAACAGAGTTGCAGTGCAGATGCAATTGGCAGCAGCATGCAAGGTCAGCAGCAGCACAGATGCAGCATTTGCACAGTAATTGATGGGCAGTGATGTCAGACATCAGAAGCGCAGAAGAAGATGTTACAGAGCCAGGGCGATGCTTCATCAGGTTGCATTACTAGAGTATATTCCTTGCTAAGAGGGAGTGTTGATTTATGGTAGTATTGTATGTGCTCTAAGCCTCAAAATTTGCAGGGAGGCTAGGACACATGTAGTCCATAATACCCAGAAATCGTTTTGGGAAATTCGACTCGGAGGAAGTTCAACTAAATTTATTAATTATTTTTAATGGATGCCTAAGTCTAAACTTAGGGAATTAAAACAATTAAAGTGTATTAATTCAACTAGGTGTGAATCATCTAAAAAAAGACGAAGATCAAGTCAAGATGATCTGAGCCATTGATTAGAATCTAATCTAGGTCGTTGATTGTTCAGCGAGAAGATTATAAGAAGAGGCTTGATGGGCATTTGGAAAACACATCAAGTGAGATGAAGAGATCGATTTCTCAAGAAAGCAGGGCAGCAGTTGCCGGAGAAGTCATCGAGGAGATTTCTTGCAGTGAAGGGGAGGGATAGTTTTCCGGTTGGAGATTCCTTGATCCGGGGATACATTGCAGAGACGGCAGAGAGAGATCCAACAAGGTTGCGCAGTGCCACGCTGGGCAGCACAGAGCCTATGAGGAGATCCGCTGAGGAGCAAATCAGATCCAGTGATAGGCGCCGGGGTGTGAGACCAGAGGGCCAAAGGATCGAGCATCCAGCCAGCAGATTGATCACAGAGGGACTGACGCAATTCCTATCAGTTGCGATGCAGAGCAGCGTAGTGACTGCGCAGAGGCAACTTGGGGCTAGCCATTCAGAGGCTAGATCAGTGTTGGATCGCCAGTGATAGTGTGAGCTATTTCTCACTAATTTTCTGCCAGTCAGATTTTCTATATCGAATAGCCAGTAAGGCATCCAAGATTGTATTCATAACTACTGCTTAATAAGACAAACCCTCAGTTGTTGCACCGGTTTTCCCGCATTGGGTTTTTTCGGGGACTTAGTCCAAAAATAACGGTGTCATATGTGTGTTTATTTCTTCTTGCTCAGTTCTTGTTTCCACATATAATTTAATTAGTGAAGGTTGCAGTTGTATTTACTTCGATATTTACAGTGTAACACAGTAAATAACTTACATGGAATTAACAAGTAGGAGAAGCAATATCAGATTGTTGCAGTAGGGATTCAGGATTACGAATTTTCACACTTGCTAAGTTGTGAAGGTACACAATCTTCAACTTGGTGAAGATGCTCGTTGTGATAAGGATGATGAGGATGATAATAACTCTGCTGAAATAGTTCGAAGCCACGAAAGATTCTCCAATGACGAAAAGAAGAAGCTGATTTCCCTAAGGAAGCCTACATAGAAGAGATCTCCCTAAGATTAAGGGGGAGTTAGAATGAAGAGATGCTTCTTGGTTGAGAGGGACGGCATAGCTTGGTTTTTATTAATGAATTTCGGAGGATATGTTGTTGCATTAGTAGGAAAGGAAAAATATATAATTGAGGAATCTTTTGTCAAAGATTCGGTTGATAGTCCTACTAAGTTAAGGAGCAACATCTAGAACAACCACGGAGGTTTGTATTTGATTATGTACATGTGAAAGTAAATTATTGATTAGGGTTGTGTTTGTATAGGTGAATCTCTCGAAGGTTTTTATAGCATGTTGGTCACCAATTAGTTTGATTGGGAGAGATTAGTCATTCTTGATTTGTTTGATCAAGGGGTGATGAGGCTTTGTGAGTGAAGCATTGCCTGGGAGGACATTTGGCTGACATTTTGTGTTGATGTTTAGGTCCCGAAGTTCGAGAGGTGGCGTTAGTCATTGAGCTCTGACTCGCCCCTGGATTCTTGGGTTGATGGTTAGCAAGTAAGCCTAATGGTACCTAGAGAGGCTGAAAGCTTGATTCCATCTTCGTCGCACGATAGATTGCCCTGGTCAGGAATCTAGTCTGTGGCATTGTGGTGCCTAAATTGTTGAGAGAATAATGGATAGATTGCCCTGGTCAAGAATCTAGTCCATGGCATTGCGGTGCCTAAACTTCTTCATAGATGATGTGTTGAGATCTTCCATGTACCTCTGTGATTATATGTAAATATGAATACCTCCCTAGTTAAGAGGGAGTGTTGGAAAATGTAACTAGGTTTGGTCTTCATTGTACTTGAAGTCAAAAATGTAATATATTTGTCAAAAGAAAAGAATTTTATTATTGTTGAATTGACTTGTTAAAGCATGGGTTTCATGCTTGGGTCAATGGTTATATGTCAAGCCTCCAATGAAGGCTTTAGGATTAAGTCAAAGTCAATTTATTGTTTGACTCCTCCATCAAGACAACCACTCATCAAAGACAGCCTCTTCAAAGTCGGCCTCAAAAGGATTATTATCAAAAGAACACGTCGGCTCAATTAAAGGACACATCTCTTCATAATACATGTCGTCTCATTTAGGACGGACAAACCACTATAAATACCAACCTGGGATCTTCCCATTTCATCATCTCAGAACTCGCAATTTCAAAGATAAATTTCGGTGATCATAAAGAGGAATTTTCGGTGCCATTGCATAAGGACGGGGTTTCAGGCCTATTGCAAAGATGCAGGTTTGGGTAACTTCATGCTATATATTTCAGAGATGTTACATTAAACAAGTTTCGGTTATCACAGAGATGCAATGACAAGGACTTGGACTCAATGTTATCTCAGTTTCGAACTATTATGGTGACCATGTTTTCGGGCTATTACAAAGATCTCAATCTCGGTATTATCACGGTTTCAGTGTTATCTTATTTCGATGCAAAACAGTGATGAAGTCTCACCACATTGCCACAGTCTCGGTGAAATCTCAGTGAATGATTTCGGTACCAACAAAGTGATGTCGGTCCAGTGCAAGCACAGTGATAAGGATGTAATGCAAGCACAGTGATGAGGTTGACTTGATAGATGGAGATGATCTTGAGTCTAGATTGTTAGGCTCTTGGTTGTCTCATCTTTTGAATCTACTGAAGGAAGAATTTGTGACTGGGTTTTCCCCTCGAGGAGGGTTTTGCCCCAACAACGTGAATATATCTTGTGTTCTTCTATTTTGTTGCTTAGCATTAATCTCGCTGAGAAGAAAAGATAATTAAGTAATGTAATACTAATAATAAAGATCACAAGTTAACGTCATTAAGAAGGAAAATCGATTAACTGCCTCCTCAAAGGATTTTCCAACAGCGCAATCCTTCTTCATAGCAACTACATAGTATCTAAGTTGCATGAAACGTCGAAACATATGGAAGTTTCTGAAACTAGTACGGCTAGAAACACAACCCCCAAAAAATGGAAATGTTCGGCGAAACGTCATATATAATTTACAAAATAGTCAATAACACATCTTGCTAGAAAAAAAATGAGACACATAAATGACATTTTAGAAGGAAAACTCAGTCTATGTTAACTCGCATAGATGATTACATGATTCAAAATCCAAAATTGTCCTTTATAAATGAGGTTGTACATCCAAGATTCGAAAATCAACCTTTATAGATGAGGATTTACACCCAAAATCAACTTTTATACATGGCTATATGTTGGAAATGAAGTATAACATGAGCTAATGACAAATACAATTACATATCTTATAATCCTAGTCCTCATCTTCATTAAAAAAAATAGAACAAGTTGCTTTTTTAGTAGAACTAAAGCGTGAATTGATTAGAGATAAAACTTAGTGTTATATTAAATCTATTTTGGCCATAGAAGGGCCCCACAACTCTCTTGGGTGATTGAGTGAGCCCGCAAAAGCAAAAAAGTCACGGAAACAAGGCAAAATTGCGCAAAAACGACGTAGATTTGGGCCGAAATGCCCCCGAAATGTTTTGGAGGCGTTTCAATGGCATTTCCAAATCAAGAAACATCACCAAGGTGTTTCAACCACATTTCGATCATCTTTCAGCAATGTTTCAGGGAGTTTCGGGTACAGGTACACCACCTTAGGGGCCATTTCCTGCAACATAGCATAGTATGCATTGTATTTTGAGGGGGGGTTCTGCCCACTGGGCTTTTCCTCTTTACATTACTTTTGTCATATTTTGTCTTGTATAAGTTGTTTTATGAGTACCTAACATGGATGCAAATTGATGGGACTCATTTGTTGTTTGCTTGTACATGAGTACCTAACATAACTGAAAATTGTCGAAACTCATTCACTATGCACACTCTCGATTGTGCTATGGGGGGGTGTTGAGGTACATGCACATTGCATACTCAGAAGCTCATTAGGACCTCACTTAAGACACCATTTGACACTCTTCCATACATTATTAGGGGCGTATATGACTACTTTTCTTTCAATACTTAGATTCCCTACCATTTGAGATCATCTTCTATCTTTAGCATTTTTCGATTTTTAGTAAGTCTCATTTTATGAGGTTTATTGCTATTTCTGAGTTAGGAATTTGAATGAGGGAGTCTACACTTATTTCTAACTTATATTCACATTAATTCAACCCTATCTTTTACTCTTCACTCTATTTTAAGGTCTCATACTCTAATTCTAGGAAACTAGCTAATCAAGGAAAGTGTTTTTCTATTTTCTAATGCGCTGAAACTCCAACCTAGTGCACATATGTTCCCTCTCAAAGAGGGCTATCTAAGTGTATTCATGTCAACCAATAATACATACAAGAGCTTATGAGTAATTCGAATTGGTCTCTTGAGCTACTTAGTGTTTTTCAGTGCAATTTCATTCTCTCTTCTTTTTTGTTATGCAATTGCCAGTGTAGTGTTTTTACACTAAATCTTGTGCTTGTGCTTAAAATCCAATAGTATATATGCATATGCAATATATCAAAAAGTAGATTTAAAAAAAAAAAAATTACAAAGAAAACTTTTTAAAATAATATCTATAAAATAGTAAAAACTTAAAAACCTATGATCTAAGCTATAAAACAAAACATTATACCATTGTTCACATATTTATGACCAAGTTCTGGTGGACTTCGTCATTCAATTGAACATTTGGCACAAGCGTAATAAAGTACACTACAAAGAAGATCAATGCAGCTTGATGGAATTCCTTGCTATTATTGAGCAAGTAAAGATTCAAGCCTAAGAATCAAAAATTTGTATAGATGGCAATCAAGACTATGTGGGTTTCATGGCACAAACATTCAAGAAAACGAATTATAACGTGAAACTGCTAAGTAACCGGATTCGTCTCCCCCCCCCCCCACGTGTCCTGAATCCCACGTGTCGGGCACGATTCTCGAGGGATACATGTCTGATTTGTGGGTTGAGCATGTTCGAACACGTGGGATTTGTTGGGTCCATGAATCTGATTCACCCAGCTACATGTCACGATTTCGGGACACGTGTCCCTCTAGAAAAGCATGTCGCAACTCCATAAAAGCCCGATTTGGGCCTCTTTATCTTCATTGTTGTGTGTCTCTCTTGTTGTGGGTGTGTGGGAGAGAGTAGTAAAGGGTTTAGGAGAGTTTTGGAGGTGATTCAAGCAACCAGTAAGTGCATTTTGCTTCCATTTTTTTTCCAATTTTGCTACAACAGTTTGCCTATCCATTTTGTTTACATACTAGTTCATTTTTTCTTTATTTTTTTACAGCATTCATGGCTCAATCAAGGGCAACAGAAAAGGGGCAAAAGAAGGAGAAGAATTTCCCCATTAGTAATGCCCCCCCTATTCCAATTTCATTAGGGTATGCCAGTACTCCCTCTGTTGGGAGTGGGGTTCCAACAACAGCTTCAGATGTTGAGGGAAATATAAATTTAGAAAGAAAGCAAGCTCAAGAAAGTAAATATCCCTTGTGGAAGTTTGTCACAAGAGATTAAGGGCCAGGTAGCAAGTTAAAGGGAGGAGGCAATGTTCTTTGGATTGTTGAGAATTTAGAAGCGCAGTGTTTAATTCAATTCTCTTACTTTATAACTTATTGTGTTATACTTTAGCTTCTTTCTCTTTGATTACTGTTATTACGATAAGCAATACATCAAACAATTACCAAAACAATAAGAACAGTGACACAATATGTAGGTTGCAAACTAGGGCCAAAACCCCTCCTCTTGAGGGGAAAAACCCGCAAATCTCTTCTTGTAGATGCTTCAATTGACGAATACCAAGACCCTTGACAAAGACACTTGATATAAGTTTTCCTCCAGGACACTTGTCACTATCTCTTGCTCTCCTCGGCTTTCACACTTATGTCCTTTCTCGCACTGTCTTACACTGTCACCTAGAGAGTCTCAATCTCTATTCCGCAGTCCTTAACACAGTACCTTCGGCCTCCAATAATCTTCTTTCTTCAGTCCCCGAGAGTCTCCTCCCTTCGGCCTCTTTTCAACACCTTTCTGCACTTGATGATAGCTTTAGACCGAACTGTAGTAGGTAATATCCTGATTTAGAGCGACCTCTGACAGGGTTCGGTGGGCCTTGACACGCTGCCGGGGTCTGCGTAATTGGGGGACTGCGCGAGGGTCCCCGTCCCGAGATGCTTTGGTGGGCCTTAAGACCCCACCCTTAACACCATGGGATGCCGCCCTCACTAACAGTTCGAGCTTTTGGTGTAGTGGTTGGGCCTTTGTGGTATCAGAGCCGAGGTCTCGAGGTCGAGACTCGCGGAGCGTGGTGGGCTGTAATATCCCTGTTTAGGGCAGCCTCCCTGTTGAGGGTCCGGTGGGCCCTGACACGCTACCGGGGTTTGCGTAATTGGGGGACTGCGCGAGGGTCCCCGTCCCGAGATGCTCCGGTGGGCCTTAAGACCCCACCCTTAACACCCTGGGATGCCGCCCTCACTAACAGTTCGAGCTTTTGGTGTAGTGGTTGGGCCTTTGCTGTAATATTCCCAATTAGCCTTGCTAATTGGAATATTTCATTTTTGCTTTATTTTGCCGCTTTAGCTAGACATAATAAATAAAGTGAGAAATAAGAGGGGTCACCTCACTTTAGTCATCTCACTTTATAAATAAAGTGAGTGTTCTTTTCCTAGTAGATGAACGTTGTAACTTAAAGAGGGGGCCTTGGGGGCCCACGTGATTATGATGGGGGGGGAGGCATCAGGCTGACCCAAGGTAAACTGCGCAGGTCAGAGAAGAGTAAGGGAGCAGTTAAATTTTGGAGGGAATTTGGCATTATAAAAGGAGAGGTTCTCACCTCATTTTGATCATTCATGATTTGATATTATTATTGATAGCTGGACTTCTGTCTGCTTCAGCACGCCGGTTGTTTAGTCGGTCTGCAGCACTGTTTAGTGCACGAGTGTCTTCGGTCGGAGATCTCACCCTTAGCCTCGGGGGACTTCGAGTGCCTGCCCTGGTAAGGTTTTTCTGGTTTCACCCTTAGCTTCGGGGGACTTCGAGTGCCAGCCCTAGTAAGGTTTGTCCTGAGTATACTTTTCAGTTCAGTGAAAGCGGCGACGTTTACAAGCATATACGAGGAGAGAAAACCCTCTTGTGGGTATGTGAGTTCGGAAAGAAAGAGGAATGTTGTCTCATCGGGAGGAAGGAGAACAGTCGGCCGACCCTAGAGAAGAGTGTTGTCTATTTACAGAAGGAAAGGGTTGCGGTCCGAGAGCGTGACAGATCGACCTTGGAGAGGGGTAGATGCAACCAGAATCATGCCGAGATCTAGTCTTGTATGTTGCGGATCAGGTCTGGAGGTTTAGCACTAGATCCAGCTTGGGGAGTTCCAGATCTGAGGAGATATTGTCAGATCCAGCATAGATCTGAAGAGCTAGCAGCAGATCTAGCCTTGTAGCACGCAGATCTGGAGAGATAGTAGCAGATCCAGCCTTGTATGACTCAGATCCAGCAGATCTGGGCAGAGAGAACGCAGATCCAGTCAGGGAGGACGCAGATCTGATGAATAGGGTCTTTATGTGGGGTTCTGACAGCAGTTTTCAGTGTTTCCAGCCTTGAGGAGTTGGTCATCTCATCAGGAGGATTTGTGGGTAGATCCAGCCCTTTGCCAGCCTATTTCTTGAGCTTTTGAGCTGTTCCTGAAGGCACAGCGTTTTTGTAGGAGGAGGGTTTCTGGGGGCGATTTTCGGAGGTGGTCCATTTGCTTCACGGTTTCTGGGTTTTGTCCGGAGCAGCGAGTATAGGTGATCGGTAGATTTTCATCTCATTCCGGCAAGGGGATCAGCCCCTAGCTTCAGTTCCTTCCAGCAGCTGGGATGCAGTTTCTGTAGCAGCCATTTCTTATTTTTCTGAGAGGGTCTCCACTTGCCTAGGGCAAGGATAGGTGCACTCATTCTGATTATCTTGTATTCCTCTCTATATACTTTCAGATTAATAAAATGGCTCAGTTTCCTGGTATTCTATGTGTCATTATTCAGTGATCTGATTCAGCATTGCATATTCTATATCTGTTTGGCAAATTTCTGTTTATTACTGGTTATTTCCCTTTGGGGATATTACAGTGGTATCAGAGCATAATTCTGGCTCAGCCTGTGGTCTATGACATCCGAAAAGAAATCATACAGAGCAATAGCAGTTGCAATTCCAGAAACGCAGTTGGAAAAAGGGCCAAAATGAAAAGGGTCAAATTTTGAATTTTGGAATTAGGAAAAACGTTTTCTGGGTTTTTCTGGGTTTTGGGCGAGGATCACTTTCCCAAATTCCTGGAATTTTCTGAATAGTTTTCAGTGGATAAATCGGAGGTTGAAGTTAAGCCACAGTATGGTTTTACAGCAGCCGTGCAGTTTCTGAGGAGCCTGTAGACATATAGCAGAAGGAGCTGATGGCAGGTGATGTGGATAAGAGGAGATTTAGGGAGACAGATCAGCGGAATCCAATGGAGGCCATGTTGGCAAAGTGGACTGAGAAGTTGACGGAGAAGATGGATGCAAAGATGGATGCATTCATGCGGGAGGTAACCAAGAAGGTTGCAAAGAGGACGCAGAAAGAACCCCCTAGGGTCTTTCAGGTGGGGGAAGGATCGGGCGCGTCTAGTTACATACCGGATGCTATTCCCATTGTGACAGCGCAGAAGGTCGATTCCATGGACACGCGGCCTACCATGCCTACTTTCCCGGTAGAGGAAGAGGAGCGAACGGAACCAGGAGAGGTGAATCTAGCTCAACATGCGACTCTGTTTGCGGATTGGCGGAGCATGGGACAAGAATTCATGGATGCTCTCCCTTTTGATCAATATATCCAGTTCCGATGCGGTATCAAACCCCCTGAGCAGCACCAGCACAAAGGGCACGGATACCACCGTGATGACCACCGCACAGCTAGTAGAGATTATGTTCAGCCCCAGCATGATAGTAGACCTCACGACTTTCACAGAGGGAACAAGCCCTCATATGATCAGGGCTTACAGCGCACAGAGGACAAATTCCATCTACCGACATTTGACGGGTCATCCAGGCGCTCAGGAAGAGCTTGGGTGGACAAGTTGGATACCTCTTTCCAGCTTGACCGAGTATCGGAGAGGAAAACCATTAAAATGGTTACCTCGCACTTGGAGGATGAGGACACGCAGGATTGCAGAGAGTTCGAGGATACACCTAGTGTGACACAGGACTCACCATCATTAGAGCCCTCCTTGACCGTGCCGGTTGATATCGTAGTGGAGGAGATAGAGCCTACCCCGGTAGAGCCATCCATTGAGGTGATGACTGGAGCCGTGTCCGAGTCTTCGAGTGGTAGCAGCACACAGATGGGTGAGGTATCAGGAGATATATCCATTACCGATGAGGCACTAGGAGATACAGGGGTATTGGATGATGGTCGCAGACAGCAGTGTCATCGGCTTCGGACGGACTTTCGAGTTCTGAGGGAGAAGGCCGTGTCAGTTAGAGAGACCATTTTGTTGCAGGACCAGGAGCTGGAGGGTATGAGAGTGACTTGTGCCAAGTCGGCGGCCAAGTTGGTCCACATTGGGGAACAACTGGATTCCCTGATGGTACAACCCGAGAGCACATTGCAGCGTCAGATCATTCCCCTTCAGGTATGCATGGATGGGACTAGCAGAGTTGTTGGGTCATCTCTTCCCATTGGAGAGAGAGAGGCAGAGCCACCTAGTCAGATCTCAGATATTGACTTGGATAGTGGTATGAGACGATCAGAGTTGTACAGGATACATCATCCATATGTTGAGATTGGATGGAGAGAGATTTTGAGTTGGTACTCGGTGGAGCGGGCTATGGAACACAATGATTTGGTTCCCTTCTCACGAGAGCAGATAGAATATGGAGGACATCTTCGGATGGATAACATCTTTCATGCTTGTGTTGGACATCCCTTGAGCCATACACATCGTGATGGGAGGTTTTTTCCTACCACCTATTTGAGTCTTGATAGGGTCTCATTGATCCTTGAGAAGTTTACATTCCAAAATCCCATGAAGTGCAAAATCAGAAATTTGATTTGGGAGGATGGTAGCCCTCATGGGAGGAGTGACAGGATGAGGAGAAGGAGGCATCCACAAGCGATTGAGTGGATGGGGATGATGAGCAAGGAGCTAGGAGGCTACTTGCAGATCTGTGCTACCAGGCAGCAGGAGGCTTGGCTGCGTTGGTTACTCTTGAAAGAGTTTGGCCATCTCTTGGCAAACACTCTTCCTAAGAGTCGGAGGGTGGAGGAAAGATGGCTGGATACTTGCATCATTGAGCAGCATGGAGTATGTATACATGGTGTTGCTATGATACTTGTTATGTCTTCATCACATGAGTTGCATGATGGAAGTATGGGGAGGCAGCAAATTGTTTGGATGCTTGGTTTGTTTCTGGGAGAGCAAGGGCAGATCTGCTCTCACACCTTGCATGATGTTGCAGGAAGAGGGGATGGCACTATCTCCTTGATCTTTGATGATGACGGGGAAGCACTTCCATCTTGGGGAGTATTCCACACTTATTGCAGCAGTATTAGAGGAGTCTTTGACAGGGAGCATGTCAAAGGATAGAGTCTTGTATTGACAGGAGCTTATTTGCATAAGCCCCCAGCGTTGTCACCTTGGAGCGGGACATTATGGATGAAGTGTGCGCAGCAGAGATATGGTGGATCTATAACCCATAGGTCCCAGGATCACTTCATATTTGGTGCACAAAGAGGAGGTAATGATGATAGAGACATCTATGGCATATTCTTCTTGACTTGGGTTTCCAAGCATGAGGAGGCTTATCTTCGTGCAGCACATGGTTCATTCTTCTTCATAGCATGCCTAGACACTATGGAGGACTCATCTATGGGTCCATGTACCATCTTACTTCCAGCATTTGGCCAGATTTGTATAGGAGGCTTGATTATGAGGGAGACACATGAGCTGAATGTGCCTTTGAGTATTTTCTGCACTACATGTTCTAATAGGAGCATGGGAGGAGGCATGGCCACCACCACTACATATGTGTTCTCTTTTGAGATGGGCCATGGGATTGATATTCATCCATTGTACAGCTATGGGCAAGTGTTTGGTCTTATGTTGTTGTCATATTCAGACATTTACTATCCATTAGTAGATGTGATGGATCTTGTACATTGCTTGCCATGTGATTTTCTGAGGTTGCAGTGGATGAGACTGCGTTGTATCCTTGTGAGGGATTGTTTGCACTATGTATCCTCATGTAACACCTTCAGCAAACATCTCATTAGGATGATCCATGATGACCATGTCATATTCTTCATGGATGGTTTGTTTTGGGCCAGCTTGTTCTTCATTGATAGAGGAACCTTCTATGGTGGATTGTTTTTCACTTTGCCATTGGAGGGCAATGATTTTGCAGCCCAGGATCAGCATAGACTCTACACTTGTCATGAGTGGAAAGAAGGACAGCATGGGGTAAGCTATGATGCTTGCCAAGTTCATATTTTCAGCCCACCTTCATTACCAGAGCTTGAGGTGGAACGAGATTTTCAGGAGTTGCCTTGTTGGGAGGTGGCTCATTTTGTCTGGATGATTACTTGGAGATGGAGGATCCACGGGAGGGAGATATTCCTCATTATATTTTCGACTCCATGCCTTGATTGGAGAGAGGTGACGAGTTGGTTCACAGTTGATGGGCCAGCTTACACAGTCATAGATGCAGAGCAGCAGCGGTCATGGACTTTAGTCATAGCCAGAGGCAGTGAGCAGTTCGAGTCACGGGACTTGTGCGATTATTGGCCACAGTGGCGATGGGATCCGGGAGGACTATTGATTGGCTGGTACCATGAGAGGCCAGTTTGGGATCCTGGCATTGAGATATCCCTTCATGTCAGGGTGATGCAGGAGATAGAGAGGTTTCAGTGGGACCCAGGCACATTTTGCAGTATCGGCAGGGAGCATCAGCTAGAGAGTAGGCTTGTTCAAGCATTGCTTGAGAACAAGCAATTTTTACCGGATGTGGGTGCCACTTGGGAAAGCGAGCAGACTTTACAGCATCCATCACTTCAGTTGCTTGAGGACAAGCAACGTTTTGCCGGGGGAGACTGTAATATTCCCAATTAGCCTTGCTAATTGGAATATTTCATTTTTGCTTTATTTTGCCGCTTTAGCTAGACATAATAAATAAAGTGAGAAATAAGAGGGGTCACCTCACTTTAGTCATCTCCCTTTATAAATAAAGTGTTCTTTTCCTAGTAGATGAACGTTGTAACTTAAAGAGGGGGCCTTGGGGGTCCACGTGATTATGATGGGGGGAGGCATCAGGCTGACCCAAGGTAAACTGCGCAGGTCAGAGAAGAGTAAGGGAGCAGTTAAATTTTGGAGGGAATTTGGCATTATAAAAGGAGAGGGTTCTTACCTCATTTTGATCATTCATGATTTGATATTATTATTGATAGCTGGACTTCTGTCTGCTTCAGCACGCCGGTTGTTTAGTCGGTCTGCAGCACTGTTTAGTGCACGAGTGTCTCCGGTCGGAGATCTCACCCTTAGCCTCGGGGGACTTCGAGTGCCTGCCCTGGTAAGGTTATTTCTGGTTTCACCCTTAGCTTCGGGGACTTCGAGTGCCCGCCCTAGTAAGGTTTGTCCGTGCTGCCCGGTTCCGGTAGCGGCGGCAGTTTACGGCATATGCGAGGAGGAGAGAAAAGCCCTCTTGTACGTGGGCTGCTTGTGATTGGGTGCAGAGAGGAGCCAGTGTCTCATCGGGAGGAAGGGCTTGACGACCCGACCCTAGAGAAGACGTCATTTACGTGGAAGGAAAGGGTTGCGGATACGAAGGCCATTGATAGATCCGGCCTTGGAGGGTAGATACGGCCGGTCACTGCGGATCATAGTCTTGTATGTTGCGGGTCTGGAGGTTTACTAGATCCCGGCAGAGTTGCAGATCTGAGGAGATATTGGCAGATCTAGCATAGATCTGAAGAGCTAGCAGCAGATCTAGCCTTGTGGGACGCAGATCTGGAGAGATAGTAGCAGATCCAGTCTTGTATGACTCAGATCCAGCAGATCTGGGCAGAGAGGACGCAGATCCAGTCAGGGAGGACGCAGATCTGATGAGTAGGGTCTTTATGTGGGGTTCTGGCAGCATTTTTCAGTGTTTTCAGCCTTGAGGAGTTGGTCATCTCATCGGGAGGATTTGTGGGTAGATCTAGCCCTTTTGCCAGCATATTTCTTGAGCTTCTGAGCTGTTCCTGAAGGCACAGCGTTTTTGTAGGAGGAGGGTTTCTGGGGGCGATTTTCGGAGGTGGTCCATTTGCTTCCGGGTTTTACGATTTTGTCGGAGAAGCAGTATAGTGTCAGTAGATTTCGGCTCATTCGACAGGGGATCAGCCTAAGCAGTTCCTTCCGGCCGGGATGCGGTTTTACGTAGCGACCATTTCTTATTTTTTTACGAGAGAGGTCCTCCCACTTGCCTAGGGCAAGGATAGGTGCAGCTATTACGATTATCTTGTACTCTTATCTATATGCTCAGTTAATAAAATGGCTCGAGTTTCACAGTATTCTATGTATCATTATTGAGTGATCGATTGACGTGCATATTCTATATCTGTTTGGCAAATTTACATTTATTCTTGGTTATTTCCCTTTGAGGATATTACATAGTAGTCCTGAAACAACCTTCGGCCTATGCTGAGATTGCAGAGATGAGGTACAGACCTAATTCGAATATATGGAGACCCTTATGCACTTCTTATCTTCCTCCTCTTCGCTGTATTACCCTTAAACTCTTCACACTGTGATCCGCACCTTATATTGCAGATATATTCGAGTTGCTTGGTGGTACAATGAGGTCAAGTCACCTTTTATATAGTGACTAATCTTTTTATCTAGCCAACATGAAACATGGAGGTAAGCCAACTTCTAAACATGAAGAATATTATCCATATTTTGACCGACTTCAAGAGGTATAGTGACAATGTCTTGGAGTGTAACTTTTACATGAATGACATGTCTTTTACATGTGTATCGTGACTTCATATACATGACTCTTAATTACATTTATGACAAGATGACAAATCCCAAAAGACATCAAGAAGAAGTCTTTGACCTATAATAAAACTTCTTGCTCATGAAACCCATGAAGCAAGTAACATAATACATTTATTATTCTTTTTTCTTCTTTATTTACATAAAATAATAATTACAAGTCATTATGAAGACCTAACATAGTTACACTTTTCAACACTCCCTCTTAACTAGGGAGATATTCATAATGGTACATGGTCATTCTCAGTTTGAAGAGATCTCATAAGAATAGTTGGATTTGTAACCCATCTGTTTCTAGCATCGTATCAATCCAACATTATTACATAGCAAGGCCTTAACTAACAGCTCCATCTCATTACGAGACCGTGAGCTACAATGTTGGTGAGACCAATTACTATAGACACCGTCATCATTGTCTCTAAGGTACATATTCCACCCGGGTGTTCACTGAGTATGACCTCCTAGGACTATTCTTATCAGGATAGCTAATCCTCAAAGAATATATGTCCTTGATTACTCTTATCGAAATGCCCTACCACATTCTCAAAGAGTATCGGATGCCAGATGGTTACCAATCCCTAAAAACTCCATTCTTTCTTCCAATGAAGACAAGAATGTGTGTCTATCTCTCCCTCTCACATAGGGAGGATACATCCACCAAACCAAGCTTGTCTCTTAGATACACAAGCTTCTTGTTTGGAAGTGATAATGTCAATATATTAGCCACTTATTCATCAGTGGAAACATACTGAAGTTGTAGCACACCATTTTGTACTAGTTCTCGAACATAGTGATACTTGTTGTTGATGTGCTTTGTCTTTCCATGAAATATTGGATCTTCAAACAAACGTATATAGCTGGTGTTATCACATAGTATCAATATAGGGTCCATCGGTCCTTCAAATAAGTCGGATAACAGCTTTCTCAACCAGACCGCTTCTTTGCCTACTTCACAGGCTGCAACATATTCATCCTCAGCACTACTCAAAGCAACAGTGTCTTGCTTTCTACTCATCCATGAGACCATAGAGGTTCCCAAATTGATGCACCCTCCGGTAGCGCTCCTTCCATCTTGTTCACTACCCCCCCAATCGAAATCTATATATCCAGTTAACTGGACATCATTCCTTCTAATAAATTTTAGACAGTAGTTTATGGTTCCTTGAAGATATCTCAGAATGTATTTTGCTGCTAACCAATGATCCTGCTTCGGTTCAACTTGGAACTGATTGAGGATATTTACTGCAAAACATGTTTAGCTGAGTGTTAACCAAGTACATCAGTGAGCCAATCAATTGTCTATATTTGGAAGGATCCACTGGGCTTGAATCAGAACTTCTAAGTCTCTTCGAGTTTATGATCATCAGAGTGGTCATAGGTTTGCAATCCATCATGTCAAACCCCTTCAGCATCTTGATCACATACTTTCCTTGACCTAAATAGATTTCATCGGGTCCTTGCCAGACTTCTAGTCCCAAATAGTAATGCATCAAGCCAAGATCCTTCATATCAAATTATGTTGCTAGGTGATTCTTGCATTCTTTAATTCATCCTTCTATACCTATCAAGAGAAGATCATCTACATATAGAAGAATAATTACCGGCTCACCCTTTTCCACTTTGATATATAAGTTTGAGTCAGCAAAACTTTTCTTGAAGCCTAGTCTTTGAAGATATGCATCCATCCTAGCATACCACGCCCTTGGTGCCGGCTTGAGGCCATATAGTGCTTTCTTTAACCTGCACACATATGCCTTTCTATCCTTGACTTCAAATCCCAAGGGTTGTTCTATGTAGACTTCTTCATCAATTGTACCATTCAGAAACGCAGTATTGACATCCATTTGATGGATGTTCCATCCCATTGATGCAGCCAGAGAAATTAGTTATCGAATCGTTCTATATCTTGCAGTAGGAGCAAATGTTTCTTCATAATCAAGGGCTTCAAGTTGAGAGAAACCTCTGGCCACAAATCTTGCTTTATACTTATCTATACTTCCATCAATAGCATGTTCGATATTATAGATCCACTTGGAAGTAACCACAAATATGTCTTCGAGCCTAGGTACGACCTCCCATACACCACTCTTCATGATAGATTGGTATTCTTCATTCGTGGCATTCTTCCATTCGGGATTTTGTACTGCTTCTTCAAAAGTGAATGGTTTTGCTTCTATAAGTTTTGTCATGTATGCAGCATACCCAGAGTATTTCTTGGGTTTCTTACTTTCTCTAAATGTCCCCTTCGCTGCTCCATGACCTTCTGCATCAATTAGTGTGGACTTCAACCAATTGGGTCTTTTTCTTGTTTCAGGTATGACCACTGGTTGAATGGGTTCACTGGGACCTTCTTCTTCATGGTGAGATTTCTCTACTCCTTTGTTCACTTCTTCCTCAAATATTGGAATATCTTCATCATCAGAGTTTGTGGAAAGATCTTTTGATTTCTTGAATGCTATGCATTCATCAAATATGACATCACGGCTTACTTCTATGTGATGGCCATCCTTTATGTAGATTCTATATGCTGATGGTTTTTAAGCTCGAGAGCTAATTGAAGAGAGTTAAAAATGGGACGTTGGTCCCAACAAGGATCCATCTTCAAGATAGTCTTGAAGATGGATCCTTGCTGGGATTCGAAACGTCGAATTTATGTTAACACTGTGGATTATCCGAATTACTCTTCTTCATTCTATATGCTCTTGATGAGTTGCTATATCCAACAAAGATTCCTTTCATCCCTGAAGGATCCAACTTCTTTCTTTTGTCCTTTGGTATATGGATATATACAGGACACCCAAAGATTCGGAGATGATCTATAGATGGCTTCTTTCCCGTGAATACTTCTTCTAGAGTTGTATTGTCTCGAGATCTGTGAGAACATCTATTTTGAATATAGACTATAGTTTTAGTTGCTTCTCCCCATAGAAACTTTGGCAGATCCTGATCATGAATCATTGCTTTTACACTTTCTTCAATGGATCTATTCCTTCTTTCTGCAACACCATTTGTTCGGGATTGTATGGAACTATCAGCTCCCTCTTAAACCCTGACTCCTTACAAAATGCTATGATCTCTTTGGATGTATATTCTCCTCCATTATCAGATTTGAGGACTTTTATCTTTCTTTCTATAAAATTTTCGACTTTAGCTTTGAATTTTTGAAATTTTGTGAAAACTTCATCCTTGGTTTTTAACAGATAAACCCAGGTCTTCCTTGAATGATCGTCTATAAAGGTTAGTATAGATGACCACCAAGAGATTTTGGAGTCGTAGGTCCACACACATCAGAGTGGATGAGGTCCAGGATATCTTTTGATCATGAAGCAGTGCTTCCAAATGGTCTTTTGACATTCTTGCCTAATGCACATCCCTTACAGGCTCCCTCATGGTCTTCTTTAAGATTTGGGATTCCATCTACAATGGAGCTTAGAGAGGGAAGGATTTTGAAATGGAGATGACCAAACCTTCGATGCCATAGTTCACAAGGACTGATTTCAATGTGAACTAGGGCTTGAGCTAAAGGGGAGATCAATCTATAGAGCCTTCCTTCTCGAATGCCAATAACTTTGGCTTGATTTATATTTGAGTCTTTTCCCCAAACAACAACCTTTCCATCAATGAAAGCTACTCTATCTCCTTTGTCTTCTAAACTTGAAATTGAAAGCAAGTCTTTATGCAAACCTGGAACAAATAGAATATTGTTGACGTGGATATTGCTTCTGTCTTCAAGCTTGATTGATGTAGATCCAATGCCTTTTACAAGATAATTGTTGTTGTCTCCAATTATTTTGAGTGACCAGTCATGTGTCTTGAAGCACCACTGTCAATTACCCAAATGTCTTCTTCTTGAAATGTATCAGAGAGGGCTGAGAAAATACCTTCATCTTTTACGATTGATACTTCCTTGGAAGAGAATAAAAGATTCCACATCTTCTTGAAACCTTTCTTCAGATGGCTTGCAATCTTCTTGATGACTTCCACGATGCCCTTGAATGACCTTAGCTCTGATTCCATGTTGAGAATTTAGTAGGGCAGTGTTTAATTCAATTCTCTTACTTGATAATTGTTTGTGTCATACTTTAGCTTCTTTCTCTTTGATTATTGTTATTACGATAAGCAATACATCAAACAATTACCAAAACAATAAGAACAGTGACACAATATGTAGGTTGCAAGCCAGGGCCAAAACCCCTCCTCTTGAGGGGAAAAACCCGCAAATCTCTTCTTATAGATGCTTCAATTGACGAATTCCAAGACCCTTCACAAAGACACTTGACACAAGTTTTCCTCCAAGACACTTGTCACTATCTCTTGCTATCCTCGGCTTTCACACTTCTATCCTTTCTCGCACTGTCTTGCACTATCACCTAGAGAGTCTCGGTCTCTATTCCACAGTCCTTAACACAGTTCCTTCAGCCTCCAATAATATTCTTTCTTCGGTCCACAAGAGTCTCCCCCCTTCCGCCTCCTTTCAGCACCTTTCTGCACTTGATGATAGCTTTAGACCGAACTGTGGTAGTCCTGAAACAACCTTCAGCCTACGCTGAGATTGCAGAGATGAGGTACAGACCTAATACGAATACATGGAGACCCTTATGCACTTCTTATCTTCCTCCTCTTCGTTGTATTACCCTTAAACTCTTCGCATTGTAATCCGCACCTTATATTGCAAAGATATTTGAGTTGCTTGGTGCTACAATGAGGTCGAGTCACCTTTTATATAGTGACTAATCTCTTTATCTAGGCCGACATGAAACATGGAGGTAAGCCAACTTCTACACATGGACAATATTATCCATATTTTGACCGACTTCAAGAGGTATAGTGACAATGTCTTGGAGTGTAACTTTTACATGAATGACATGTCTTTTACATGTGTATCGTGACTTCATATACATGACTCTTAATTACATTTATGACAAGATGACAAATCCTAAAAGACATCACGAAGAAGTCTTTGACCTATAATAAAACGTCTTGCTCATGAAACCCATGAAGCATGTAACATAATACATTTATTATTCTTTTGTCTTCTTTATTTACATAAAATCATAATTACAAGTCATTATGAAGACCTAACCTAGTTACACTTTTCAACATGGACATGCCACTATTGCAATAGTTAATTCAGAGCACTTGTTTCCGTGTAAAAGCGCATTTATTGGGCTTACCAAGTTGTGCAATTGGAGCATGTGCAAATGTGTCTGTAGCTAAGAGGAAAGAAATGGAAAAAGAGGCCAATGTTGGTGTAGCATGGGTGCCTGCATCATCTAAAAAAAACAAGAATGAGGATTCCCTTCAATTCTTGAGGAAAAGCAGTAGCAAATTTCCATTTGAGAGTTTTGGTGGGGGTGTAGATCAAGCAGCAAAAAGAAAGGCGATGGCACTTGGTCCAATGGACAAGATATTTCAGCAAGAGAGACGAGAAGAGCTTGATATCACCATTGCCTTCTTTTTCTATCTAAACTTCATATCATTTAATGTTGCATGATCACCTTTATTTATTGAGATGTGTTGAGCTCTAACTCAAGGGGCTCCATCAGGATATGTGTTGAGAAATGTGACTAGTTTTCGTCTTCATAATTGTTGTACTCATTTCAATATGTATCCTATGTAACAAACAAGAAAAGAAGAAAGAAAATTATTATTATTAAAGCATGGGTTTCATGCTCATTTTTTATGGCCTTCTAGGTAAAAGCATGTTCTTCGTGCTTCTAGGGTTTGTTAGGTCTTAGGATTTATTGTCAAGAGTCAATGGAGTCAGCATCATGTTTATAAGACCCTTTCGAGCAATTTGTAATTGTAAAAAGAAATATTTTTTAATCCAGAAAGTCCTGGAAACTTTAAGAGTACAAGTCGGCCCTATGATCATCAAGTTGGCCTAAAGGAGGAAATTTGACCCCTTGAGAAGGCTATATAAAGGCGCAGCTCAACTTCATTTGAGCCACACACACTCACAAGTTCGATCTACAAGAAATATTTTGATCTATAGCTAGAAAAGGCAAAAGAAGAAGAGTGAAGGTCTAGGAGAAGTTGGAAGGACGAAATTTCTTGTTTTTGGGCTCTATCTCTCTCACACGTGCGAAATTCTAGCGAATCTGGATTACAGGTCCGAGTTGCAGTAGGATGAAGTGCGGAATCTAGTAGTTAGAAGAGGGAAAACCCTTATCTTGACCTCATTGACCTTAGGAGAGTTGTCTTGCTCTAAGTAGGTCTCGGGACTACTAGGACGAAGTTGTTGGGTCGAAGTTGCAGGTCGAGTAGCAGTTATGTAGCTGGTAGGTCAAAGTTGCAGGGTGTAGCAGTTTGGTGCAGAATCAAGGGAGGACTTGAGAAAGGGTCGACTTGGTACTGGGAGAAGGACTTGGTCTAGGGATTGGGTCTTTTTATCTCATTTGAAGTAGATCCTAAGAAGAGAAGAGTTTATGGGTTTTCCCCTTGGAGGGATTTTTCCCTGGCTGAGAGCCTATATCTGTGTCCTCTTTTGTTATTGTTATTGTTCTTGATATTGTTTGATGAAAGATCTAACTAAAGAAGATAAAGAAGATAACTAAATATTCACAAGCACTATCAAGGTTAAGGAAAATAAGAAATAATAGTTATCGCTTTACATTTTCTAACATGGAATCAGAGCTAAGGAGAACAAGGAAGGTAGCTGGAAAGGACACTAGAAAGGATTACTAATCAAAAGATAGGAAGCTCTCGAAGCTTGAAAGAAGAAGACTACAAAATTGTCTCTTGAAGGGATCTGGTTAAAGACTCGTTGGTAGAAGACCCTTCTAATCTAGGGTTTATACATTGAAGAAGATCAAGACCACATCAATCTCGCAAGGAGGGTATTGATCTCACAGAAAGGAAGTTTATATGTCAGGCATCAATCTTGGAGGTTGTCAGTGGAAAAATATTAGGGAACATCTTTCAAAAACATAATCAAGAACTCTCCAAAGGTCTTGAAAGAATCAAGAAGGTTGGAGACATCATCAAGGACAATCTTGGTCATAAAGTAAGTAACATATTATTACATCATGCCTAAATCTTCAAGTCATATGGGTTCTTTCCACAAAGAGAACAACAAGCTCATCGGGGCATCAAACTATCTAGCATGGAAGAAAAGAATTGACTTGATACTGACAGAACAAGAAGTAATGGTATATGTTACTAGGGAAATTACTGAACCGAAGAAAGATAAGACACAAGAACTAGCAAAGTACAAGAAAGGGGAAGTATGGGCTCAAAGGATCATAGTTGAATCAATTAAAGATTCTCTTGTTCCATTTGTTGCAAATTTGAAGATTTCCAAGGCCATGTATGACAAGCTAGTGAATTTGTATTCAGTAAGTACAACAAGTCAAAAGATGTCGTTAAGAAACAAGTTGCACATAATGAAGAAACCAAAGGATGAGGATGTGGCATCCTTCCTCATCAGAGTCTCTCAACTAAGAGACCATCTACAAGGACTTGGGGAACCAATCACTGATTTTGACGTAACCATCTATGTACTTAATGCATTGCCACCAGAATGGAGTAGCTTTGCAACAAGCATCTACTCCACGAAGGATTCAACACCCTTTGATGAGTTGTGGGCGCAATGCATATTAGAAGAATCAAGGATCAGGGTCAAAGATGATATTGGATCTGAAGAGCAATCTCAAGCCTTTCTAACCCAAGTCAAGAAGTTGAAGAAAGGAAAGTTTGGTAAGTCCAAGAAGAAAGACATGTCCAAAGTGCAATGTTTTTGATGTAATAAATTTGGACACGTTAAGAGGGATTCCCCAAACAAGAAGAACGATAAGAGAAAGAAAAGGGGTGAAGCTCATGTAGCCGAAGCCATGGGAGAACCTGAGAAGAAGGCGAGAAAGAAGGTTAACTGACTATCAGATTCTCTAAGAAGATTAATCTTCCTTTTAGAATAGCATGTTTTGCATAGCATCATAGAAAGAAGCATATGATAGTAGCATGTCTAGAATTTACTTGATTAAGTTGCTTTCATATAGATAGATGGATAGATAGACCATTTTTGCATAATGTTCATCCATGTATTATCTAGCATCATGTTAGAGGTAGTCATCTTGCTTAGGTGGATCATCATGATCCTAGAAGAACCATCATTATGGAAGGTTCTTGGGACAAGGCACTATGAAAAGTATGCATTCCATGTAATGTGGAGTCAATGCTGATAAAGGAATGAAGGAATGCAATGGGTCAAGATGCAAGCTCTTTGTGAGATATATAGATGATCAGATGAAAGCATAGGAATGCATGTTGGATATAAAACTTTGGATAAGATTCATGTGTAGAATCTTGCGGAAAGAAAGTTGGTCATAAAATATGCTTAGGTATATGGATATATGATGCTTGAGAAAAATTTGACTTGCTTAAGGATGAATAAAGAATTTAAGACTCTCTCTCTCTTTCTCTCTCTCTCTCTCTCTCTCTCACAAGCAGTTATCAAAGTAAGAGAAATCACCCTAATCTAGCTGCCATTGATTTCTCAACATGGTATAAGGGTTAAGGTGACGACAACAAGGAGAGGCAACTTGAAGATCATCCAATTGAAGAAGGATACATAAGGGTTGAGCACAAGGAGAGGCAGCTTGAAGATCATCCAATTGAAGAAGGATACATAAGGGTCGAGCACAAGGAGAGCATCAAGGAAATCAAAGCTTCAAGGAGGACTATCCTTCACATATCAAATCATCTAGAAGGAACAACACTTGGAAGAAGAAAGAAGAACTCAAGGACCCCACCTCCACTCAAAAAAACTCTAACCACTTGAAGTATTCTTAGAAGCCTTCACATCCTACAATACATCATCAAGGAAGCAAGAAGAGCACTCCATCATCAAAGGAATCAAATCAATCTCCTTCTCTTGGAAGAAAATATCACATCTCAAACATCCTTGAAGAAGATCCTCTCTCCCCATCTTCAAGAAGAAGCATTGCCTTTTGAAGAAAGAAAATCATCAAGAAGGCAATCATCATCAAGGAAGCATCTTCAAATGTCGACAACAAAGGAGTAGTGGAAGTCAACATCATCAAGAAGGCATCTAGTGAAAGACATCATCATCAAAATAGCATCTCCACTTAACAAGTATTCTATATTTTATGTCTCAATCTACAATGACTTATTTTTGCAAGGAGAACAAAAAACTTGTTGGGTCATCGAATTACCTTTCATGGAAGAAGAGAATACATTTGATCCTCGTAGAAAATGAAGTTCGTGAATATGTCATGGGATCAATCACCAAACCTCCTCAAGAGCAATCTCAAGCACTATCAAAGTACATGAAAGGAGAAATTGGGGCTCAAAGAATCCTTATTGAGACAATCAAGGATTCTCTCATCCCTTATCTAGCAAAGTTGAAGACATCGAAAGAGATCTAAAATTGGTGGAATTGTTCTTTGTAAGTACTATAGGAGAAATTATATCGTTAAGAACCGAACTATACAAGATGAAGGTATCAAGGGAAGAAGGGGTAGCTTCATATCTCATGAAGGCATCTCAATTTAGAGACCAACAACAAGAACTTGGAGAAACAATGTTTGATCCAAGGATGACCACCCTAGTACTCAATGCATTACCAAATGAATGGGGGAACTTTGTATCAAGCATTTATGGGAAGAAGGAAACCACTCCATTCAACGATCTATGGTCATTATGCAAGATTGAAGAAACTAGATTAAAGGCGAAGAACGATGTTGGATCAAATGAACAAACACAAGCATATGCAACAATGACAAGAAGAGAAAGGAAAGGGATGAAGCTCGTGTCACAGAAGAAGTAGAAGAACTTGAAAAGAAGAAGTCAAAGGAGGAAGTAAAAGACCTTTACTATGACTGAGATAATTTCATATACTTAGTTCTTTTCATATTAGATATCGTTTTTGGGATTCAACTGCGTTAAGTAAGTCATTCAACTATGACCATTTTCATGACAAGTAGTCGTAACTGACTAATTTCTCATGATTTTTGAATAGTCCTGTTGACCACACTTTGTCAACGACCCCATAGCAGTACATCCCCATTTTTTCAAATGAGACTTATCATGTTCGAGGTTCACGTCATCCAGATTTCATCGACAGACGACATTTTGTTATAATGTAAATGATCTAAGTAAGACCATCATGTATGTAACAACTTAGGTAAGCCTAGTATGTTGGTGATGATTTCTATCCTAAGAGGTTTTTTGTCTCACTGATTTACTTGTGTTTTTCAACTATCGAGTCCTTGTAAAAGTAGTTTGGGAATAATCCTAGCTATTTGGCTAGATTATTTTATTACAAGCTACTTGGTCTACTAGATCATGTTTTGAGTCGCAGAATTGGATATCTATTTGAGGGTCTATACGAATGGGTATTCCCCCTTCAATGTGTTTAAATGTATTATCTTATGTAAAGAGGGTTGGAAAAAATAATTAAAATCCTCTCTCAGTCAATTAATTAAATTTTCTGGTTGATTAAAAAATCAAAAGCCAAAAATTTAATTAATTTTAGGTCCTAAGTTAGGATAAAAATTTGCAAAGACAAAATTCGTTGGTCCTTAAAAAATGGATTTTTAAAGGCCCCGGGTCAAAGGAATATTGAGAATTTTAAGAAATTTTGGACCCTTGGGCCTAGGTGGTTAAGTCAAAGTCAAAAATTTGAGGTAATTAACTCAAAAATAGTATTTTTGAGTTAATTAAAATGGATTTAAATCATAAATTTCTTTTTTCCCCAAATTTATAATTTCGATGGTCCAGATTAAAAGATGATCAAATCTTATCGACAGTCGAGATTATTTTGACATGGATCAACCGAACTAGTCGTTGGAGATTTTGTCTGATAAATTAAAGGTCTTTGTCGGTCTTAAGTCATCCGATCTCAGGATCGTGCACTTGTCTTGGAAGCTCTTGTGAATTTTTCTTTGACGAATAAAGCATAAAGACTTTGGGGTTACAAATTTTGGTGTTCCTTTTCCAGATCTATGTGATGATTCATTTCTAAACTCTGCTACTTTGTTTGATATTTTTATGGTTGATGGCCTTCATGGATTAATCTGCATACAGGTATCTTGTGCAGTTTTCTGGGTTCATAAAATGACATTTTGATTTTTCTGAAAGATCTCATGTTATTTTCTTAAATCTCTATCAGTCTAAAGTTCAGATCTAAGTGTGCAGGGAAAAAAAATTTTAAGATTTGAGCATCTAGGGAAGTCTTCAATTGGACCAGCCGACTCTCAGATTCATAAATCTGAAAAAGCCCATTCTTTCTAATTTCCTGAATCTATCTTACGAATTTGTGTTTTTTACGAATCAAGCTAATTTCCTGAATCTATCTTTCAAATTTCTAAAAATTGTGCTGAAATGGGTTCAAATCTGGCCATCAGGGCCTCAGATCTGTAAATTAGCTTGTAAATTTGTATTTTTATTAGGGCTGTAAGGGTTTAATAAATTTTTTGGTGTGTATATTTTCAAGATCTGACTGGTTTTGCAGGTTGCAGGGCTTACTCGGAAAAAAAATTTAGATCTAAACCAGATCTAACCCCTAGGGCCAGATCTAGCCTCAAAATCGATTCTGTGGACAAATTTGAGCGTTATTTGAGTTAAAGGGCATTGAAATGCTGATTTTTTTGGAAGAGATTTTAAGTTCTATGGGCGTTTTGATTTGCACTGGGTTATTCTGTCTTTTTTCACTGCAAAAAATGCTGTCAAAAACTCGTCGATTCCTTTTCGCCCTCACCTCCTCTTCATCGCTACTCCCCTCTCCTCTACTGCGTTAACCCTCTTTCTGTCATCCTTCTCCTCTGTTGTCGTCCAGACTTTTCCGTTGCATCATTCTTCTTCCTTAGCATCGACCCTTCTTTTCTGTTGTCATCGACTTTCTGTTCGATCCGCAAAACCCTTCCTCCCCTGCCGTCGACCTTTCCCTTAGCCGTCGCATCCTTGTCTGTCGTTCATTTTGTTCTCGAGTCTTCTTAACCCTTCTCTGCCCTCGCTCTTCTTTCCCGTCGTCCAAGCTTCACTTCTTCATGTCGCCATCCAGCTCCATTGGCATCCGACCTGCAAAACGACAACAACGAACGCACACATTAAAAAATCAAACGTGTATATGCACGCAAAGCCTTTGGCTCGGATTCTAGTTTTAATTTAGTTCGATTTTAGTTTAGACTTTAGTTTGATTTAGCGTTAGGATTTGATTTTTTAAATTTTAATTTAGATTTTATTTGATAGCGTAAGTTTAGATTTCAAATTTTTTTTTTTAATTGTTTTAGTTTAATTAGAATTCGAATTTGTTAAGTTTTAGTTTAGTTTAGTTTTAACGTTTTAGATTTTAATTTGATTAGTTTTTGTTTTAATTTTTAAATTTTAATTCTTAGATTAGCTTTAGATTTTAATTTAGCTTTAGTTTGTTTGGTTTTAGCTTGTAGTTTTAGAATTAGGATTTTAAATTTTAAATTTTCATTTTAGGATTTAAGAAAAAATAAAAATAAATAATAAATAAAAAATAAAAAAATTTTAAATCTTATAGTCAAATGAGCTTAAATTTTTCATCCTAAGTTTGACTATATAAGCATTTATAATTTTCGAACTGGGTTATTTGAAACATCATAATTTCGGAAATATTTCAAGCATCTGGCATTTATCTTAATGATCGTTTCATGATAAGCTTTGTTGATTGGCTTAAGTATCTTAATGAATGATCGTGGTACTTTTTATTGAACATCATTGTGGTCATCTGTGTTTTCATAGCAGCAGTTATATATCCAATACTTAACTTTAATTGCATAACGAGATCTTTTAACTCCATAAGGCACTGGTTTTAATATAATTGATCTGTGAAATCTCGTTAATCTTATCAAGCATTTGGTGTTTTAGCTGTGTCTCCTAGATTGGTTGATTTACAACCAATTCTTGTCCTTCATTTCTGTTAGGGTCTACCTCCCTTAACTTGCAAGGAGACAGCTTAGATAGAGAGATTGGGGATAAAGGTGACAGCCCCCGATCTAAGCCGTTGTCGCGGTGCCTAGACAATCTATGCGACAACATTTTTTGGCGTCGTTGCCAGGGATAGAGTTTTTTCTGTCCTTGGTCTTAACGACATTTTCTAATCTTCTAATCTTCTTTCGCCATTCATTAGCCTGTCACGAGGGATCATTTTTTCTGGCGTCGTTTCATCTCTTCATCTTTTCATCATCTTATCTTTCGTCATCTCACTAATTATTTCATCATCGTATCTTTAGCACCTGGACATTTCGGTTGGCTTCTTGTTTGGGTGGCGACTCCACTTATTCATCTATTTACTCCCAGACAAGAATCCCCCCCTGATATCCATCTGTTATTCTCGATTATTTCTTCTATTTTCAAAATTAGTTTCATGTTCAAGTGGCGACTCCAATTCTTTCATTTCTTACAAGAGTTCCTGTTAAGAAGTTCGCTTCTTGAGGACCTTTTGACTATTCTTGAACACAGATCTATTTCTTAAATTTTAAGCAGGTCATCATGGATGACACCTTTCATGACATGCCAAAAGAGGTCATTTCTAAATTGCCTTTTTTCTCAGGAGGTGATCCAGGCAATGCTCTACAACATCTAAGGATGGTCACTTATTTTATATATAAATATTGTCGTCCTTCACAATATAATCATGAAGATGTCAAGATACG
The DNA here is from genome assembly GCA_034641835.2 of Pinus albicaulis. Lineage (NCBI taxonomy): Eukaryota > Viridiplantae > Streptophyta > Pinopsida > Pinales > Pinaceae > Pinus > Pinus albicaulis. The sequence goes on from CM076572.1 coordinate 1,144,765,419, forward strand.
TATCTTTGGCTATTCCTTAAAAGGTGATGCCATCGATTGGTTTCGAAATTGTCCTGAGGAGTATTGTTTACAGGACATCATCAATGCTTTTACAGATAAATATATAAAACAAGATGACTCGCCTTGTGCTCCCAGTGTTATGCAAAATAATGAAATTGATATTGTAGAGGACTCAACTATCAGCAGGAGATTTCCAGACGATTCTCAAGATGAATCCACTTGTACCATGACAGCACAAATCCATGATAGTGGTGAAACAGAAACAAGTTGTCAAATCAGTGTTGACAACAATAAGCATCTTGTTAACGAATTGATTCAGATGGTTAAGGATATACAACTAAATCAAGCTCAGGTGATCAAGAATATGGAGGCCAATCAGGCTCAAATCATTAAGAATATGGAACTTAATCAAGAAAAAATAATAGTGGATCACGCCAAGGAAATTGGTTCTATGTAGAGTAGGTTATTGGCCTTAGAAGAAAAACATGAGAAAGAGATGAACTGTATGCAAAATTTCTTCATGGCCATGAAAGCAGATAATGATGAATCAACAAAAAACATGGAACGCAAATTGTTGACGATTGAAGAGAGTCATGCACAGGAAATAAATGTCATGGAAAACAGGTTAAAGATGATGGAAGTTAATCATTCTAATCAGATGTCTCTTCAACACAATTTGTTGACTATTAAAGAGAGTCATGCGAGGGAAATTACTATTGATAATGTTAAGCATTCTACTGATATTCAAAATAAGTTGGAAAAAATGGAAAGCTCACACACGCAAAATTTCCAACCCAAGTCAGAATTGTCAACAGATCATAGGCCTCCCAGTTTGCTGAAGCAATTTCCATCTCATCACACGGAGGTCACTTTTCCCATTAAGGAAAAATTAACTATGGTTGCAAAGGACGTTAAGAAAGACCAAGCTTATGTGTCACCTTTAACAGAGTATATTGAGAATAAGATTGGTCACACTACGGGTTCATCAGATGTTTTGTACAAGCATTTTCAAGATAAGGACAAGAAATCTACAGTGGTCTCATTACTGACATCATAGCCCACTCAGAAGAAGAGAAAAAAGCAGAAAAGAAGAAGTAAGCGGTTTGATTCGTCTGATGGCCGAGAGCAGCTTGACATTCGGATAAGACAGAGTCCTACAATTAGCAAGATTGGACATGGCACATCTGAAAAGCAGCCTACAGACTTGCCTGAAAGCAGGAAAATGCTCAGCATGCACTATATTGAGCACATCTGATGCCACAGGGCATCCTTTGTATCGTATCTCTAACCCTACATCTTGTTATTTCAGCATTTCATTTTGCAGTTAGAGTAGATTTACTTTTCATGTTAAGTAGAATAATAAATAAAAGAAGAGCTTCTATTTTTCATGTGCTTAATGTTATATGATGATATTTGGATGGACGCTACTTATGTAATCTTGTGTGTTGCTTGGATATAGAATCTGGATTCTCACATTCCTCCGATGAAGCAACGTGTCCCCAAGTAGAGCCAGATGTTGACCACACTTTGTCAACGACCCCATAGCATTACACCCCCATTTTTTCAAATGGGATTCATCATGTTCGACGTGGTCGCGCCATTCAGATTCCATCATCAGACGACATTTTTATAAATGATGTAAACCCATTATGCATGTTTATGATGTAAATGATCTAAGTAAGACCGTCATGTATGTAACAACCTAGGTAAGCCTAGTATGTTGGTGACGATTTCTATCCTAGGAGGTTTTTTGTCTCACTGATTTACTTGTGTTTTTCGACACAAGTTATCGGCAGAGTTTTCCCCTCCAGCCTCACCCCAAAGCTAGGGTGGATTTTGTCATCAGCATGCTAAGTGAGTCCTAGTGTTTTCTATCGAGTCCTTGTAAAAGTAGTTTGGGAATAATCCTAACTATTTGGCTAGATTATTTTATTACAAGCTACTTGGTCTACTAGATCATGTTTTCAGTTGCAGAATGGAGTATTTATTTGAGGGTCTATATGAATGGGTATTCCCCTTCATGTGTCTAAATGTATTATCTTATGTAAAGAGGGTTGGAAAAACTAATTAAAATCCCCTCTCAGTCAATTAATTAAAATTTCTGGTCAATTAATTCAATTAATTAAAAAATCTTAAGTCAAAAATTTAATTAATTTTAGATCCTAGGTGAGGATAAAATTCTTCAAAGGCAAAATTCGTTGGTCCTTAAAAAATGAATTTTTAAAGGCCCTAGGCCAAGGGAATATTGAGAATTTTAAGAAATTTTGGACCCTTGGGCCTAGGTGGTTAAGTCAAAGTCAAAAAATTGAGGTAATTAACTCAAAAATAGTATTTTTGAGTTAATTAAAATGAATTTAAATGATAAATTCGTTTTTTCCCCAAATTTATAATTTCGACGGTCCAGATTAAAAGATGATCAAATCTTATCGACGGTCGAGATTATTTTGACGTGGATCAACCGAACTAACCGTTGGAGATTTTGTCCTATAAATTAAAGGTCTTTGTCAGTCTTGAGTCATCCAATCTTAGGATCGTGCACTTGTCTTGGAAGCTCTTGTAAATTTTCTTTGATGAATAAAGCATAAAGACTTTGGGGTTACAAACTTTGGTGTTCCTTTTCCAGATCTATGTGGTGATTCATTTCTAAACTCTGCTACTTTGTTTGATATTTTTATGGTTGATGGCCTTCATGGATTAATCTGCATACAGGTATCTTGTGCAGTTTTCTGGGTTCATAAAATGACATTTTGATTTTTTCTGAAGGATCTCATGTTATTTTCTTAAATATCTATCGATCTAAAGTTCAGATCTAGGTGTGCAGGGAAATCCTTTTTTAAAATTTGAGCGTCTGGGGAAGTCCTCAGTTGGACCAGCCGACTCTCAGATTCGTAAATCTGAAAAAGCCCATCATTTCTAATTTCTCAAAGTTATCTGACGAAATTGTGTTTTTACAGGGTTTTTAAGGCTTGTGCCTATCTTTAAAATTTCAAATTTCTAAAAAATTGTGCTGAAATGGGTTCAAATCTGGCTATGAGGGCCTCAGATCTGTAAATTAGTTTGTAAATTTGTATTTTTATTAGGGCTGTAAGGGTTTAATAAATTTTTTGGTGTGTATATTTTCAGGATCTAACTGGTTTTATGTGCTGGTGTGGCTTACTCGGTAAAAAATTTAGATCTCGAGCCGCATCTAACCCTGGCCGTATCCGGGCCTCGCAATCGATTCCCGTGGACAAATCCGAGCTGCTATTTGGAGTTGGGGTTACATCGGGGTGTCGATTTTTTCATTTTATAGACGGTTCCTCGGGCGTTTTGATTCGCACTGTAAATTCTATCTTTTTCATCGCAAAAACGCCGTCAAAACTTCCGTCTATTCCGCCCCTCACTTCCTTCATCGTTGCTCCTTTCTCCTCTACCGCATTAACCCTCTTCATCCTTCTCCTCTGTCGCTCCCGTACTTCTCCGTTGCATCATTCTTCTTCCTTAGCATCGACCCTTCTTTTGTCATCGACTCTCCATTCGATCCGCAAAACCCTTCCTCCTCTCGCTGGTCGACATTTCCTTAAATTAAGCCGCATCTCACTGTCGTTTCATTTTGTTCTCGTAGTCTTCTTAAACCTCCTCTCCAAGGCGTTTTTTCTTTTTCTTTGCGTCCAAGTCACAACATAACACACAACTCGTCTGGGCTTCCACGTATCCGACCTGCAAAACGACAACAACGAATGCACACATTAAAAAATCAAACGTGTATATGCGCAAAGCCTTTGGCTCGGATTCTAGTTTTAATTTAGTTTGATTTTAGTTTAGACTTTAGTTTGGTTTAGCGTTAGGATTTGATTTTTTAAATTTTAATTTAGATTTTATTTAATAGCATAAGTTTAGATTTCGATTTTTTTTTTAATTGTTTTAGTTTAATTAGAATTCGAATTTGTTAAGTTTTAGTTTAGTTTAGTTTTAACGTTTTAGATTTTAATTTGATTAGTTTTTGTTTTAATTTTTAAATTTTAATTCTTAGATTAGCTTTAGATTTTAATTTAGCTTTAGTTTGTTTGGTTTTAGCTTGTAGTTTTAGAATTAGGATTTTAAATTTTAAATTTTCATTTTAGGATTTAAGAAAAAATAAAAATAAATAATAAATAAAAAATAAAAAAATTTTAAATCTTATAGTCAAATGAGCTTAAATTTTTCATCCTAAGTTTGACTATATAAGCATTTATAATTTTCGAACTGGGTTATTTGAAACATCATAATTTCGGAAATATTTCAAGCATCTGGCATTTATCTTAATGATCGTTTCATGATAAGCTTTGTTGATTGGCTTAAGTATCTTAATGAATGATCGTGGTACTTTTTATTGAACATCATTGTGGTCATCTGTGTTTTCATAGCAGCAGTTATATATCCAATACTTAACTTTAATTGCATAACGAGATCTTTTAACTCCATAAGGCACTGGTTTTAATATAATTGATCTGTGAAATCTCGTTAATCTTATCAAGCATTTGGTGTTTTAGCTGTGTCTCCTAGATTGGTTGATTTACAACCAATTCTTGTCCTTCATTTCTGTTAGGGTCTACCTCCCTTAACTTGCAAGGAGACAGCTTAGATAGAGAGATTGGGGATAAAGGTGACAGCCCCCGATCTGTGCCATGAAATGTGGGGTGCCTAGACAACTGGCATACAACAAGTCCACTTAGCACTCATTACATCGCAAGGATGCTGGCTGTGTGGGTGAAGAAGTGGGATTGAAACTAGTGACCTTCAGAAGTCCCGGTTACCAGTGAAAGCCCTAAGCATGATTGAAGCCATGTGATTCATTTCACTAGTTTCCAATCCCACTTCTTCACCCCTGTGAGCATCACCCGATGCAATGAGTGCCAAGTGGACTATTCAAAAATCATGAGAAATTAGTCAGTTACGACTACCTCTCATGGAAATGGTCATAGATGAATGACTAAATTAACGCAGTTGAATCCCAAAAATGATATCTAATATAATGCATTGCGGAAACCCCTCATACTTAAAATACTAAGAGTAAAGGGATCTCTTCTTGAATGGTTCATGAGGCACAATAGTTGCTAAGGTTTTGCAAATGGGGTAGCAAGCTAAGTGGGCTTGATTGTAGGGAAAACTCCACAGTTAAGCGCGCTTGAGCCAGAGGAGTTCTAGGATGGGTGACTCTAGTCCCGGTTATGAAGAAAGCTCCTATGACATCTTCCAGGATTCATTCTTACTAGTTTCAACTCCACTTTTCACCCCGTGAGCATCAAACGATGCGCAAATGTGCTAAGTGGACTATTCAAAAATCATGAGAAATTAATCAGTTACGACTACTTCTCATGAAAATGGTCATAGATGAATGACTTACTTAGCGCAGTTGAATCCCAAAAACGATATCTAATATAATGCACTGCGGAAACCCCTCATACTTAAACTTCTTTTCATTCTGTAGAAAATAACAGTCATGATGGAAAGCATCACAAGTATGATAGGATGCATTATAGTAGAGATTGAAATGACATCATCATAACCGAAGTAGAAATTTATATCGTTGAAGCAGTCATAGTACATGAGAGAAAGGAAGTAGCTCATGGCATCTTCATTGGAAGCATATAAGGAAAATTGAAGTAATATTTTGAATGATTGAAGCAAGTCATCTAGCAAGATAGGAAGATAGAAGTTTGTCACACCTCATCTCTATTAAAAGGAAGCATTTGCAGAATGAGGATCATCAAGATCCTCCATTGGAATCCTCATTAAAAGATTCACCTCTACTTAGAAGAAGCAAGTGTCTCGCAAATAGTCTACATTCCACTTTGTGTGGGATCCACTGGTTAGAAGGATGAAGGTATGGTGACAGAGATGTGCAGCATGTCAAGTTGGTTGAAGTATTTTCATCTTCAAGCAAGGAAAGGAAGCTGCTAGAAGAAAGTGTAGATGACCACAAGAAGGAAGAGGTATGTATATATTTGTTAGATAAAGTCATGTCATCATATTTGGTTGCAGATAGAATAGTTAGAATGCTTTATCTCATGAGCATTATGAAAGAAGAAGAAAACTCTTCCATTAAATTGATATATGAAGGCATGTAGACAATGTGCATTGAACTCTTCTACAAATTGACAAGATGAGATCAACATAATATGACCTCATGAAGAATATGAGGTGGTTGGCAACTAAGGTTCCTATGATGATGGATTTATGTATGAATGTAAATTTTTGTAGATGTTCTATGCTTGATGCAAGTTTACTTTTTATCCCAATATTAGTTAGCAATCACATAAATAATAAAGTAAAATGAGAACATACCATTAGATCGACAAAAGACAAGCCAAAAAATATATAAGTGTGTTGGTGCATTACGGTGGTCAGTAGGATGCTTCAACCAGCAAAGTCTCAATATGGTCAGCCAACTAGAAGTGTCACACAACCCTCTACGACAGCTAGATCAGTCAACCCCAAAAGTCAACAAATGTCAACGCTGTCACAATCAACGGTCAAAGGTCAATGCAACCAAGTCAAAGTCAACATCCAACCTCGAGAATTGTGCCAAAAAATGTGGATTGAGGAAATTGAAAGATTGGAAGAGTTTCAGGTCAATTTGACCATGCATTGACCAAATTCAACGCTCATCAACGTTGCGGTAAAAACCCTAGGCCGAAAAGCACAATTTTCTCCTTGTTGAAATTTTCCCATGTGTGAAGAGAAGAGCCTCCAAGGTGATCTAACCAATCAGATGATGAGAGAGAAATGTGAGAGGATGTGATGAGTGAAAATGTCCTCCAACGTTGACCAATTTATATCCATCAATAAAGGTGTGTGACACAACTACTGGGGCTCCAAACCTTGAGGCCGACTTGCACATATTTTGAATAAATTAAAAATAAATGTTCTGCTCATCGGATCAAGATGATATTTAGATCGATCTTGCACCTCTCCGAAAGAGGAGTCCAATAAAAATATTGGCATCTTCATCTGAGCATCACAACATGGAGTTTGGACCTAACTGTCCAAAATTAACAATGAAAGATCTTGGGGAAGCAATATGTGAAGAAAGGTGAAAGAAGAGTTCGTGAAAGATGTATCTATAATCACGTAAGATAAGATAAGTGATCAACATATGATAACTAGAAGGATTAGCTATGACATCTCCATGGAGAAGGTATGAAGACCCTGATATGTTGGAAGAAGAAGTACACATGAGATTGGATGGAAGATCTTGAAAGAAACATGCCTTGGAAAAGGTAGTTGTATGAAGGACAGCCAGATGTGGACTAGAAGGTCACCTCCCAATGAAGAAAAAGATGACATGACTATTGGTATAACACTATGTTTCATTGAAAGGAAGTGATGGAGAAGATGGTCGATGCCCTACAAAGAAGTTCTAGAAGAAGATGGCTCCATGATGAATAAGTTGAAGTTCATCCATGACATCATGCCGAAAGAAGGAGCTCTACAAGCAGCTAATAGTACCATGATCTCCACCGAAGAGAAGATAGTTGATGTTGGTAACAAATCCCTAGTTAAGAGGGAGATTGGGCAAGTCCCTAGTTAAGAGGGAACTTGGGTATATTCCTTTTATAGGAATGAGTGGATCCTCCCTAGTTGAGGGGGAGAGATAGACACATCATTCTTGCCTTCTTTATGAGGAAAGAATGGAGGATTGGGTAAGCATCTGAATTCCGAAACTCTTTGAGGATGAGGTAGGGCATCCAATAGGTAAGAGTAGTCGAAGAGGAAATTCCTTGAGGATGCGTTAATCCAAGACAAGAGTGGTCCTAGAAGGACATACCTTGTGAACATCCGGATGGGGTATGTGCCTTGAGAGGCAATGATGAAAGTGTCTATAACTCATTTGTCTCCCAATATTGTGCTCTAATCTTGTGGAGAGATAAAGTTGTTAGTCAAGGGATTTCTATGTGACAATGTTGGTTGATATGATGAGATGCAATGATATAAGTTGAGAAGATAGCTTATGAGATGGCTTACCAATCTGACTCTTCTTATGAGAATTCTTTAGAATGAGAATGTCCAAGTACCTTGTATGTATTATGAATACCTCCCTAGTTAAGTGGGAGTGTTGAAGTATGTAACTAGGTTCGGCCTTCATAAATATGAAATGTACTCTTAATTCTTGTACACTGTAAAAAGAAAGAAAAAATATTATTATTATTTTTGTAGCATGGGTTTCTTGCTCAAGGTCAATTTATTTATAGATCAAGCACCCATTGAGTGCTTCTAGGGTTTGTCATAGAGTCAAGAAGTCAATTAAGTCATTGTCATATATGTAAGACCCCATTGGGAATCTTGTAACAAGTCAAAAAAAATTGTAAGTCAAAAAGTGTCAAAAGACTCCCTCCAAGACAAGTCGGCCTTCAAAGAGATGACAAGTCGGCCTCATAAGGGCTACTCAACCTCCACAAGAAGCTTATATATAAGAAGTACTCGACCTCATTTGTGAGACATCCAAGCAGTTCAATCAAGGAAGAAAAGAAACCTAAAAGGAGCGAAGAAGAAGGAGAATAAAAGGAAGAAAAAAATCGAAGTTTAGAAGCTTGTTTTTAGGCTTATATCTCTCACATGTGCGAGCTACAACTAGGGTTTCTGAAGTTATAAATTGCAGACATTAAAATTACCAAAATCTAGTGTCAAAAGGATTATCTTGCAAGCTGAAATACTAAGGAGAGAAGACCACACCAAGCAAAGGAGAGAAGTACCCTAATTATGCCCTAAATTGTTCACACGTGCAAAAATTAAGTTGTTGCAGGAAGGCCAAAAGTTGCAGACCTTTAATAGAAGCTGAAATTCAGAAGTGAGGCTGAAATCTGAATTATTGAAGCAAGTTTGACTTGGGTTGACTTTGAAGCACAAGCTCATCAAGGAAAAAGTTGACTTGGTCTTGGAGTGGTCTTTGTCAAGGGTCTTAGGTCTTGGAATTCGTCATTTGAAGATTCTATAAGAGAAAAATTCTTGTGGGTTTTCCTCTCAAGAGGAGAGGTTTTGGCCCTGGCTAGCAGCCTATATTTTGTGTCCTCTTGTCTCATTGATCTTCATAGTTTGGTAATTGTTTGATGATAAAAGAACACTATAATAATCAAGTATAAAAGAAGCTAACTACAAGTACTTCAAGTTAAGTAAAAGAACATCACAATCAGTTTTCAAAGTAAGAGAAATCACCCTAATCTAGTTGCCCTTGATTTCTCAACACTGTCATGATTGTGGAAGCTAAATATCCACAAGTATTTTGGACACCTCGCATTGTCATTCCTTGAATTTAGCACTTAAAACTATTGCTTCTGATGTGCCTTGGATTGGAAGTGTTATTGAGGATGCACGGCATATCCGTAACTTTGTACAAAATCATACCAATGCCCTCACAATCTACAAAGAGCACACACATCTATTACTGTTGAAGATTGTAGATACACGGTTTGCCTCTACATTCATCATGCTAAAGATGTTGAGGGAGGTCAAGACCACTCTTGGGGCCATGGTTATTTTAGAGTTTTGGTATTTTTGGAGAAAGACAAATCAAGTAGCCTCAAAAAGAGTCAAGGACACAATTTTAGATGATGCTTGGTGGGAGAGGGTAGATCTAACTATTAAGATCATGGACCTTATCATTGCTTTGCTACTATTTGCGAGTACAGACCAACCCATCCTAGGAGAGGTTTATGAGGGATGGGATTCCATGATTGAGTCCAAGAGGACCATTATTTTACAAAACGAGTGCCCTGAGTATGAGACATCATCGAAGGCCTTCTTCACCACCATACAGGATATTATTGTCATGAAGTGGGACAAGAATTGCATGCCTTTGCATGGTTTGGCTCACCCATTGAATCCAAAATACTACAGCCATGAGTGGTTGAATGGTGGACCTTCCCGCAAATTCCCTCCTCACATGGATGATGAAATTTCACAAGGAAGGAAGCATGCATTGAGACGGATATTTCAAGATAGAGCATCCCTTAATGAGGTGGAGAATGCCTTTGCAAAGTTTTCCAGTGGCATGCGATTTTGTTAATTTGGCAACTAGGGCCAAACTCCATGTTGCACTGCTCATATGATGGAGATGATATTTTTGTTGGATTCATCCTTCGGAGAGGTGCAAGATTGATCTAAAGATCGTCTTGTTTGGATGAGCAGAAGTTGTATTTTGAATTTATTTTCCACACGTGCATATTGTCAAGGTCAACCAAAATTGTAATGTAGGCTCACAAGCCCCAAAAGATGTGTCACACAACCACAGTCATGGATATAAAAAGGAGAGACATGATGTTCATTTCATCATTCACTCATCTCACACATCTCCCTCTCATCTGATTGGTTCATATAGCCTTAGAGGCTTCTCTCTCTCCTCCACACGTGTGAAACAAGAAGCTGCATTTTTACACTGTTTGTAGAGCTTTTCTGGCAGCGTTGACCAACATTGACTTTAGTTCAACTCTCACTGTTTGACTACATTTTCAAGGTAGAAAATCCGATCTAGGAAGGCCGTAGTTGGAGGCACACAAATCGAGGTCAAACATTGACTTTGACCACAACGTTGACTATTGTTTTGATCGCAGAGTTTGACTTCTGCATTGACCAGTTTGTGTGGATTGTTTTGGGCTAAGTGTGACTTTGACTGAAAGCCGAATTTGACCAAGTTTGACCGAGCTTGATTGGAGGTTGAAGTGTTGGATTGACCAGTTAAGTCTTTGCTGGCTAGGACATCCTGTTGACTACTGTAAAATACATTTTCTCTCTCTTTGTTGAATAAGAAGAATTATAAATTCTAGTGTCTCTTGTCTTGGCTTGTCTTCTGTCGATTTATTTTATGTTCTATCAGCATTTACTTTCAATGGTTATGTGATTGCAAATCTGAAATTGAATTGGGCTAATAAGAAAGATTGAAGTAAACTGCTCTAAGCATAGAACATACCATGGTTAACTAAAATTAACATGGTATCAGAGCTAAGGTGAAGACAAAGCCCAAGCAAGAGTGAGAAGAGCAATCACCGAAGTTGAAAAGACAAGGACCGAGATAAAAAGCTTCCTCATCATACTTCAAATCTAAAGACAAGCTGACTGATAAGTCTGATTATCATGCTTGCAAAATGTCCTTGGATCTGACATTGGAAGAACAAGATGTTATGGATTATGTGCAGGGAAAGATCAACAAGCCTCCATCAAATGCATCAGCTGCCACTAAGACAAAGTACAAGAAAGGGGGATTCAAGGCGAAGAAGATCATCAGGGATTCTATTCATAAAAACTTGGTTGCTTATATCTCCGAGCTGGGCACATCTAAGGAGATGTATGATAAGTTGGTTAGCATGTTCAGGGCTAGCAATGCTAATCAAATTCTATTTTTGAAGAACAAGTTGAAGAACATCAAGATGGACAAGAGAGAATCCATCCAATCATATTTCATGAGGCTCACTGAAATCAAGAATGATCTCTTAGCTATTGGAGAGGCCATAGCTGACCTAGAGCTCACTCTCATTGCTCTTGGAGGACTTCCCCGAGCATGGTATGTATTCAATACTACTATTCTCAAAAGTGACCCTACTGCCTTCACCGTTCATGCAAAGAAGAGGAATAATGTTGGTTCGAGAAATCAAAATCATATAAGAGCGAGTGCCAAAGGAAGAAAAGGAAGATGTTACAATTGTAACAAATTTGGTCACTATGCAAGAGAGTGCCCCAATAAAAGGGACTCTCGCGGAGATGATGACAACAACAACAACAACTTCAAGGGGAATGGGAATCAAAGAAACAACAGGTTCAATGGAAAAAGGAAGGCTCCCTCTGATCGAATGGGAATGGGAATGGGAATGGAAATGGTCAGCCTTTCAAAAGGTCAAGGAACTCCAGGTATGATGAATCCAATGTTGTTGATAATTAGAGAAATGAGTATATTCTTATATCTGCCCTTTCTGTTGCATCTCCTTCCGACACCCTAGACAATTGGTTGGTTGATAGTGGTGCCTCAAAGCACTTCACTGGATATAAGGAAGCCCTCTCTAATTTGATTGAAAAGGATACTAATTTGGAGATTATCCTTGGAGACAATGCCACCTATCCCATGAAAGGGACAGGGACTGCGACCCTTCATCTAAATCAAGGTCAAGTCCTCTGTTTGCAAGATGTGTTGTACATACTTGACTTGAAGAAGAATCTAGTGTCTATCTCGGCAATGGAAGACAAAGGATTCAAGGTGGCATTCATCAATGGAAAGGTACGCATTTGGAAAAGGAACTTCAAAGAAGCGTTCACTCTTGGGTTCAGAGTTGACACACTCTATCAGGTTGGAGGAAGTCTGTTGGGGGCCATGACATGTGACACAACTCTTCAATCCGAGCTATGGCACCGTAGGTTTGCATACCTTCATTACAAAGCCCTTCCCAAAGCAAGGAAGGTGGTGACAGGGATGCCTGATTTCAAAGATGATCATGAAGGTGTATGTCAGGGTTGTGACGAAGGAAAGCATACAGGGGGACCATTCCCATCAAGTGTCATGAAGACATCTAATATTTTGCAATTGATACATTCTGATCTATCTGATAAGTTGCCCGTAACATCCTTGGGAGGATGCTTATATTATATCACTTTTATAGATGACTTCTCCCGCAAAACTTGGATATACTTCTTGAAGAAGAAGGACGAAGCATTCAAGTGGTTTCATACCTTTAAGGCCTTAGTTGAAAATCAAACAAGGAAGAAGATCAAAATTTTAAGGACCGATAATGGAACTGAGTATGAGTCGAATGAATTTAATGACTATTGCAGGGAAGTTGGCATTAAGGGGAGACCACTACTGTGTATACTCCCGAACAAAATGGTGTTGTTGAAAGGAAGTATAGAACCATTTTGGAAGCTGCCTATGCTATGCTTTATGACAAAGTTCTTCCAAAGTTCCTATGGGGAGAAGCTGCCAACACCATTGTCTATGTTCAAAATAGATGCCCACATTCTGCATTGGACTCCAAAACTCCCGAAGAAGTCTTCTCTAGTAAGAAGCTCGATGTCTCTCATTTTAGAGTTTTTGGAAGTCCCGTTTATATTCATGTGCCGAAAGAAAAGAGAAGCAAGTTGGATGCTTCTGGAAAGAAAGGAACGTTTGTGGGCTACAGTGAAACCTCGAAGGCATATAGAATCTATGTGTCTAGTCAAAGAGAAGTGGAGATATGCCATGATGTCACCTTCGACGAAGATGTTGCCTTCAAGAAGGTTAGAAATCTTCCTATCTCAAAGGAAGACAAAGAAGAATAAGAAGTTGAAAGGCAAGAAGAATCGAAGGATGAACTGATGCCCGATGTTGAAGGTCTGATGGATCTTATAGATCCACCTTCTTCAAATAAAAGAAGACCCTCATGGCTTAGAGACACTCTCGAAGATGCCGAGAGACACATTGCTCCAAGGGGAACATTCCGTGAAAGTAAGAAGCCGAATAGGTATCAAGGGTACCTAGCAGCCATGAGCACTATCATACAATCTTAGTCTGGAACGTTTGAAGAAGTCGAGAGGCATAAAGTTTGGAAGGATGTTATGCACAAGGATATGAGTCGAACATGAAGAATGATGTCTGGGATGTGGTCCCTAGACCGAAGGACAAATCTGTTGTCACCTCGAAATGGCTCTACAAGATCAAGCATGGAGCCGATGGAAGTGATGAACAGTTCAAGGCAAGATTTGTTGCCCGAGGCTTCTCTCAAAAGGAAGGCATAGATTATGATGAAATATTGCACCTGTTGCCCACTACACCACCATCTGATCGATCATTGCCCTTGCTGCATCTCAAGGATGGAGTCTACATCAGATGGATGTGAAGACTGCCTTCTTACATGGCTCAATCAAGGAAGAGGTCTATGTGGAACAACCTTTGGGGTTCGAAGTCCGAGATAGAGACTCACATGTATGCAGGTTGAAGAAAGCCCTCTATGGGTTGAAGCAAACCCCCAGGGCTTGGTATGAGAGGATCGATAGCTACTTGATGAAGTTGGGCTTTACACGAAGTGATGTTGATCCAAACCTTTATTTTAAGGTTGATAATGACAAACCTCTCATTTTGGTTCTCTATGTGGAAGATCTCTTCCTAATAGGTTTTGAACCTCTCATTCATCAATGTAAGAGGGAGCTAGCTTCTGAGTTCGAGATGAAGGACCTAGGACTGATGCACTATTTCCTAGGCTTGGAGGTTCGGCAAAATCCAGGTGAGATTTTCCTTTCTCAAGGAAAATATGTTGTGAAGTTGTTGGAGAGATTTTGGATGGTGGACTACAAGTCCGTGACTACTCCAATGTAACTCAACTTTAAGAAGTTGTGTGGAAGCGTTGTTGGGCCCGAGTTGGGAAATCCCATCGAGTATCGTCAACTTGTGCGGGCCTTGATGTTCTTAGTGAACTCATGTCCGAACGTATGTTTTGCAGTGAACACGCTGAGTCAATACATGGTTGAGCCTCATCACATTCACTGGATTGGTGCCAAGAATCTCTTGAAAGTTGAGATGTCTCCAGGGCACAATCAACCATGGATTGAGATACATTGTCGGGAGTATGAGGCTCCATGGATATACCAATGTCAATTGGGCAAGCAGTGTGATGGATCGTAAAAGCACATCTAGATGTTGCTTCACCCTAGGTTTTGCTTCGATCTCCTAGATGAGCAAGAAGCAGAAATCAATTGCTTTGAGCACCATTGAGGCCGAATAAATTGCAGCAAGTATGGTCTGTTGTGAAGCTGTTTGGTTGAGAAAGCTCTTCAGTGAGTTGTTTGGGCATGTGTTGGATACCACTGTGATCCTTTGCGGCAACCAAAGTAGAATTCATCTTTCTAAGAATCCTATGTTCCACGACCGATCCAAGCATATTGATATCAAGTACCACTTTGTCCGGGACATGGTACAGCGAGGCGCCGTAAGGCTCCATCACATTGGGACTGATGAGCAGGTCGCAGATATTCTCACGAAGCCCCTGAGGAAGGTCAAATTCTTAACGTTCTGTGAGAAGCTTGGTATTGTGGACAAACCCTATTGCGTGGGTCCCGCTTGAGTTGAACTATGAGCTCTGGGAGCTCCAGGGGGCTTGGGGATAGCTACTTTGAGCTATAAGCAACCACAGGGCTAGGTTCACCTTACCTTGTTGGTGTGCTCTTTCCCCACTTATGATATTGAGTTGGTTCACCCTCTCTTTGATCTATGCCCCACATACATCCTACCCATGTAGTCTGAGACTCATGGGAAGTACCTCTCAATTGGCCAATGAGTTGGGAAATAAGGATAGAGACCAATAGCATTACCAATGGACGCATCGGGTATTGTCGTACTCTCTATGTCTAGGATGGGATGTGTCCAACAACTTGATCTAGGATCAAGTCTGATTGAGGTTATTACCTCTAAACTGACTTTGGGTCAGTATGTGACTCACTCTTGAGTCTAGTTGAGGTTTTTACCTCTAAACTGACTTCAAGTCAGTGGAGAGTGGCAAAGTCCTTGTGACTCACTCTCGATCATATCTTCTTATTATAGCAGAGCAAACCTGGCAAAGCAAAGACAACAGGATGACATTGGATTGCATGATGATATATGGAGTACACGATGGTACTGGATGACATGAGTGCACAGGTGGACAGATGGAGTTCTCCCTAGTTGAGAGGGAGTGTTAAATTTGGCAACTAGGACCAAACTCCATGTTGCACTACTCATATGATGGAGATGATATTTTCATTGGATTCCTCTTTCGAAGAGGTGCAAGATTGATCTAAAGATCATCTTGTTTGGATGAGCAGAAGTTGTATTTTGAATTTATTTTCCACACATGTGCAAATTGTCAAGGTCGACCAGAATTGTAATGTAGGCTCATAAGCCCCAAAAGATGTATCACGCACCCACAGTCATGGATATAAAAAGGACAGACATGATGCTCATTTCATCATTCACTCATATCACACATCTCTCTCTCATCTGATTGGTTCGTACAGCGTTAGAGGCTTCTCTCTCTCCTCCACACGTGTGAAATAGGACGCTGCATTTTCAGACTATTTTTAGGGCTTTTCTGGCAGCGTTGACTTTGGGTCAACTCTCACTGTTTGATTGTGTTATCAAGGCAGAAAATCCGACCTAGGAAGGCCGCAACTAGAGGCACACAAATCGAGGTCAAACATTGACTATGACCGCAGCATTGACTGTTGCTTTGACCACAGAGTTTGACTTCTGTGTTGACCAGTTTGTGTGGACTGTTTTGGGCTAAGTGTGACTTTGACTGAAGGCCGAATTTGACCAAGTTTGACCGAGCTTGATTGGAGGTTGAAGTGATGGTTTGACCAGCAAAGTCTTTGTTGGCTAGGGCATCCTATTGACTATTGTAAAATACATTTTCTCTCTCTGCTGAATAGGAAAAATTATAAATTCTTGTGTCTCTTGTCTTGGCTTGTCTTCTGTTGATTTATTTTATGTTCTATCAACATTTACTTTCAATGGTTATGTGATTGCAAATCTGAAATTGAATTGGGCTAATAAGAAAGATTGAAGTAAACTGCTCTAAGCATAGAACATACCATGGTTAACTAAAATTAACAGATTTGCAGGCTATCATGTGATTAGAAATTTAGAAACAGGGTGGCTAAGAAGCCCTATTCTTGGTGGGAAACTCGTGGGGCAATAGGCTCCTCTCTCAAGTTACTTCATCCTCTTGTTGCGAGAGGAATTAGAGCACATATGGGATTTTGTATAGTTTGAAGAAGAGCAGGCTTGAGAAATCCAGGGCAGAGATAATGGTGTATGTGCACACCAACGTTCATCTTATTTATAGGCAGAGGGAGGAGTGATTGAAGGGAAAGACAAAGATGAAGGATGTGTTTCCTGGTGATATGGATTTCGACAGCAGTGTTGAGTTGGCATTGACCAACTTAGATCTTAACGAGCCAGTGCTAGAGCCTGTCACTTTTGATAATGGTGATACTCTTGAGAGGTCATCCTCCACACTAGCAGGTGCAGAGATTACATTGGATACAAAGGAGGATGTAGAGAAGAGTAGTGGTGACCATGATAGTGATGTTGATTTTGATGATGATGATTGATGAGCTACCTACTACCTTGTAGTTGTTTTGTATTTGCTATTTCTATTTGCCATTGGCATTCCTAGTCAGCAGTCCTCAAGACTCAGTAACTATGTAACACATTTTGATTTTGATGACTTAATGAGAAAACTGTAGTTTCTTGTCTTTCTCGTATTGGATCATTAATGAATCCATCACGATTGTATTTATATGCATAATGTTACAAATTTACAATGTAAAATCTAGATGTATGTCTGAATTTGTATCATCATGAGAAATTGTGTAATATGAAATCATTGAAATATATATATATATATATATATATATATATATATATATATATATATCATGTCCTACGTGTCCTGTTCTAGGGGGTGTACGTGCCCCATGTCAGACACTCGAATTTGCATATCTTGTGTGTCCCGTGTGCCTGTGTCTGGTGACTTAGGGTGGAAGATAATCGTGGAGTGAGGTACTAAAAGGATGAAACTCATTAATAGAAGGAAACAAGAATGGAGAACATGAGACCCGATTTCTTATACGGCCATGGAAATAACAAACGCAAGAGAACTCTCTTCGATGCAACCAAAGTTAAATTTAAAAAAAGATGTAGAAAAGGACTTTGTGGAAAGGGTTGTCTCAAAATGGATTGGAGATTCCCTAGTAAGTTTTCAGACCACAATAAAAACTTCCAAACTTCAAGCAAAATAGCCAATATCTTAAGCAATTTGCTAGCTCTCCAAAGGGATGGGAAGCTCAAGAGTGAACCAGCCATTGCTTGTTCTGGGTTAGTGGACCTAATGGTTGGCCCACAGCAAGGGACTTGTAGGTCTTGCAACTTGGTTGCATGCATTGCAACAAGCCTGTGGGCCTTGCTGCTGATTTGTAGGATCAACAGAGGATCGAGGGTCTCCTCTATACATTTTGCGTAGAATAACATGACTGCAACTTTGATAGCACGTCAGTGGGCCCTATGTGGGAGTACAAGTTTCATAGTAGGCCACAAGTTATGATGTAAAGCAAATGAACTATGAAGTTTGCAAAAAGGCAACATGACCATTGTCAATGGGAACTTTGTATGGAAATAGGAACTAAGTAGTCGGATCTAAATTGAATTTGGGCTTCTGGCTAAAAAGTAGGAACCAGTTAGTTTGGGCTCCTGTTGTTCACAAACTAAATCCAATGGTTACTTACATGCGAAGTGTAGCAGTATTTTGAAGTGGTACTGATAAATCATATGGAATCTACCTTCAAGGGTGAAATATTTATGAATCACCATTAAGAACTTGGCATAACTCTCCTTAAGGCATGTTCTAGGGATGTCTGAACTCATATATATGCCTCTATTATCCTCTTTCAAAAATTCATCACAATTATGCAACTTGCATTTCATCACCTTAAACCATGACTCTCATGATCTTGGGATCTCAGTAGCCTGTGAAATTGTGTCATGAGTCACAACAAAGTTAAATATGCCTACTTTCAACCCTGTACCAATAAAAATTATAGCAAAATCCTTCGAAAAAACTAGCATCTCATAATAAAAACAATAAAATAAGATCACAAAGTAATTATACCTACTTCAAATAAAAAACAATGTGAACCTTCAAGCACAACAAATCTGACCATCACAAGTGAAAATTTGGGCACAAGTGAGCTTGGGGTCTGACGACATAACAGGGAATTGACTGAGTGCAGCTCCAAGTTGCATCATTGCTACCAATGGCGTTACTTTTCCAGTAGCCATCCCAGTTGTTAATGGGATCTTGTGCTCGGTGGCCAGTAGTGTTATTGAGGCTAGGTTAAGCTACCGTAGAAATTTTGTGCCTACTAGTGAAAACCCATATAATGGTGTCTCTGCCATGAATAAAAAATAACTTCATTTGAACTGAAAATGCCTCTGTATCTTGAAGAACCCACTTAAATTTGAAGGCTTCCAGGCCACTATTTCCCTCATTTACAGCTATACCTAATGTGGAATTCAAGTGTAGAGATTGAACTTTAGGATTATATTGAAGAACTACGGAGTGGGTCCAAAAACAATTCATAAAACTACATATGAAATCAATATTGTGAAAGAGCCAATCACAAGTTCAATTCTCACGTTATGCAGGGAATTTGAGCCCTAGGCTTACAAAACATTCTGATTTTTTTATGGGACGTAATAAGATTGATGAGAAGACGGCAAAAATACCTTGTGATGGTAGAGGAAGACGAGGAAATTGGAGAGCCTAAGGGTGATTTCGGTGCTGAAACTCTTGACCATTTGCACCGCCTCCTCAGTCCAAGATTGTCCATCATCTCCTACATCCATATTCCCAACTCGCTCAGTTATTCACATTCAGAAGCCGATCGCATCTCAAGACAAACAGACTCCAAGCGTACAGCCGTTTAAGGAATGTTGAAAACTCCAACAGTTTAGTCTTCCCGGGTTTGTACACGAAATAGGAACTTCCTTGTCTTTGTTTATGGCAAAGCTATCTAATTTAAGAGTAAATTCCAAAAAGAGCAACCGTACGAAAGTGAATAGGAACAAAAGAACAAATGCCTTTTGATATGTGGTTTCAAAGCCCGGTTAGAACGTTTGCAATAGCCAAGATTTTAGTTTTTTGTCTATGGATTTTTTATTATTCCAATAAAATAAATTGGAATTTGTTTTCAATGTAAAATGTCAAACCGCTATTTTGTAGTCCATGGTGTCTAATTCATAGGAATTTGAGTTTAGACTAATTGGTCAACCAGTAAATCATTGTTGACGTGGACCTGGGTTAGGGCCTATTGCGGAAGGTAGAGACATAATTTGCCTCATAGAAACACATGAGCATGAAGGGTGTAAGACACCTTTGTTTGAAGGGTATTGGAAGATAGCAGTGTGGAACAAGGCAGCAGGGAATGGCAAAGGGCATGGGGGTATCATGGTATTAGTAAGAGAAAAAGAAGGTCGTTTCATTCAGCTAGAAAAAGAAGACTCAAATAAACAATTTGTTTGGCTTAAAATATCAGAAAATGGAAATCTCATTAGAATTGCAGCATGCTATTTTGCACCGCAAGTTTCAAAAATCTACAAAAGTAGAGGGCTTGACCACAAAGATCCCTTTGCAGCCCTAAAAACGGATATTGCAATATATTCTCAGCTAGGTGAAGTCCTTATGGTGGGGGATTTCAATGCTAGAACTGCAAGTGAACAAGCTAGCATTCTTTGTTGTAAAGAAGACAGTGACCCTATCTGGCTTACAGAAGAGAGTAATCATCAGTGGAAACGAATTTCAGAGGATAAAGGCCGCAATATCTTTGGAGAACAACTGCTTATGCTATGTGGGGCTTTCGATTTAGTCATTTGTAATGGGTTGACTAGATGGGAAAAGTCCGGTAATTTCACTTGCAATACTTACAATGGAGCAAGTGTAGTAGATTATGTAATTTGCTCACATAGTTTGTGTGAGAAAATGGAGGAAGTGTTGATTGGAGATCAAATTTGGGACTTAAAATCAGATCACAAGCCAATTTATTTAAGTTTCTCTTGGACCGGAAAAAAGCAATTAGGGTCGAAAAATCAATGTGTTCAACAAAATCCCCCAAAGGGCAGAATTCTTTTGAATCCATAGAATTGTAATACCTTCAAAATAATGCTAGAGAGGCTCTTCAAGAAGGAGGAAATCCCATCTCATGGCCTTCATAGTCACAGATTAACACATTTAATTCAAAGCGCACTTACTGAGTGCAAAAGAGAAAAAATTAAGAAGTCCGAAAAAAATTGCTTTCCGGTTAATGCTTGGTTTGACGAGGAATGCAAAAAGGCAAGGAGAAGGTGGAAGGAATCAGACACGAATAACATAAAGCTCAAAGCTTACAAGCAGTTAGTAAAAAAGAAAAAAGCCGATTTTATGGTTTCAAGGAGAGAAGAACTAATCTTCCTCGGGAAAAATAACCCCAAATTATTTTGGAAGGAGCTCCAATCGAAAAGGTGCAAACTGAAAACAACATTACAGCTTCTAAATGGTTTGACTATGCAAGACAACTTTATGAGCAGGATCCCAAGGTTGACCCTCCTCCCTTGGTCAACACAGACACAAAACTCTTCATGGTGCAAGAGGTAGAGATGGGTATCAAGAAGTTGGACGCTGGAAAAGCAAAAGACTTAGATGAACTCCAAGCAGAGTATCTAAAGTGGAGCTTAAAATTTCTTTCACCTCACATCACAAAAATTTTCAACAACATCTTACAGCAGGGGTTCCCCACAGATTGGACAACTAGTATGGCAATACCTCTTTTCAAGAGTGGTGACGTCAATAATCCTTCCAATTATAGAACCATAATGATAAACTCCTTGTTTGCAAAGTTATTTGGAAGCATGTTGGAAAAGAAAATTAGCAAGTGGGCAGAAGAAAGAAATAAACGTGCTAAAGGGCAAGCAGGTTTTAGGCCTAAACATTCCACAGTTGATCATTGTATAACTTTAAGGCACATCATTGAAAAATGTTGGGAAAATAAGGAAGAAGTTTTTTGTTGCTTTGTTGATTTCAGAAAAGCCTTTGACACGGTTCCTAGGGATAATCTTTGGGGCAGAATGGAGGAACTCGGGGTTCCCAAGCATTTGAGAGCAGTTGTGCATAGGTTGTATGAAGAGGTGAAAGTCAAAATCAGAACTTCAGCTGGCATTTCTGAAAGTTTTAGAAGCGATATCGGGGTCAAGCAAGGTTGCCCATTATCTCCTACCCTTTTTGGGTTATATATTGACAAGCTTGAAGAGTGGCTAAATTCGCAAGGGGGTGATGGTATCCATTTGGGCAAGTTCGTTATCAGGCTTCTTTTGTACGCAGATGACCTTATATTGATTGCTAATTCGGCTCTTGGTTTGCAAGAGCATTTACATTCCCTTGAGCATTTTTGTAAAGGGTTGGGATGCAAGTCAATATTAGCAAAACGAAAGTAGTGGTTTTCTCTAACAAAAGAAAGCATAACCAACATAAGTTCTATTTTGGAGGCAGCATTTTGGAAGAAGTTGCAGATTACAAATACCTCGGAATTGACTTCAACAGAAATTTAAGTTGGGATGGTTGTGGAAAGAAAAGAACTTTAGGGGGTTGGAAAGCATTTTATGCTCTTCAAAACAGGTGTAGAGAGGCAGAGCTGTGGGACTGGAAAACCACCCTAACTCTTTTTGGGCTTCTAGTGATTCCGGTGATTCTTTACGGTTGTGAACTATGGGCTAGCAGCACAACCGAGATGCAATGGAAACAAATTGAGAAATTTCAGAAACGTTTGATTACAAACAAATTCAAAATTAAAAGTGCAGTTCCTTATGCTATTCTGTTAAGTGAAACAGGGGCTGCTCCTATTGAAGCAATCGCTATGGTGCGAGTCATAAGGTATCTGAAAAAAATTGAGCAAATGGAAGAGGATAGATGGCCTAAGGTTGTGTTTAGTGACAGATTGTGTAAAAGACAGAAGACTTGGATGCGGCAAAATAACAAATGGTTTAGTAAATGGGGTATTTGCTTGAGCATGTGTCCTACAAACAATAAAGAGATAAAAACTTTTGTTATGGATAAATTCCATAAACATACTTGGAAGAAAGAGCTAGAGAGAAAGAAGAAGTACTACATAGAAGAGTTTAACCCCACACATAACCATCAACAAAAGGCATACATAGGGGCCGATATTTCTTGGAGATCTAAAATTCTTATTGCTCAATTAAGGACTAATTTTCATCAACTCCGTTGTGAAACAGGGCGCTGGAAAAGGCCAAAAGAAATGTGGGAAGAAAGAGTATGTATTTTTTGCTCCTCCGGAAAAGTGGAAACAGAAAAACATTTCATTCTAGAATGTGAGGCCTTCAAGGACACCAGAGAAAACTATGCAGGTATTCTGGCAGCTAATTTTTGGGATAATCTATTCAGCGAAGAGTTTGTCGATAAGCTGGGAGTGCTCATTGTAAAACTTCACAGGAAAAGGGCCGAATACAAGAGTCAGATAGAGAAGCAATCTGTCCCATAGGCTATTTTTAGCCTCGTGGACATTAAAAATTCTTTCTTTCTTTCTTTCTTTCTATATTATCCATCAATGGATGAGAGGTCTCTTATTGGTGTTGGTTATTTATTGTTGTAAATGAATAGTATGATGCATTTTATGGTAAAATAGTATGCATTTTGTAATAAAGTGATAAATGGAGTACATATTTTTGGATTTAAGTGTATCTAAATTTAATAGTGCGTATATTTCAATTTTTAATGGTAATGTTTTGGTGGTGGAAGGATATATTTTTAATTATTTGTATAATCTAGATCTTGTGTGGATATTTAATATATGGAAATCTTAGGTACCATACAAGATTATATTATTCACGTGGTTGGTCTCGCACAATAGAAATTTGATGTGGGAGAATCTGAACAAACATGGATGGAATGGACCAGGAAGATGTGCTATGTGTGTAGGTGCAACTAAAACTAATGTACATATATTTCTAGAATGTACAAAAACAACACAGGTATGGGTGCTTATTATGGGAAGTTTTAATTTTCCTTACATGAGTTTCAACACCATTGAAGAATGTCTGAAATGGTGGATGCTATAGGGAGGAAAACTAAAGTACATCCCACTGTTTATTTTCTGGGAAATATGGAAATTCGTAAGTAAATTAATATTTGAGGATCAGATCCCAGACTTCATATGGGTTTTCACAAATATCATAATTAGGATACAAGGGGGAAGGGCTAAATCTCATGGTCACAGTGACCTATCTCTTTTCCATAGGACACCAGTGATGTCGCTCCCCGCTAGTTATTTTGATGGCGCTGCACAGGATGGGAGATGTGGTTGTGGAGCTTGGCTTAGATTGGAAAATGGGGAAGAACATAAGATAGCGTGGAAATGGGGGTTGGCACCAATACCAGAGTTGAGGTGGTGGCTCTTTGGGGTTTACTGTGGATGGCCAAGAGAATAGGTTTAGCGAAAATACATGTGTATAGCGACTCAAAATCCACCATGGATGGTTTCTCGAGAGGCACAACTTTCAATCCTCCTCTCCTGGTAGGGTGGATCTCACACGTCAATGCTCTTATTACTACCTTCAGGCTAATAGAGTTTGTTCACATTTACAGGGAAGCAAATCCAATTACAGACTCCTTATCCAAACCGGGACTAAAGGAACCGCCTAGTGAAATGCACTTATGTCACAAGGATAGCAACAACATACAGGAAGAAGGTTTTATTACATTGTCGGGGTATGATGGATAAGTAGACAAATGTAGTTTCTGCACGGGAAATTTTGAAGTTTATTCAAGCCTCTCTTTTGAAAAGAATGCATTGTATAACTACTTTTGGGACACAACTAGGATGTAAAGATAACAAGATGGGAAGAACATAAAGTTTTATAGGAGCCTAGAATGAAGGACGATTTGCAAGATATAATATTTTGAATTTTTGTATAAGGATTGGATATTATAGATGTTTACGAAATGAACTCCAATTGTTGATATATATCGCTCGTACATAATATAAACTAGTTGTTTTTTCTTCTGAAAAAAAATAATAATAAAATAAATAAATAATAAAATAATAATAATAATAAATAAATAAATAAATAAATATTCAACTTTTACAACATAAATGCACAATGAATGCAAATAAATTTGTTGTGACGCATGGTTATGGTGTTTCACAGTCATGACACTTTATGCAAGCATTTTATGACTAGGAAAGTGGTAGAATAGGCATTAGTGGAGCTAAGGGGATCTCTAGTTTAGAGCTTGCAAACATGGAATATTGTGTTCTAATGTTGATTTTCAAGGCAAAAGGCCGCAAGAAAGATTGTGTGGATGCTAAGGCGGTGACTCTTAAAGTCTGAGGCAAAGGAAAACCACCAAAGCTTAGGGGGTCAAAGGACATTTCTACTAACCAACCTCACTCTAGAGAACAAAATTGTAAATATTCAAGAATTGACGATGGTTTTGCAACCAAGCACAAAGTTGCCACGCTTTAAATTTTATACAAGATGGAAGACAAGGTTCACACAAGGTGTGGAGCCACATGCAACTAAATTATTAAAAAACAAATAAAGAATATTATGCCAAACATTTGCATCTCCCAAAGCCTAATTGCTTGTTATTTATTGACACTAGGAAAATGGTACCTTGTGGCATGGACAAAGAATTGGAATGAGACAAACCTATCCTATAAACAATCTTGTACAAGCTACCACAGCAAGATAATAAGTATGACACCCTGCTTAATGTTATCTTAGGCTTAAAATTTGGTTAGGACAACACCAAGAGAGAGGATGTCCCAAATGACTGGACAACAGTTAAGGAGAGCTCTAGGCTCTAAGACGAAATTAAAAACAACCCAAACCACCTCATCTTCCTAACAAATGACAAGGATTGACCTTTGATTCCACCAACTCCCTTCTCATGTCGTTTTCAAGTTTTATGTTGACCAATTTCTACTATGTTCATACTTAAATTAAGGCTAGTTGTTTTTGTTTAGTTTTGTGGAGCTATAAACTCATTTATATCATCTACTTTTTTGATATCCACAACAAATCTCGACAAACTATTTACATTATTTAATTTAGTCATTTCAAGCCACACTTTCATGCAATATTGTAAGCAATCATTAAATAACTTAAATTTTCATGTTTTCATGTCTTGTACCTCAAATATTAATTAATATCAACTTTTATTAACTCTTAATTAAATACAAAAAACAATAAATAAACTCACGTTACTTTTAAAACAATCATAATCTTAAATATTATGAATAGCAATATCATAACATATGGCCAACAAAGACCTTGATTAATCCTAACGGAACAGATAAATTTTCCCTCTCGTGGGGGTCTAGGACATGCTTCCAACAATAGAATAATTTTTGGATCTACGCATGGGATTATGATTATCATGCATCAAAAGGGTTAAAAAAAATTGTGGTGTTAGGAGATTCATAAATCATAACCAAGGCAATAAAATATCACAAAGAAAAAGGGTGTATGAATATGGATCAAGAAATCCTAAGACTCCAACAAGAGACAGAAAAACTTAAAGAGGTGACCTCCTTTCATGTTCTAAAAAGGCATAATCAAAGAACTTACATGGTTGCTAAGAATGCATCTTTACTAAGGCAAGGAATTCTTCACTTGAGCTCTAGAGAAAAGGAAGTTCATTTGCCATAATCCCTCCCTCCATGATTATTATGCGTTTAACTATCAAAAAATGGGTTCCATTAATCCCAACCCCAATTAGTGTTATAATTATACCTTTTAACACTTATGAGGCAAACATAGTGTCATCTGAAAATCAAACATCATTCGACCTTCCTCTCAACACGAGAGTTGTATTTGGCTTAAATCTCATACAGTGCTTTCATTTAACCAATCCATCATTGCATTGATTTCTCAAGGTGAGATATCTCGATCGCATGTAAGGAGTTTGCTCCTCCTAGTCTCTGGTGTGTCACCCTCTATTGCTCCACTCATGGACTGAATAGGTTTATTTTATTGGTCTCATAGGAAAATCCTTGGCATTTGGCTTAAGATAAGCCTATATGGGTCCTCTCTAAAGTCCCTGATTCTCTTTTGCTTCCCCCTAGCTCAAGTCACAGACTTCAAGTCTTTTTCATCCTTCTTCGATCCCTTCCTTTTGGTCCAAACACTGGTTATCCCTTCTTATTTCAAAACCTAATTCGAGTGGCACATAGTTTGAGGTCCCCCCTCCCCCCTCCCTCCCTCCCTCTTTTAATTATTATTTAATCTATACTTATTGTGGATTATAATTTAAGGGACCCCTTGTGGAACCTTTCTCTATATCATTCATTTTTTTGGGCTCTCCTTTGATCCACTAGTTGAATTTCCCATTGAATCCCATAATATTACAATATTCTTACTTTGAAAAATAAAATCTATGAACAGGGGAAAGAAATTAGTCAATTGAGAGATAGCTAGGTTACTTAAATTAAAGTTAAATATTGTGAAGTTAGGCTAATATTACATACCTTGGTCATCAATCGGTCATAAATAACCTAATCAAGGCAATAAAATCATAGGTTGAAGCATCATTGTTGGTTTCATCACTCCAACTCAAATATCACAATCATTGGGCTCTATGTGATAGTTGAAGAAGGTTTAGTCTTGCAACCTCAATATATCTAGCACCATAATGAAAGTACTCAAAGTTAGGTAAATTTAGATTTGAATTTGTACTTGTATTATAATGTTTAAAAAGGTGTAGGTATTTTTTTTTAAATTGTGCCTTAGGGGTTGGAATTCCATTTTGTCACTAGACAGTGGATATGTCTTTTCAAAACTTTGTTTGATTTCGCAAATAACTATTTGTAAACATTTGTCCTTCAACCTAGCTATAACCCCTTTATAATATAAAAATACATGTTTGTGTAATAGACAAATGATGATCTCATAACACATCGTAGCTTTAAGGGTGGAATCTAAACATTCTACATTGTGATTTTTTTTGTTGGAATCCAACAACATCATGGTTTAAAGTGCATTTTCAAGTTTATGAAATGATTCAACACCACTAAAAACCCCTAAGGCACTCAAATTATATAAATTTAGCAACTTAAATATGTATTTCCAACATATTATTACTGAATTTCATATAAAAACAATAATAATAATTACTTAAAAAGACCAAAATGTTAAATGTCAAATGACACTTAACATTAATTATTAATAATAATAGTCTTAAAAATGGCTCGCGCTCTACAAGTTCCCACAGCGCCCAAGGTTTCGACCTAGTTGTCCCTCAATTGTACAACTCTACCTGTAGTCCCTGACAAAATGACGAATTTATGTGATTCAATGGTGAAATCAACCTCTCTTGAAGGAATGGTGGTTGGATCTGCAAGTTCTTCCTCTCAGGCAACTCAAGCTAAGTTATCTTACAATGCCATTAATGTTCCCTTTGGGGATGAAGCATTCAACTATGCAAAAAAAATCCAAAACAAGGTTTGTTCTATAGATTTAATGGGTTTTGGAACCAGCTAATTGATCTCCATAAATGGATTTATGATTCATGGAAACCTCTATTGACTGATGATCTAAATATTTACCCTATAGCTCGCAGCTTTTTCATTGTTCTCTTCGATATTCCTCGGGATAGGAAGATTATTTGGGATTATGGGCCTTAGTTATGGGGTAGTGTTGGTCTCTTCATGCAACCCTGGTCTCCTTTTTTCGATCTAGTTATGACAACAATCTCCTCAACACCAGTTTGGGTAAGGCTTTCAAATGTTCCTTTGCATCTTTGGAATATTCCTTCATTAACATCTATTGGAAATTCAATAGGGAAATTTTACTATATGAGTTTATAAATTTAGCATTTCCTTAAGAGATCTTATTCTCGAATATGTGTGGACATGGTTTTAGAAGCTTGATTACGAAAATGTTTCATTTTGATGCCAAGCATGTTGTGAAATAAGGCAAGCAATCGTAGGATAATAGAGTTTGGAAAATAGTTGAAGGCCCAAATTGCGGGAAGGTGCTCAAATAGAACATTATATTGTGTACAAAAAAGAAGAGATACAGGACAAAGAGGAAGCAAAAGAAAGTCAGGAGGAAGTGAACGTCAAAGAGTATCCACCGGAGGAAGCAAAATACAGGCATGAAGAAACGCATGCCAAAGAGGATCCACTGGAAGTAGAGTCAGAGGATGCCCATCAAACCCTTGTGAATCTTGGCTCCTCCATTTAACTCTTTGGAAACATGACTGAAAAAGCAATTTCTTGGGTTGATTAGGTAATTGAAAAAAGTGTCAAAGGCAACAAAGATCACTCATAGAAGGGTGACCCCCTGAATTCAACAGAAAACATGGGTTAGATACAAGTTGGGAAAAAGGGCAAAAACATCTCGCTAAGGAAAACGAGAAGCCAGTCAAAATCAAACCAAAAAGTAGTTAAAAATGGAATGTAAATGTATTTAGATCTTGGGAGTATTTTGGAAAATATTTAGCTCAAAAGGAAATAAATTTTTTGTATTACAGAGTACTCGCTTGAGGATTTGGCTTGAATCGCCATGTTGAACCTTAAGCCCACAAGGGATATTGATAAATCTAAAGAAAGGTAACGGTTTCGGTCAAATCCCAAATTTTTATTAATATAAATCTTCATAATCATCTTGTTTATAATAATAAGAATAATAATAATGTGATATTCCTATATAATAAATATGTAATTGAAATTTAACATAATAATAAAAAATAATTAAAATTTAATATAATAAATAATTTTACATTGCCATTACCATTAACATTGAATAATAATAATAATGATCTTATAATAATTGTGTCGTAAGACGTTTTTATTTGAAAACAACTCTCCTAGGTGTCACTGTGTCAATGTCTGAGCCATTGGATCAAATGTTAGATGATTGAAATGTTTTAGGCCATTAGATTCACAAATAAAAGTTTTATATATGTTTTTTATAATGTTAGTTTTTTTTTTAATAAGTGATTGAATTTACGTTTTGCTGACTTTGTCAAATTACACAAAAATAAAAATAAAAGTATATTAAATAAAAATATTGACATATTGTAATGAACATTTTAACTGGGTCAAATAAAAAATAAAAATAATACTAAACTATAAAAACAACCCATGGTATTCATGTGGAATGTGGTTTATGTATAGGGGGAAATTAGGATGGTTTAACTCTCAATCTACCAAGAGCCAAGAGGGATCAAATGTCTTGATATGCAAACCTCATTGATGCCTCTCATCAACAATCTAGATCTAAACTAATTATTTAACAAAATTATTTACTAAACTATAAAAACAACCCATGGTATTGACTCATGGTATTCATGTGGAATGTGGTTTATCTAAATGGGGAAATTAAGATGGCCTAACTCTGGATCTACCAAGAGTCAAGAGGGATCAAATGTCTTGATATGCAAACCTCATTGATCCAACTAATTATTTAATAAAATTGTTTTTAAATGATTATAACCATTATTCTTTTAAAATTTCACTTAATAAAATGTATCTAAATTTTCATACATCCAAATATACATAGTTTTTCTTGTTCTATATTATTTTTGTTACAACTATTTTATTATTCCAAAAATGCATGGTTTTTTTTGTTATATATTATTTATGTTACAATTGTTTTATTATCCATGAGTAGTATTTCTTAATATATACAAAATTAAACTAATAATGAAATTTTTTAAAATATGTGATCTTTTTAAATTTCCAAAATATTTCACATGACATGATTTATCTTGAGCAATAATGATGAATGCTCATAATTCTCATTTCTTAAATAACACTAAATTTACCTTTAATTACTTAATTGTATTAGTTTGTAACTACATAACAGTTTGTAACTATAGACATACTCTTTCTTCCGTTAAAAACAAACTATATACATATCTTTAATTACCTAATTTTAGCTAGAAAATCTTACATGTTTTTTACTTTATAATCATAATTTTTTTTCATGTTATATGATGTCAAAATTACTCAACTTTTTATTTTGAAATTTTAAACAATGTTTCCCACTACATAATTTTAGCTTTTATAATTTATTTATTTATTTTTCAATTCTAAACAAAACTTACAAAATAAAAATCCCACTGAGTCCTTATTGTAGATTATAGTTTTACAAAATTGACACTATGATTAACAATAGAGTAAGTTGAGACAACCTTAAGGGGTTTTTTTGTACAATTTTTATCATAGCCTTTCCCTCCATCCAATATATACTGTAGAGTCTTCTAAAGAGAAATTATATTTTAGTTTATAACTTGATTCACAATCAAAGAAAATGGCTAGGGATTTCACAAGTTATTAGTTTATAACTTGATCCATAATAAAAGAAAATGGCTAGGGATGTCACAAGTTATCATTCACACAGAGATGTATTGACGTTCTTAGTTGAAATGGATCCTATTAGATGCATGGTGGCCAAAGACACAAAAAAATTCAAAAAATATATATGTTATCACATCCATATTTTCCACAAACCATCCAAATTCCCCATCTTATACAACAATTTCTAACAATAACCACTCAATTTACTCTCCAATTTTTGAAACCCCCACCCATGCTGCGGAGATCACACTGTAAAATTTAATGTTCCTCTGGTTTTTTTAAGGGTTTCATAAACAAAACAGACAACAACAAAGTCAATATTGTGGTATTATAACTGATTTTTGAATCATTGTGACAAACAAAACATCACATTAGCTCACATAGTATATATAATGCTACAAGGATCTAAGATGATAACAAATTTTGAATCATGATAACTAGGTTAATACCAAAACTAAGTTGTAGCCACAAGCAAAAAATCTCGACAACTCACAAAATATATCCAAGGTTGCAATGAACCCCATGCATTGTGATGGACCTCGTGAGAATTTTAGTGCACATAAAACACCACCCTGATAATTCTATACTCTTGATCAATTTAGAATAACCTAGGATGTGTAAAATATTTTAATAAGATAAACAAAATAGACAACAAGAAAGTCAATATTGTGGTATAATAACTGATTTTTGAATCATAGTGACAAACAAAACATCACATTAGCTCACATAATATATATAATACTATAAGGATATAAGATGATAACAAAGTTTTGAATCATGATAACTAGGTGAAAACCAAAACTAAGTTGTAGCCACAAGCAAAAAATCACAACAATTCACAAAATATATCCAAGGTTGCAATGAACCCCATACATTGTGATGGACCTCATGGGAATTTTAGTGCACATAGAACACCACCCTAATAATTGTATACTCTTGATCAATTTAGAATAACCTAGGATGTGTAAAATATTTTAATAAGAAACTAGATTTGTAATTATGAAATATAAAACTATAACTTAAATTTGTGAATTTATTTTGTATTTTTTTTTCTTATGTATATAGAGAAAGAATAAAGCAAGTTTGGAGTTAAGAAAATGAACCATAACATAAAGAACAATATCTCCTTCCAAAAATGTCTTCATATTAAAATGACATTCACTTTCTTGTATACCAAGACTATTGTTCTTCATATACAATTTCTGATAAGCATGCAATTGGTTCTCAGATATGTAGATGAACTTGAAGTAAACTCTATTTTTGTTAATAAAAAATCTCTTTATTTACATCTATGCTAGATATATTGTACTTGAATGTATTTAAAATATCTTATTTCAGTTACGTGCTCGATTATTAATCACCAAAGGATTTTCACCCCCAATTTCCTATCTCAATATCATAACAAAATTTGTATATATATGAACATATTATGTTGGTTTACATATATGTTTTCACCCCCAATTGCCTATTTCAAAATCTATAACAAAACGTTTTGGTTGATAACTCTTATCATTAATATCTTTGAAACCTCCACGACTTACTTCCATGGAAGCAAAATTTTCCTTTCATTCCTTCATGATGACTTGTTCTCTGCAACATCTTATTTCTTTTAGGCTACTCTTTCCTATGCTATTGCCTTCTTATTTCTTATAGGCTACTCTTTCCTATGCTATTGCCTTAGGATGTTTCTTTTGCAACATATGGTGCAATTGCTAGTATGGTATTTTTATACCTGCCGTAGGTATGGTATTACGCATTCAGTTTTGCCTTTTACTACGTATTAGTTTGTCTTTGACCAAAAGATTGTGTTGCTTATCCACAGTTTAGAATAACTTATCAACTATTTAAAACAATTTCTTCTTCTTTTTCCGATTTAGATTTGTGTTATTTATTATTATTATTTAAATTTATTTATTTGTAAGTTGATTGGTTGAGGTTTTATTATGGGTTGTTTAGTAACTTTTTTTTTTACTTGTTTTTAATTTTATTGATTTTTTATTGATTTTTTTATTTTTTAATTTTATTTTCTATTATTTCCATTTTCATGAATTATAGTTTTTTTTTCCATATTTTCAATTTAAGATGACTTAATATTATATTAAAATATATTTTAATAAATTTGATTATAAAAATTATATATATTAATAAAAAAAGAAAACACACACACACACACACATATATATATATATATTATCAGGAGGGAAACCGGTAACGAGAACCATACAATCATATCTGTCACACAAGATCACATCGCGCTGCTGCCAATGCAAACCCTTTTGGCTGGCATCATCTCCTGCTAACAATACACAGCAAGGTTCACAGGCTTACGCTCGACGGGCACCCACGGGGTTTGAACCAGTGACCTTTACAAACGAGTGCCTTAACTGAACACTCAATCACCAACAAATCACCACCCAGTGGGTTTAATCTAAACAATATTAGTTAATCATTTTTTATTTTTATTTTTATTTTTGGTATTGACATTCAACAATATAATATTTTATTAGTTGTTTTATATTTTGTGATGAAATCTTTGTCTTTACTGTTTTTTTAGTTTAATTAAGCTATATTTAACCTAAGCTACAAGTACTAGCGACTACGTAGTCCTTGTTATATAATGAGATTACACTTGAAATTTAACATAATAAATATCTTTCACACATGATTTTGTGGTTAAAAGCTTGGCAATATTAAAATAACATTGTCAAAAAATATATTTCATATTATTGTGAAATATATAACTTTACCCTATGATTTTGTCCTCGAAGGTTTGACAATACTAAAATAATATTGGTAACATATAAGTTTGATATTGTTGTGAAAAGATTGGAAAATATTTTTAAAATAAGTATTGTTTTTAAAATGTGTTTGATTTTGTTGTTAAGAGTTTGGTAGTTATTAAAAACTTAATGTTTGAGTATATTGCTTTTTTTGTTTGTCTAACTCATGTAGATTTGAACTTTGAATTTTGAATCTCTTGCTTTACGTATGACTTCATAACAAGGCAATCACCAATTGAGCTACATCATGTAGGCATGTTTGAGTATATTGTTAAAAGTTGGTTAGAGATTTAATAAATTATGTTAGATTTTGTTTTTAAAAGTGTAGTAGATATTAAATTATATGTTTGGATTTTTCAATAAATACATATATATTTTGCGTTTGATTCATGGGGATTTGAACATTTAATCTCATGGTTTACACAATACTTTATAATCAATGGAACACTAATTGAGTTGCCTCTTTAAGCTTTTAATAAAAAATTATAATCATAATTTTTCCAATTGAAATTATTAATAAGTTTTCATTTTATTTGTCAATTGGGTTTATTTTGAGTGGTTGGGATAAATGATTTGGATCCTCCCCACTCAAGTTCAATTCCTCCAAGTGATATGATGAGTTTTGATGAAATGGCTTCAAGCCTTGTTGTTGAGAATAAAAAGTATCTCGAAGGGAATTAGAACATGTATATTCCTTATCGGGAATATAAAACCATTTTCCGTGTGAACAGAAAAGATAAAAAATAAATAAATAAAATAAAAAATATCCACTTCCTCTCCTTTTCACACTGGCATAATGTTGTTTCCAAAATTAAAAAAACAAATAAATTCATTAGGGTCTTAAGGGTTAAATATGGTTGACAGATTGTCCTCTTGAAAGTTGTTTTATCAACCATCCCCGTCTTCTAATTTTCCTGCCTTTTGGTGCCCTCACCTATAAAACTCCATATTATAAAGGAACTTTGAATATTCCTATGGGAAGGGGGTAATTATTCCAAACTAAAATTCCATCATGTATATTGGACTACAATAAAGACTCTTTATTCTTATGGTGGCCTAAGAATCAAAGATCCATAGTTAGTTGACCTAGCAATGGGGGTAAATTTTTTTATGGAGATTAAATCACTAAGGAATCATGATGGTGGAAATTTTTTTTTCTTAGAAAGTATTTTGGAGGACCTAGGAAAAAATGTCATGGCTTGCCCACATAGGAGAAAGTGGGATCAAAAAAATGGAAAGCATTGAAAGAAACTATTCCCATCATCAAGGGAAAATTATCATGGATCCATGGAAATGGAAAACATGTCACCTGTGGACTGATAACATTAAAGGACTCCCTTCGTTAGTCTAAAATCCCTCCTTAGCTCCTCCAAGGTAATGGATGGATGGTTCTAAAAATTTCTCTTAAATACTTTTGTTTATGGGATTCAAATGATTTGTGGATTGGTTGGAACTTTGATCACTACTCGAGCTTGTTAGCTCCCTTGGTCTCCACACTTCATTCCTCTTTTAATGGGATGTGCTCCATAAGCTATCCACAAGAAAGATAGATGATGTCGGGGAACAAGGGAATATTTTGTCAAGCCATGTTACAATTGGAAATTAGAGAAAAAAAACATTCCAGTTAGAGACATGATATGAAAAAAGAAGGGTTAATAATACTCCTAAAACTAAATAAATAAATTTATTAGACTTTGGCTCAGGGGAAGATTCTAACAATTCATAGGTTAGCAAGAAGAGGGATTCTTGGGCCCTCGAGATGTGAAATTTGCCTCACTTATGAGGAAACTACAAAACACCTTTGCCTCGAATGCCCCTGCACTAAATAGGTACAAGAATTATTTTTCAAAGACCTATATCCTCACATAAGCAATCCTATTTAATTAAGGGATTTGTTTGCAAATTGGCATAAAATCTACTCTAGTTCTTTCAAATACTAGCCAAATTTTAAATCTGCCTCGATGGCTATTCCAAAATTATTACTATGGAAGATTTGGATCGCTCAAAATAAAACTATTTTTAAGAAAATAGTCTTCCTCCCTGATCATGTAGTTAAAAAAACTCAGTTTGCTCTTCACACCACCTCATGTCAATTAGATTCATAGTTGGATGACCTAGAGCAAGCACGGTGGATTGCTTCCATTGATATGAAAATTCCTAAGGAAAAAAATAAACTTTCCAATATTTCTTCAATGTCATGGTGGCAACTTCAATTAGGACCAAAGGAGCTTTCCAAATAGTGGAATTTACAAGATTCCCATGTCTTATTTTTTGATGGAGCTTCGAAAGGTAATCCGAGGGACATGAGTGTAGTTGGTGGGGTGGGGGGCGGGGGGGTGGTTATTCTTCACCCTGGAGGAATAATTGAAGGAAAATTCAAAGAGAAACAATAGAAGCATATGCTCTCCTTAAAGACATTTACTTGGTTAGATTCCTTCATCCCAACAACCTAATGGTGTTTGGTGGCTCTCAATTGATAATTAGACATGTGATTAAAGGATCAAAAACTAAATATTTAAGACTATAAACCATCATCAATCAAATCTAAGATTAGGTCCTTTATGTAGAATGCAAGGTAGAATGGTTCCATGTCAAGTGATAAAACAATCAAGAGGTGGATACTTAAGCCATCAAGACTATAAATATGAGTAAAAAGGGGGGATTATCTTGTAATGGAATAAATTCCAACCATTCCATTCCTCAATATTGTGGATCCACAAGTGTTAATTCGTAGTTGAACCAAATGGAGCCACCAAAGAACTCTATATGTCACTCATAATTTCCATTCACCTCCCCTTACCATGATGAAAGGGTATGCCACTCATGGAGGTTACAACACCATGTGTCCTTTTGTCATGCTTCCATCATGGGATTACTATGGGAATGCAATTGGATATCATAATAGGAAGTCAAATTTTGGAGTTAGTAAGTGGCTTAGTAATGTATTTTACAACACCGGTCAAGTCTGATACCAACTTACCTTTGGTTGATTGGCCCCCACCCCCTGCATTTTAGGTATAGTCATGGATTTTGGAGAGTTTCATGCCACCTGTAGCTCCCTATGACAACATGAATTCACACTGAATGAATTACATTCGGCTTCAATGTTGTATCGAGTAGGTTGATAGCATCAGAGAGTTCCCCTAGTAGAGATTTGAATGTGTCTTTAACCATCTTGTTACACCTAAAAGGAGGGTTGCTTTTGTAGAACCGAGGGTTAGCAAAGTGGAAAGTTTGATCACTACATAGGATTCATAGATGAAGGTCAACAATCCCCCTCGTGATGGTGTATCAAACACTCCTATTTTACCCATACTAGATCTCCTCTATGCGAATTCGGGTACACTTGGTGGTCATTTCTCTCAACATCACAATTGTTGATTTCTCAGTGTCTTGTTTTGCCTCTATCTTTTTGTACTCCAAGAAGTGTATATTTCAGGTTGTCTTTTGGCTCTTGTACTACCGAGTGCAACTACATCTTCTTTGTACAATTGGCTTACTATTCACTTTTCAAAATTTTCATTTTCTAGATAGCGTGCTTGTGATAGGAGCTGAATAAATTTATGTCATAGTCTATATCAAAGCCTTAAAAAACATTCTGATATATATGTAACCAATGAAAAAATAATTCTCTCATAATTTAGAAGGATAAATTTTATAATATCTTTATGTGTTTGTGCCACAACCTTTTATGGATAAAAATATTTTCAAACATGAGTATGAGACTAGCCTAGTTGTCGATTCCTCTGCATACAAAAAGGAAAAAAAACAAAATAATAAAGTAAAAAGATTTAATTTCTAATTAAGTGTAAAGGTATTGGATAAATATTTGGGTATTATAGTTGGGTGTTGGTGTTATTAGATCTCATAGCCGACTGAACTTAGCTCTGCTCTAATAGCTAGCTCCCCAAACCAACTAATTTCATTAGCGATATTCTTTGACGACTAGCAAGATCTGGGAACGAGAGCCACTCCCCAAACTAACTAATGTCATTAGGGATATCGGGGTCAAGTTTGAAGAGAGAAATCCGGGGAACCCCTCTAAACATGTGCACTCAAGGGATGCACTCTTCTAGTGTTAATTATGGCATCTCTTAAGAGTCGGGTTAGATATTAGGAACGAGATAAGAAGGCCTGACTCATTGTTGAATTAAAAAATATTGCAGAAGAAATTAAGGACCTGAGTTGCTGCCTCCGGAGCACTTGTCCCTCTCGACAATCTTTGGACTATCTGAAATATCTCGAACTAAGGAGAAGATAGATTATGCTAATTCAAGAAAACACCTGGATACTGAAGAGTCAGGCAATCTGGATACATGCGAGTGACTGTGATACCAAGTTTTTCCATAAATTTTCTAATCACCGCAGGAATGCTAATGCTATTCGGCGCATTAAGGGAGAAAATGGATCCCATAAATACACTGAGTCAAATATACGACGGGAAGCAGTATATTTATTGGTAATCTTTTCAAAGAAAATTATGAGGTAAGATTGGAGGACCAATTATGGGTTGTGGAGGAATATCTGGTTATGTTGGATCTGGAAGCTAATGATGCCCTTTTCCATCTTGTTATATTGGAGGGGGTTAACTCTGTGTTAAAATCCTTCCAAAGGGACAAATTTCCAGGTCCCAATGGCTCGACGGTAGAATTATTTCTACACTTCTTTCATCTTATGGGGGAGACTCTTCGTGACATTCTTGAAGAATCTAGGTCTCATGGTGATCACGTGCTCAGTATAAAATCTCAAAAATGAAAGTGCTCATAATTGTTTGGAAACTAAATGATCGCGACCGACTAGTCTCCAGGAATCTGACGCACTTCGTTTCGTTGAAAACCGACTCCGGATGAAGAAGTTATAGCCCGCTGACCGCCGTTCAGAACATGCGAATTTATAAAAGAAAAAAATTGCATAATAGTGGCAGGTTGATGACATGGCAGCCCAATCAACATGCAAGGAATATTCTTCATTTTTTTCCAAGTGTCACAACAGGATTCGCCGAATTGGTTTTAAGGTGAAATTTTTTTTATATATCTTCTCCTAAGGTTGAATTCAATTTTTTTTTATATGGATGGATAACCAACCAGAGGTTGACATGTGGTGCAACTCCCTACGCCACGTGCCCCCTCTGGTGGACCCTCTCCAACTCCAAGGTTCGAATGTCATATTTATCCTATGGTAGAATTTTATCATAAGGTCGCATTACATATCTATTGCAAAGTTGGCGCATATTTTATATAGTCCATAGTTCAAATTTGGATATATATTATTCTGAAAATTAACCAAAGTTCTGAATCAATAGACATATTCCAGAGTCCTAGCGCATATAATAAAAAGTCCGCACATCTATAAAGTTTCCGAAATTTTGGTATAAACCTAAGGTTGGGTTATATACAAATACAGTGGAAAAGTATATATGTAGGATGGGCGGAGGGCGGGTCAAACCCGTGACCTCCACCTCCTAATCTAAAGTATTACCGTTATACCGGTGGGCAGGGCTTGTTAAACATTGGCCACGAAATTTTATTTCAATGAATACAGATACTCTGATGGTGGGAATGGAGGGGGCCAACCTCGCGGGCCAACCCTCTCCCATAAGACCTTATCACATAACCAACAACGCAAAGGAGTATTAACGCGCGGGGATTAAGGGTTAAGCGTGGTTGATTACCCCTAATCACTATGATTATGCGCTAAGTATTCCATTAATCCAGGTTATATATAGTTGCGCTTATGCGGCATTAAACCCTGCTTATCAACTTCTAATCCACGTTTTATTTAATTAAACTCGGAGTTTAATGTGGCGGATATTTCGGCGGTTCCACCATTTTCAGCAGACTGCCAACTTTGGCAGTCTTAACTGAAGTCTTCTCCAGTTTTGGAGGAGGATTCTAGGGAAAAATTAAATTGACCACATCTTGAGCAAAATTTACGACCAATTTTGGCTCAGGAAGAGTCATTCTTGGCAGATTGGCATGCTCTGAATCCATTGGTACAACTCGTAGAGGTAAAGGAGAAATTCTACAGGTGTTTTTTTCACTTTGAAGAAAAAGGAAGCCTAGGGCCACCAGGAGGGAAGGCAATGCCTAGATTAGCTGATGGCTAAATTAAGAGAATGAATAGTCATTTCTGATATATTTTGACATTTTTGATTCATTGGAGTATGTTTCAGGAGCTGTAGGTGAATGTAAACAAAAATATTCTCAGTTTTGAGCTAATATCTAGGCCCAAGCCATGGAAGTTGGACCAAGGAGATGTATCCCAAGAGGGGTGAACTCCATCAAAACTCTGTGTTGATGGATCAATTATCATGGTTTGTTGTGTATTTTGTTGTTTTTGTTCAACATTTGATTTTCATACTTTATGCTCTTGAATTCACTCATAAAACTTAGTTATTTTACTTGTTTAACACACATGAGCAACAAGGAAACCTATGTACATCAAGCTTAAGACCAACAAATAAATTTTAAATATGAAGATGAAATTAGGACAGAAAAACTAACATTCATACTCAGATCAAGTTGGTATCAGAGCTTGGTTGAAAGACAAGATTATTCTCTTGATAGTTGCTTGAGTTTTGTGCAAGTTTAATGGTTGTAAATTTGTGATGCTGACAAGGTTAAAGTTGCAGAGAGGTGAAGGGAAATTGTTGGTTGCAAGTCCTGAGATTAGGACCAGAAGAAGGAGAGCTACAAGAGCACCATCTTCACCCAAAGTTCCACTCATATCTGCACTTGAAGCACCTCAATTTCTGTCTCAAGAAGCTAATATTGAGGAGGTACAAGTTGTACAAGAAGTTGAGTTGATTGAAGAGGTACAAGCCATCATGTCAGGTGCTGGAGAAACTGAAGGTCATTCATAAAAGGATGATGTCAAGGGAGACTTCAATGACATAAAGAGGATGGTTAAAATAATGTTTGTTGAATTTACTGTTGGGATGGCAGGAGAAGGCTCTAGGCCTCCACATGGAGAAGGAACTTCAGATGATAAGAAGAATTAAGAGAATATTTCAAAGGGTAGTGGAGGAAATCCACCTCCATCTCCACCATCTTCATCATCCTCATTATCACCATCAGCATCATCTTCCACTTCCACCACAAAAAACTACTCACACTCACTCAAAAGCCACAAAAGGAAAAACACCCTTACTTAAACTTGATGTCAAATTTGAGCTTCTAGTGTATAATGGTGAGGTAAATGCAGAAATATTGGAAAATTGGATACGTCAATTGGAGGTGTATTATAGAATTCAAAACCTTCATGAAGATGACATAAATATTCAATTGGCTTCTTTGAGGATGGAAGGATCTGCACATGTATGGTGGGAAGCAAGGACTAAATAAGAGATTAAAAGCTACGGTAAGATCTCTATGTCTTGGTCAAGTTTTATTGCTGCCATTAAAAGGCAATTCTATCCATTATCTTACACGCAAAAGGCCATTATGGATTGGCAAAATTTTAGATAGTTGAAAGGGAAAAGTGTGCAAGATTATACTCATGAATTTAGGAGAAGAGATCTTATTTTTGGTATTAATTTATATTATCAAGAAACTTTGTTAAAATATATTGGGGGTTTGCACAGTTACCTTAGGCACACTATTCTCATGTCTAATCCCACAAACATAGATGAGGTTTGTGTTCAAGCCACACACTTAGAAGCAAGAGGGAAACAGAACATAGATGAGAAAAGTGATAGTGAGAGTAAAGTAAAGGGAAAGTTTTATGGAAGAGGAAAAAGAAATAGCTCTATCAAAAGAGAGAAGGAGAAACTCACATGAAAACATTGTTTCAAGAATGGCCATGATGAAGACCATTGTTGGCAACTTCATCCAGAGTTGCAGCCAAACAAAATGAAAGCCAAAGAGAAGGGTAAAACTGTTGCTATAATTGAACATGACTTAGGGTCAGATTCAGGAAACGAGACAAAGATTACACTGAGGGATTTTAAAGGTAAGCATATAGAAACCACTAGTTCTTCAAATTGTTCAAATGTCACTCAAGATGAAGATACAAGAATATAACTTTTCCATACTAGAGTTGTCTCTAAACATACCAAGATTGATACATTTTTTGATACTGGGTCACAAGCTAAGTTGATTTCCGAAGACTTGGTTAAGCAGCTAGACCTTGAAACTGTTAGACATCCAAGACCTTATCCTTTAGGGTGGATATGCAAGAATGCAAACTTGCAGGTTACAAGGAAGCGCATACTAAGATTCGCCATCAATGCAAACTTTCTTGATGAAGTTGAACTTGATGTGGTGCCACTTGAGATATCAGGTATTGTATTGGGAAGTCCTTATGTGTATGATAGGAAAGAAATATTTCATATCCATGAGAATAAGTATCACTTGTTTAAAGATGGTATTGAGTACATAGTTAGAGTGCATAAGAAGAAGACAAGTTTGTGTCTTACACATGCAGGATAAATGAAGAGGATAGTGAATGCAAGTTAGAATTTGACATTGTTAATGATCAAGCAAAGAGATGTTTTGAATCAAACCTTTCAAAAAGAAGCTTATGCTTGTAATGAGGTGTTTCAGGATTCTAACAAGTTGCCTTTGAAAGGAGGTGAACAATACGTGACAGATTTGCAGCAGTCGACATCAGTGTTGAGCAGTGTTGGAAACAAGATGTCGATGCAAGAGAGTGCAAATGTCAAAGAGAAAGCGATAAATCAGCTTTGAAAAGAAGGCATGGGTTCCAAAAATTATTGTTTTTGGTTTCCAAAAGGTACATGGCAATGACAAAGATACTTGGTCAAGAGTCGACGCAAGTACAAAGAAAGATCAGTTAAGAATCACCATGGTGACGGTGTGCAAGGTGAGACAATTTTTAAGTTTCCTTTGATTAATGACCAAGGTAGAAACAAGATGGTTTCTGCAAGAATAGTTTGTTGCTCTGCAAATTCATGGGAATTGTAGCATGACGGTGTCAATGACAGTAAGAGAAGGTCGCAATAATCAAGGAAAAAGTTAAATTTTTTGGAAAAGCTAAATTTGATTAAAATGGAAAATTTTAGTGGATAGAGGCTAGAAGGGTGAGGGAAAAATACCCTCATCCACATGATTAATAATCAAAAAAAAATTGGGGTCCAAAATGCTTGTAGTGAGGAGGAATGATCGGGTGCTCAGTATAAAAGCTCAAAAAATGAAAGTGCTCATAATTGTTTGAAAACTAAATGACTGCGATCGGCTTGTCGCCAGGAATCCGACGCACTTTGTTTCGTCAAAAACCGAATGCGGATGAAGAAGTTATAGCTCGCTGACCGTTGTTCAAAATAGGCGAATTTAAAAAATAAAAAATAAAAAATTGTCGAACAATGACAAGTTGATCACATGGCAGCCCCAGTCAGCATGCAGGGAATATTCTTCAGTTTTTCCCAGTGGCACTGTGACAAGTGTCACAACAGGATTCGCCCAATTAGTTTGAAGGTGATTTTTTTAATTTATTTATATATATGCTCCTAAGGTTGAATTCGATTTTTTTATATATGGATGGGTAGCCAACCAGAGGGCTGAAACATGGTGCAGCCAGAGGCCACCCCGTGCCCCCTCTGGTGGACCCTCTCCAACTCCAAGGTTCGAATTTCATATCTATCCTATGGTCGAATTTTATCATATGGTGGCATTACATATATATTGAACAGTTGGCGCATATTTTATATAGTCCATAGTTTGAATTTGGATATATATTATGGTGCAAATTAACCAAAGTTCTGAATCAATAGACATATTCCAAAGACCTAGCGCATATAATACAAAGTTCGCACATCTACAAATTTTCCCAAATTTTGGTATAAACCTAAGGTTGGGTTATATACAAATATGATGGCAAAATATATAAGTAGGATGGGTGGAGAGCGGGTCAAACCCGTGACCTCCCCCTCCTAATCTAAAGTCTTACCGATATACTAGCGGGCAGGGCTTGTTAAACATTGGCCACGAAATTTTATTTCAATGAATATAGGTACTCTGACGGCGGGAATGGAGGGGGCCAGCCCCCTCCCATAAGACCTTATCGCATAACTAGCAACACGGTGGAGTATTAACGCGTGGGGATTAAGGGTTAAGCAGGGTTTATTACCCCTAATCACTATGATTATGCGCTAAGTATTTCATTAATCTAGGTTATATATAAGTGCGTTGATGTGCCATTAAACCCTAGTTATCACCTTCTAATCCAAGTTTTATTTAATTAAACTTGGAGATTAATGTGGCGGAAATTTCGGCAGTTTCACCATTTTCGGCGGACTTCCAACGTTGGCGGTCTTAACTAGAGTCTTCTCCAGTTTTGGAGGAGGATTCTAGGGAAAAATTAAATTGATCGTATCTTGAGAAAATTTCGACCAAATTTGACTTAGGAATAGTCATTCCTGGTAGATTGGCATGCTCTGAATCCATTGGTATAGGTTACAGAGACAAGGGAGAAATTCTACAGGTGTTTTTGTCTCTTTGAAGAAAAAGGAAGCCTAGGGCCACCAGGAGGGAAGGCCATGTGTAGATCATCTGATGGCCAAATTGAGAGAATGAATAGTCATTTATGATAGATTTTGACATTATGGACTCATTGGAGTATGTTCCATTAGTTGTAGGTGAATGTAAACAACAATTTTTTCACTTTTGAACTAATACAGAGGCCTAAGCCATGGAAGTTGGACCAAGGATATGTAGTCCAGGAGGGGTGAACTCCATCAAA
Organism: Pinus albicaulis; assembly: GCA_034641835.2. Taxonomy (NCBI): domain Eukaryota; kingdom Viridiplantae; phylum Streptophyta; class Pinopsida; order Pinales; family Pinaceae; genus Pinus; species Pinus albicaulis. The sequence continues at coordinate 1,144,809,761 of CM076572.1, forward strand.
ACTCTGTGTTGATGGATCACTTGTGATGGCTTGCTGTGTATTTTGTTGCTGTTGTTCAACATTTGATTTTCATACTTTATGCTCTTGAATTCACTCATAAAACTCCATTATTTTACCTGTTTAACACACATAAGCAACAAGGAAACCTAAGTACACCAAGCATAAGATCAGCAAATAAATTTTAAATCTGAAGATGAAATTAGCACAACAAAACTAACATTCATACTCAAATCACGTGGAGCTATCTCGGGGGCGTTAAAGTCAACATTCATTGCGTTGATTCCGAGGGAAGGTGCACCAAACTCATTTTTTGATTTTAGACCAATCTCATTATGTAATATTTTGTATAAACTATCTCCAAGATTATTGTTGAGCGGATTAAGGGTACCCTCTCCACTCATATCACTCTGGAGAAATTTGGGTTTTTAAATGGGATATAGATCCATGATGTTGTCGCCATAACACAGGAATGCATACATTCTTCCCATACAAATAAAATGGAAGTGGGGGTGATGAAAATTGATTTAAAAAGAGTGTATGATTGTGTCGAATGGAGGCTTCTTCGCTTCATCCTTGTTAAGGTTGGTTTGGATCACAAGAACATGGATTGGATTATGGCACGCATCTTAGACATATGTCTTATTGTCCTCATTAATGGTTGCCCCATTGAGTTTTTCAAGCTCATAGATGCTTGCGCAAGGGATTTTCTTTATCTCCTTCGCTCTTCATACTTGTTATGGATGGTTTCAGTAGAAATATTATTACCGCGATAAATTTGGATCTTTAGAATTAGAGCTCGGAATCTACAATCCAAATTTGGATATTTTCCGAGGCATGCAAACAGATCCCTTACTTTACATATCTCATTTTCTTTATGATATTCTTACTTTTGGGGAATTGGATCGGGCACAATGGGATCTATTGCATTACATTTCCATGAGATTTGGAGGGGGTTTGGGTCTATTATTAAATATTCATAAATCATGCCTTTATCACTCCTATGGATATCTATCTGATATAAATTATACTGGGAACTTATTTGGTGTGAGGGTTTGCAAGTTACAGGATGGTTTCGCATATTTGGGCTTTCGGCTGAAGCCGACCTCTTACAGAGGTGTTGATTGGGATTGGTTTCTCTCTAAAGTGAACAAAAAATTACAGACTTAGTCCTATAGATACCTCTCACTTGGTAGAAGATATACATTGACTACATCGGTTCTACGACAGCTGGAAACTTATTGGATGCATATATTCATTATCCCGATTGGCATACACTCTAAAATCTAATAAAAAATGGCACATCTCTTATGGTTTGGCTCGGGATCTAACCATAAAATCCATATGGTGGCATGGGATACGCTTTCTAAGACTAAAAAATATGATGGATGGGGTATTTTGGACACCAATATTTTTGGTTGCTCTCTACTCCTAAAGTCATTGTGGATGGAGTTACTCGGTCATGGTCTGTGGGGTCGTATTATTGCTACAAAGTATCTCAAAGATCTCCATATTTCCTATTGGTTCAGAATATCGGATATTGGGCATGGGAAAGGTTCTTATATATGGGAATGTCTCCAAAAATTTAAGTTGCTTGTCTTTAGGAGAGCCAAATGGACCTTTGACAGAGGGAATGACATATTAATTGGTTATGATGGTATTGCGGCCTTATTGGATGCTTATAGTATAACACAAATCACCATAGATGCACTACATCATCGAGGAATTATTTTTTTGGATCAGGCTATTGATCAGTGGCACGAGAACATACTGTGCTGGAAGGACGCATCTCAGATAGGGCTATATGCACATGCGGGGGAGGAATAGAACCACTATATAAATTTTCTCAAAGGGGCTGGATTGTGTGGAAATCACAATGGGAACTCCATAATCTAGGAGGGTGCTACTCGTCGGGGTGCTATGATTGTTGCTGAGACATACCAATACATTTATAAAGCTTTACAAGGACTATCTGTATCTTGGTTTGTGCCATTCTGGAAGATGCGGGCTCCTATGAAAATTATTTTATTTGTAAGGATGGTATGGAGGAACAAGATCCTCACCTGGGATAATCTCTGTAAAATAGGCTACACGGGACCTAGCATTTTCTCTTTATGTGGTCAGGATGTTGAATCTATTCCTCATTTATTTCTTAGTTGTTCATATATTTTGGAGGTATGAAGTTTAGTATTTCGTCATTTTCATTTCGGGTTTGCGTCTTCTCCTTAATTAAGTTATGTCTGGTGTGAAGTCTCAAAGGGAAAGGCATACAGTTTTATATTCTCCTCTTCGTATTTTGGGAAACCTCGAAGACCACGAACCGGGTTATTTTTAGAGAGGGTCAACTGAATATATACAAAACTTTTGCCAAGATTTTGGGATGGCTAAAATTTATGCCACTTCGTCCTCAACGAGACAGAGATATGATTTTCCATTACTACAGGCCTCACATCAGCGTGCCAACGAGTTTCTTTGATGGCACGGCAGGGAAAGGAAGATGTGGTTTTGGGCTAGTCCTTTACTGTGACAGGGATACAAAATATAGATTATTTTGGTTGGGTGGTTTTGGTACACACGCAAAGGCTGAACTAGTGGCTCTATTGGGGCTCTTATGGTTTGCTCGTCGGAAAGGTATGCTCCTAGTACCATCATTCAAGAGATTTATGGAAACACTTTTTTTTACCCTCCTCTTTTAAGAATTGGCGCAGACGTACTGAGGAGATCATCCTGCATTTTCACACCTACCAATTTCAGCACATTTACAGAGAACACAACTCAGAGGCTGACTCTCTTTCGATGAGAGGATTTCAAGAGATGGATGACTTACTACACTATTCACATATCCACCGTGGGATCGTTTTGGAGGAGGGAAGAATAGTATTTCCATAATCTAGTTTCCAACTTTGCTTTGTTTTATTTTGTTTGACCTTCCACAATGTTTACTGGGTTAGTGCTATAAATATGGCAAAAAGTTTGTCGAACTATTTTTACTTCTCAGACAATATTTTTTAATGTTTTGTTATGACTGATTGTTAGAAATACGCTTATAAGCTACATTGCTTGGATGAATGCTACTCTTTCATGATGAGATATAGTTCTATTTTCTGGACATCTTTTGCGGCATATATTTTAGATATCTTACCGAACTCTATATGAAGAAATACGTAAACTGATATTTACTTAATGAAATTCAGTTCTCTCTTCTTCTTTTTTTTAACCTTTGAAAAAAAAAATAGAAAAATAAATATATGGACAAGATCCTTGACGCCCACTGCTAGGTCAGACACAAGTCATATTAGGCAGATGAAGTTTCTCCACCAAAAAGTACCATAATTGTTATATGAAATGAAATGGCATAACAAAACTAATATTACATCTACCATAATTGTTGCATGCTATGAATGGAATGGTGAGCTGCAAGGCATTCCCTTGATATGCAAAAGGGGTAAAAGCAGTTATTTCCCATGAGAAAGTTCTACTTTGAATCCTATTCATAGTAAAATGTTCATATTATAAAAATGATATGAATAAAATTATTTGACATAAAATTTACGAGATAAAAAAGGCTTATTTATACATTAATAAAAACGAGTAATTTTTCTAATAAACAAGGGCTACATAGTAGCTTGTTCGTGCCACTTAGTAGAGAAATAGTGAAACTATATGATCATTATATTATATATTAAAAGAATTAGTTACATATGCTTTATAAATATAGTTGTAAAATATGCAACCCTAGACATCCCATTAAATGTTTCTTACATTTTATATTAACATATATTTGTGAAATGATGTCATATTATTGATTACACAATTTCTAAAGCTATGCACATTGTACCCTAGATTTAATATAGTTAAATGAGTTTCTTGTGTTGTATATTAACATATATTTGTGAATGATCTCATAATATTGATTTGTTAAGTATATTACATATTTGATGAAAGTTAAACTAGCAATTGCACCATATGTTGCAAAGGAAACGCTGTGAAGAGTAACATAGGAAATAGTAGTATAGAGGAAAAAATATGTGATATGTTATATGATTTAATTGAATATTTAACTTGTAAATATGAATTATTCTATTTAAAAGAAAGTATAGGTTTGGAGAATTGTTTAGATAAAAAAATTGGTTTTTTATAACCTAGGCAGGCTCTTCCTTTCATAGTGATTTCTGATTATGCATTATGGGCCACATGATAGACTATAAAATGTAACAGATTTGCAAAATTGTAGGTGCACTTGGTATGCTTAGATTCTGAATTAAGTATAACCCCAAAAAATGTCACAATAACTCTAAAACACCATCAACATATGCATCAAAACCTTGTATACTTCACTTTGCTAAATTGATGAAATACCTAGCTTTCTGGTGAAACAACAATAATAACATCCATAATGGCCATCTCTTATTTTGTAATACAAATTTAAAAATCAAAACCTTGAACACTTTTGATGTTATGAAGCAGAAACATCAAAACTTCCCACTTCAAAAACCCAAAGCTTACAGCCTGTCTTCAAGCCTTAATTTATACTGAACGAAGCCATTAGTGGGAAATGATTTATGGTGAATGAGATGCAACTAATCGAAGAGAAAATTTGTTAGGTTTGGTATCTGTCAAATATAAGTACCTAGCTTTCTAGTTAAACAACAATAGTAGCATCCATAATGTCCATTTCTATTTAAACAACAATAGTATCATCCATAATGTCCATCTCTTCTTTTGTCATACAAATAAAAATATGAAAACCCTAATTACTCTTACTATTGTGAAGCATCAAAACGTCCCACTTCAAAAACCTAAAGCTTCTAGTCTGTCTTCAAAGCCTTAATTTATATTGGAGGGAATGACTAATATGAAATATCTTTTTATTTACATTTTTATTATACTCTAAAAAACTACTAATATCCTTTTATCCACAATTTCTCTATACATGACAAGGACCCTAGATTTAAATTTCCAAAAAAATAACTATTACAATTTTAGAAAATGTTAAAAGACACAAAACACAACAACATGAATGTACAGGATACGCCAGCAAATTGTTCAGTCTCCAAGAGTAACCTTCCATATTTCCAGCAGGATGTCATATTATTATTTTTAAATGATATATAAAGGGTGCATTATTATCATTTTTATTTTTTATGCATATGTTATTTTTGTTAGGATATATATACTAATAGTGTTGTATAATTATTTTATGATTTGGAGTTTTTGATATGAATTTGGTTAAATAATATTATAGTTATATAGTTTATAATGTGGTTATGAATGTATAAATAGATTCAGTATCTTAAAAAAAAAAAAAATACTAAAATTGGGCAGAGTTCATATCTGAAATTTTCTATTCCAACAAATTCCTGCCAAAATTTAGGTAAATTTTACAAAATAAATCTCCAAAACATAAAATAGATAGAATATGTTTTATATAGAAATTATCTATGAGATATAAATTAATTGGTTTGTGTAGAGTTTGATTATCTATGAGATGTAAACTAGTTGGTTTGTGTGGAGTTTGATTTCCATCAAATTGTAAATTTAAATCAAATAGAGAGATTAAGAAATATCATGGAAAGAGATTGAGAGTGTAAGTTACTTGTTTGAGTAAAAACAGTCACATGAAACTTCATTCAACCTAATAAAAATAACGTCCTCACAAATATGCAAAAGCAAATCATTCATCCATTCAACATTAACACTAATCTAACTTGAAGTCAACTTATATATATATATATATATATATATATATATTTATATATATATATATATATATATATATATATATATATATATATATATATATATATATATATATATATATATATAAACTTAATTAATATATGCTTAATTACGTCATGATAATGTCACAGTGAGGCATTGCATTACTGAGGAACAAACAGAAATACACAGGCTAATTGCCCAATTCCAGGGTCCCATCTTATCCCATTTTCCTTAGCTCGATCACTACCTCTGCTGCCATTTTCCTTGGTTCTATCACTACCTTTGCCACCCTCCTTTCTAACGACTTCGCAAGATAATCCCGCTGAAGAGTTCGATGCACGCAACATGGCATTCAACATTTGGCTTATCCATGAAGAATGATGTCACGAGTGTAAGAAGTAGAGAAGTTCTACGATTCAAATATTCATTGAATCATCATAGCTTGGTATAGATTGTAGCTTCTGACAAAAATCTATTCAGTGCAATGAGTGATATCGGTGGTGAACTCAACAAGATGTTAAGTTGCATTCACTATTATACGGGGATGAGTTCGAGTCTCTTCCACCTGTTTGAATCAAAGATTGGATAAGTGGAAAAAAGAAATCATTGCTGCTATTACTTACAGAAACAATTCTACACTAAAATTTAGCAGATTTCTGGGCCATGATGGGAAACCATTGCAAGTATTGGATGGCGGTATTGGTGTTGGTGAGCATCTACGAAGTTGCAAATTCTCTTTCAGAGAATGAAAAATGGCTTTTTCATGTGAAACATGATTTGCAGGACCCATCAGGTGTCCTGGAGAATTGGTCTGAGGGAACAAGAATCTGTGATTGGACTGGGGTAAGTTGCAGTCCAGATGGATTTGGAGTGGTGGGTCTAAACTTGTCAGGGTCAAAATTTCCTGGTATCATATCCCCTGCATTGGCTAAAATTCAATCTCTCATAATTTTAGACCTATCATTTAATAACATGAGAGGCCCCATTCCTCCTCAACTGGCAAACAACCTTCACGACCTCGAAATACTCTCTCTTTTTTAGAACTATCTCAATGATACAATTCCCCCTTCACTTGGAAATCTCTCCAATTTGTCAGAGCTATTGTTGTATTCCAATGACCTTTCTGGAACCATCGCTAGAGAAATTGGGCTTCTGAAGAAGTTGAAAGTTCTAAGAGTTGGGGATAACAGGCTGACAGGTCCCATTCCAGAGGATATTTGTAAATGCAGAGAGCTTAGAGTATTGGGGTTTTCTTCTGCTTCTCTAAATGGATCCATACCCAGAACATTTGGCCAGCTTTTACAATTGAAATTTCTGAATTTACAAGAAAAAAAATTTAGTACCTCAATACCTGTTGAGTTAGGAAATTGCAAGAGCCTTGAACATTTTGCTGCGGCTAGAAATGATCTCCAAGGTTCAATCCCCTTGGCATTGGGCAAATTGATAATGTTGCAGATTTTGAACTTAGCCAACAACAGCCTCTCCGGACATATCCCTCAAGAGATTGGGAGACTTAAAAGCATGATCTACTTGAATCTACTAGGAAATCACATGTATGGAAAAATTCCTAAAGAATTGAGCGCGCTTTGGGAGTTGCAGATGCTGGATTTTTCGGCAAATAACCTTTCAGGAACCATTCCTGAGACATTTGAACCCTGGAGGAGGAAGATGAAATCAAACTAAACATGTAAATCATCTCAACTTGTGATGCAAATCTTATCCTCAGCATGGTTTTAAGAAATCTCATGGAGAGAGGTTAAGAGTGTGAGTTACTTGTTTGAGTAAAAACAGTCACATGAAACTTCATTCAACCTAATAAAAATAAAGTCTTCACAAATATGCAAAAGCAAATCATTCATCCATTCAACATTAACACTAATCTAACTTGAAGTCAACTTTTATATATATATATATATATAAACTTAATTAATATATGCTTAATTAATTCATGATAATGTCATAGTGAGGCATTGCATTACTGTGGAACAAACAGAAAAACACAGGCTAATTGCCCAATTCCAGGGTCCCATCTTATCCCATTTTCCTTAGCTCGATCACTACCTCTGCCGCCATTTTCCTTGGCTCTATCACTACCTTTGCCACCCTCCTTTCTAATGAATTGGCAAGATAATTCTCGCTGAAATGCTAGGCCCACAGTCAATGAGTTGAAGGTGGGATGAGCTTGAGACACATGGGCGCAGACAGTGTCAACGTATCTAGTTCTGAATGAAATTCCAGTAGGATCACCACCTACTTCCTCGAGCAAAACTAGTACATTCTTTGTTGGCTGCAGCCATGAGCGAGGAACATGGTACCTGATTGAGGTTGTTATTCTGATTAGTATCAGTATGAAATCCTTTTTTAAACTCTGAAGCAGGGAAAAATCTACCAAAGCAAGCACAAGGCAAAGAGCAGAGCATTTGCTCTAAGTAGCCCCCTTTTTTTAACTCTCAAGCAGGAGAAAAATATACCAAAGCTAGCTCAAGTAACGCAAAGAAAAGAGCATTTTCTCTAAGTAGCCCCTCTGGCACATAACATATGTGCAGCAATAACCTGGTCAATGCCTAATGAGGGTACTCCATTGACAGACATCCCCAGGTCTATGTCTGTTGTGCCCAAGGTTCCCTCTCAGGTAACAGTTAACCTACTGTGCTGTGATCAACACACCTAAGCAGTTTTACCTCATACTCCAGGAGGTATATCCCTATGAAATCTATAAAGAGGCTTGGCCTAGTAATGAAGATTTCTATGGCCTAGTAATGATTATTTCAATTAATAATTACCATTTTCGGTGCGGTTGTGTTTAGCTAGTGGCACACTCTGGATGAGTAATAAGTCCCCTCTCGTAATCGCACACATCTGGAGTGTACCATCGCTGGGAGCCTCTCTTCAATGATACAAAATAGCGCTCCCTAATATGGGGATTTCCATTTACCCATGTCGCTCCTTTGCTCATGGTGCTTAAGTCCACAGCCACCGAATCGTCCTTCAGTGCGAAACTCACCGCATGACCCCATCAATAAAACGATCGAAGAAAGCTCCTCGGCTACCACCATAACTATCATGGTCTGGCTTATGCTAGTATTAGCTCAGCCCAAGTTCAAGCCTTGACTCATGTAAACCCCCGTATGTGCTAGTGAAGGTATCAGAACTCCTCACAGAAGGTTTTCACTGCACTGAGACGATAGGACTACTAATTCTCAAATTTGTTAGGATTTTGACTCCTTATTTTATCAATACAGTGTCAATATCCCTGAAGATGAACCCTTTTTGAAGAGTGGAAGCCAGCCAATCTTGCATGTGGATAGTCGAGGACATACACTTCATGTGTTTGTGAATGGGAATTTCGCAGGTGAGTAAGATGTTTATTATTTCTGTATAATTTCTAGGGCATTTTCTTACTTTTGGTTGATTTAGCACAGGAAAGCTATTTTCTTAAATTTCTGTTATATATGAACTGAATACTTTGATACAGGATTGGATTGATGGATGGGTTGGTTAAAATCAGAGAGGACTATAAACATGATGATGATGTTTTTCAGGAACTCAGAGTGGAGATTATTCGAAATGGGGATTTACATTTGAGAAGCCAATTACACTGCAAGCTGGAGAGAATCAGATAGCTTTGCTAAGCATGACAATTGGATTGCAGGTTCAATTCTATACCTGTGTGCTTAGAAGATAGAAATATGGAAAGGATAATTCATTGCTTTCAACTAAACAAGGACTTAAAAAGATATCCGTTATTGAGAGTGTAAGTTACTTGCTTGAGTAAAAAATGTCACATGAAACTTCAATCAACCTAATAAAAATAACGCCCTCAAGCAAATATGCAAAGCAAATCATTCATCCATTCAACATTAACACTAATCTAACTTGCAGAAGTCAACTTTTATATATATATATATATATATATATATATAAACTTAATTAATATATGCTTAATTACGTCATGATAATGTCACAGTGAGGCATTGCATTACTGTGGAACAAACAGAAAAACACAGGCTAATTGCCCAATTCCAGGGTCCCATCTTATCCCATTTTCCTTAGCTCGATCACTACCTCTGCCGCCATTTTCCTTGGCTCTATCACTACCTTTGCCACCCTCCTTTCTAATGACTTGGCAAGATAATCCCGCTGAAGAGTTCAGTCTGCAACATGGCATTCAACATTTGGCTTATCCATGAAGAATGTTGTCACGAGTGTAAGAAGTAGAGAAGTTTACGATTCAAATATTCAATGAATCATCATAGCTTGGTATAGATTGCTGCTTCTGACAAAAATATATTCAATTCTGTGGTGATATCAGTGGTGAACTCAACAAGATGTTAACTGCATTCACTATTATACAGGATGAGTTCTGTCTCTTCCACCATTTTTGAATCAAAGATTGGATAGGTGGAAAAAGAAATCAAACATACTGTGCACGAAACACAACTACACTAAAATTTGCTTCGAAGATTTCTGGGCCATGATGGGAAACCATTGCAAGTACTGGATGGTGATATTGGTGTTGGTGAGCATCTACGAAGTTGCAAATTCTCTTTCAGAGAATGAAAAATGGCTTTTTCATGTGAAACATGATTTGCAGGACCCATCAGGTGTCCTGGAGAATTGGTCTGAGGGAGCAAGAATCTGTGATTGGACTGGGGTAAGTTGTAGTCCAGATGGATTTGGAGTGGTGGGTCTAAACTTTTCAGGGTCAAAATTTCCTGGTATCATATCCCCTGCATTGGCTAACATTCAATCTCTTAGAATTTTAGACCTATCATTTAATAACATGAGAGGCCCCATTCCTCCTCAACTGGGAAACAACCTTCACGACCTCGAAATACTCTCTCTTTTTGAGAACTATCTCAATGATACAATTCCCCCTTCACTTGGAAATCTCTCCAATTTGTCAGAGCTATTGTTGTATTCCAATGACCTTTCTGGAACCATCCCTAGAGAAATTGGGCTTCTGAAGAAGTTAAAAGTTCTAAGAGTTGGGGATAACTGGTTGACAGGTCCCATTCCAGAGGATATTTGTAAATGCAGATAGCTTAGAGTATTGGGGTTTGCTTCTGCTTCTCTAAATGGATCCATACCCAGAACATTTGGCTAGCTTTTACAATTGAAATTTCTGAATTTACAAGAAAAAAATTTTAGTACCTCAATACCTGTTGAGTTAGGAAATTGCAAGAGCCTTGAACATTTTGCTGCGGCTAAAAATGATCTCCAAGGTTCAATCCCCTTGGCATTGGGAAAATTGATAATGTTGCAGATTTTGAACTTAGCCAAAAATAGCCTCTCCGGACATATCCCTCAAGATATTGGGAGACTTAAAAGCATGATCTACTTGAATCTACTAGGAAATCACATGTATGGTGAAATTCCTAAAGAATTGAGCGCGCTTTGGCAGTTGCAGACGCTGGATTTTTCAGCAAATAACCTTTCAGGAACCATTCCTGAGACATTTGAACCCTGGAGGAGGAAGATGAAATCAAACTAAATATGTAAATCATCTCAACTTGTGATGCAAATCTTATCCTCAGCATGGTTTTAAGAGATCTCATGGAGAGAGATTAAGAGTGTGAGTTACTTGTTTGAGTAAAAACAGTCACATGAAACTTCATTCAACCTAATAAAAATAAAGTCCTCACAAATATGCAAAAGCAAATCATTCATCCATTCAACATTAACACTAATCTAACTTGAAGTCAAATTTTATATCTATATATATATATATATATAAACTTAATTAATATATGCTTAATTACGTCATGATAATGTCACAGTGAGGAATTGCATTACTGTGGAACAAACAGAAAAACACAGGCTAATTGCCCAATTCTAGGGTCCCATCTTATCCCATTTTCCTTAGCTCGATCACTACCTCTGCCGCCATTTTCCTTGGCTCTATCACTACCTTTGCCACCCTCCTTTCTAATGACTTGGCAAGATAATCTCGCTGAAATGCTAGGCCCACAGTCAATGAGTTGAAGGTGGGATGAGCTTGAGACACATGGGCGCAGACAGTGTCAACGTATCTAGTTCTGAATGAAATTCCAGTAGGATCACCACCTACTTCCTCGAGAAAAACTAGTACTTTGTTGGCTGCAGCCATGAGCGAGGAACATGGTACCTGATTGAGGTTGTTATTCTGATTAGTATCAGTATGAAATCCTTTTTTAAACTCTGAAGCGGGGAAAAATCTACCAAAGCAAGCACAAGGCAAAGAGCAGAGCATTTGGTCTAAGTAGCCCCATTTTTTTAACTCTCAAGCAAGAGAAAAATATACTAAAGCTAGCTCAAGTAACGCAAAGAAAAGATCATTTGCTCTAAGTAGCCCCTCTGGCACATAACATATGTGCAGCAATAACCTGGTCAATGCCTAATGAGGGTACTCCACTGATAGACATCCCCAGGTCTATGTCTGTTGTGCCCAAGGTTCCCTCTCAGGTAACAGTTAACCTACTGTGCTGTGATCAGCGCACCTAAGCAGTTTTACCTCATACTCCAGGAGGTATATCCCTATGAAATCTATAAAGAGGTTTGGCCTAGTAATGAAGATTTCTATGGCCTAGTAATGATTATTTCAATTAATAATTACCATTTTTGAGTGGGTTGTCTGCAGTTAGTGGCACACTTGGATGAGTAATAAGTCCCTCTGTAATTGCATACATTGGAGCAGCCATCAGTGAGAGCCTTCAATGATACAAAATAACGTCCAATATGATTTCCATTTACCCATGCTTGCCCTTTGTTGATGGTTCTTTAGTCCAGAGCCACTGAATTGGTTCCTTCAGGTGCGTTAAACTCAGTCTACATGACCCCATCAATAAAACGATCAGCACAGCTCTGGCTACCACCATAACTATCATGGCTCCGTCTATGCTAGTATTAGCTCAGCCCAAGTTCAAACTTTGACTCATGTAAAACCCCTGTGTGTGCTAGTGAAGGCATTTGGACTCCCTTATTTAATGGCAGAGAGGACCAAACGAAAAAATAGTTTTATGTCTGCAGATAAATGAAAGACACCGATTACCTTGTACCACATGAGAGCAGCTTGTTTGGAAGGGTTTATCCCTGAAATCCATTTGACTTGATTTGCTCCTGTGTCTGAATATAGTTGTAAGTATTCTCCCTTCAGACCTATCTATGATTAAAAGGATAATGGATAAGCCTCGATGTTAAAATTCACTGGGATTATTACTTGTGAAAACCAGATGATAAAGTGGCAGGAAACAAATGGATAGCATAACCTAGGTTGGCAGTAAATACCTGGTAATACCACGTCCAGAAGCTCAAATCCAGTGGACCATCTCTAAGTCCCAGAAATTTCACAGGACCACCTATTCCTGTCGTCCATGTGTCAAAGAAAGGACCGATGTTCTATTCACCCAAAACAACATTCCATGTTATTTCATGTTCAGATGAATTGAATGAGATAGCCTCAATAACAGATATATTTTTAAGTCCTTGTTTAGTTGAAAGCAATGAATTATCCTTCCCATATTTCTATCTTCTAAGCACACAAGTATAGAATTGAACCTGCAATCCAACTGTCATGCTTAGCAGAGCTATCTGATTCTCTCCAGCTTGCAGTGTAATGGGCTTCTCAAACGTAAATCCCCATTTCGAATAATCTCCACTCTGAGTTCCTGCAAAACATCATCATCATGTTTATAGTCCTCTCTGATTTTAACCAACCCATCCATCAATCCAATCCTGTATCAAAGTATTCAGTTCAGATATAACAGAAATTTAAGAAAATAGCTTTCCTGTGCTAAATCAACCAAAAGTAAGAAAATTCCCTAGAAATTATACAGAAACAATAAACATCTTACTCACCTGCAAAATTCCCATTCACAAACACATGAAGTGTATGTCCTCGACTATCCACATGCAAGATTGGCTAGCTTCCACTCTTCAAAAAGGGTTCATCTTCAGGGATATTGACACTGTATTGATAAAATACGGAGTCAAAATCCTAACAAATTTGAGAATTAGTAGTCCTATCGTCTCAATTATAGATTATCACAGGTTCTCAATACCTGATTGTGTACCATAGATAATCACTTTTATCTAAAACTGTGCTTAGCTGTTCTAACAAGCCCCGGGCAGAGAATTTATCTTGTCCCCATGTTCCAACATCTTCTTTGTGCCATGACTAGTATATAGATACTTTTCCTGTATCTCCACTTGATGTTGCAACAGGATGAAGGGACTCCATGCTCACCTACTCCATTCCCATTAGGGAAGTCTGTATACTAACCTGTAACATTATATGCACATCTGGCTAGAGGTCCTCCTATATAATCCCACAACTTTCATCATCACCTCAGCTATTCTATGACAACCAATATAAAATATCACTAACCTTCGCAGTGTTATAGATCACATTTTTGCAGTCTGGCAAGACACTGACAGACCAAGCAGGTAGATTATAAGATACTCCATTAAATTGCACAGTTGCATATTGCTTACTGTGGGCGTTGCTGAGAAAGGCAGCACATGCACCATAATTCTTTGTAGAATATATTGTTGCCTGCATATTCAGCGTAAGTTTGATGCCTAACAGTCAGTGATTAGGTTCCATCTCAACAGCTTTTAAAACAACACTCCCTTGCAAGAAATAAATGCTTATATGGAATGGAATATTGTTACAGAAAGAATCTTCAGTTGAACGACCAACCTCAAGGCCTTGGCCCAGTGAAATGGTATTCACGTCTCCATAGAGTAGAGCAGCTTCACATAGTTTTATCGCTTTGTGCAACTCTTTCAGATGCCCCCACTTCGGTTGCCTTATATTGCCTGTAAGGATTACAGAGTACCACGATTATACAGAGGTATATATTTCATTTATTTTTAGTTTGGAGAATGATTTTTTATAGAATTCTTTTGGCTAAGCTGCAAGGCTGTGAGGGGCACATTTACTGTAAAAGTCACTCAAAACTTACACTCACCATCATCTAACTTAATACAAGACCAATCACTTTACTACTTGGGCTAGACCACAATACAGTAGGCACAGAGTACCAAAATAAAGCAAATAGGGAACAGAGTATCAAAAATTTCCAAATATGGACTTACAATGGTTCCTAGCTTTTGTGATTGTGAGAGGATAATTGAACCAGACTAATTTTTCAGTGCTAAACAATCCTGGTGCACAGAATTCCCCTCCTTTCCCCACAAAAAAAAAAAACAGTACCTACACTCTTTCAGTGCAGAACAAATTTTGGCATGGGAAACTATTGCATACCATATTCGTCAATAGGCGCATCATTGTCATAACTGGTGGTAATGAATGGACCTCCGCTTGTCCGGCCGAAGTTTATGCCTCCATGATACTGCCACATAAAAAGCATTAAGGTATTGGTGGAGATTTTAATAACATCAATATAAATGCATCTAAGCTCGAGCTCAAGACAAACTTGTCAGGGTCAAAATTTCCTGGTATCATATCCCCTGCATTGGCTAGCATTCAATCTCTAAGAATTTTAGACCTATCATTTAATAACATGAGTGGCCCCATTCCTCTTCAACTGGGCAACAACCTTCACAACCTCGAAATACTCTCTCTTTTTGAGAACTATCTCAATGATACAATTCCCCCTTCACTAGGAAATCTCTCCAATTTGTCAGAGCTATTGTTGTATTCCAATGACCTTTCTGGAACCATCCCTAGAGAAATTGGGCTTATGAAGAAGTTG
Source organism: Pinus albicaulis (assembly GCA_034641835.2). Lineage (NCBI taxonomy): Eukaryota > Viridiplantae > Streptophyta > Pinopsida > Pinales > Pinaceae > Pinus > Pinus albicaulis. The sequence goes on from CM076572.1 coordinate 1,144,825,177, forward strand.
AAAGTTCTAAGAGTTGGGGATAATAGGCTGACAGGTCCCATTCCAAAGGAGATTTATAAATGCAGAGCGCTCAGAGTATTGGGGTTTGCTTCTGCTTCTCTAAATGGATCCATACCCAGAACATTTGGCCAGCATTTACCTGTTGAGTTAGGAAATTGCTGCACGAAACACAACTACACTGAAATTTGCTTCAAATATTTCTGGGCCATGATGGGAAACCATTGCAAGTACTGGATGGTGATATTGGTGTTGGTGAGCATCTACGAAGTTGCAAATTCTCTTTCAGAGAATGAAAAATGGCTTTTTCATGTGAAACATGATTTGCAGGACCCATTAGGTGTCCCAGAGAACTGGTCTGAGGGAACAAGAATCTATGATTGGACTGGGGTAAGTTGCAGTCTAGATGGATTTGGAGTGGTGGGTCTAAACTTGTCACGGTCAAAATTTCCTAGTATCATATCCCCTGCATTGGCTAACATTCAATCTCTCAGAATTTTAGACCTATCATTTAATAACATGAGAGGCCCCATTCCTCCTCAACTGGGCAACAACCTTCACGACCTCGAAATACTCTCTCTTTTTGAGAACTATCTCAATGATACAATTCCCCCTTCACTTGGAAATCTCTCCAATTTGTCAGAGCTATTGATGTATTCCAATGACCTTTCTGGAACCATCCCTAGAGAAATTGGGCTTCTGAAGAAGTTGAAAGTTCTAAGAGTTGGGGATAATAGGCTGACAGGTCCCATTCCAGAGGAGATTTCAAAATGCAGAGAGCTCAGAGTATTGGTGTTTGCTTCTGCTTCTCTAAATGGATCCATACCCAGAACATTTGGCCAACATTTACAATTGAAATTTCTGAATTTACAAGAAAAAAATTTTAGTACCTCAATACCTGTTGAGTTAGGAAATTGCAAGAGCCTTGAACATTTTGCTGTGGCTAGAAATGATCTCCAAGGTTCAATCCCCTTGGCATTGGGCAAATTGAGAATGTTGCAGATTTTGAACTTAGCCAACAACAGCCTCTCCGGACATATCCCTCAAGAGATTGGGAGACTTAAAAGCATGATTTACTTGAATCTACTAGGAAATCACATGTATGGTGAAATTCGTAAATAATTAAGCGGGCTTTGGCAGTTGCAGACGCTGGATTTTTCGGCAAATAACCTTTCAGGAACCATTCTTGAGACATTTGAACGCTGGAGAAGGAAGATGAAATCAAACTAAATCTGTAAATCATCTCAACTTGTGATGCAAATCTTATCCTCAGCATGGTTTTAAGAAATCTCCATTAATGTTTATATCCATTAATAGAAACTGATTGTTGAGGTGCATAGAAACTAATAGTTCAGCACATATGCAAATCTTATCCTCAGCATGGTTTTAAGAAATCTCCATTAATGTTTATATCCATTAATAGAAACTAATTGTTGAGGTGCATAGAAACTAATAGTTCAGCACATATGCCACCCAGTTTTGGGCCCCGCTATACTTACGAAGTCCACAGCAACAAAAATTACTTAAACTAATGGCGTACATTGCCACATGACTTTTGTTTTGGTACAATGGAATATAAGATATCAATTTATAAATAAATGAGATATATAGCCCCGATACATCAAATCTCAATCGTCGAAGCTAATGCTAACATAAAATTTTGCTGTAAAAGCAACATTGTTCAACCAGAAGCTGAACAAAGAAAGCGGATCCACCTTTGATAAAATAGCCTCCACCAAAGATAAAAAAAGCCTTCATATCTGCAAAAATAGAAGAAAAACATACCCATAAGACCACTCAGATCAGAGCAATACACTTCTATATACATTTTTTGAGACTTAATTATACTAAGACTGATTCCATATCAATGAACATAAGGAATATATATAGCATACCACGAAATATTTAGCTCCATGCTCCAGGCCTTCGAAGGTGAATCCCCATTCATTCACTTGCACCGAGTCGCCAGAGTAATGGAGTAAAAGTGCATCATCTCCGAAGAAAGCCCTCAAGTTCAGGGGCTCCTTGGGGACTTCCATTGGAATGTCATTGATGTATACAATTATTGATCAGTTACCGTTAGTGATGGAGTCCTCTTGCACGCTTCCTGTAGACCCAGCTTAATATTAGACATCGACAAGAAAACAATTTAGAGACGACAAAGCACAAATGCATATGCATAAGTGTATATGATATGCTGGCAGCTTGAAGTTAAAGACATGGTAACAATATTGTTCCACTAGTATTAGTTCTTATGTACCTCCATTCAGAATTCCGTTGCTTCCCGTTGTTTCCGCCCCACCTAATGCTTGCATGTTACTGCATTGAGTATTTCTCATTTCTTGGTTCACCTGCATCTCGTAATAGTTCCAGGGCAATGAAGATACCGGCACGGTAGAAGAGGAGGCGGGTTGGTTTCCAATCGTTATAGGTTTATACTGAACTGATGTTGACGTTGATGTCGTTGATGTTGATGCAGTTGAAGATGTGGTTTTCGCACCCTTGGGGTCAAGTTTAGACTTTTGTGCATCTTGGACATCGGTCAAAGACATCGGCAGTGGATTCACCCTCTGGAAATCGGTAGAAAAAGCGACCAAATCTTGCTCTGGTCTGCTTAATGATCTTCATCCGCTCTTCTTCTTGAAAATTGCCGAAGTCCTGTTCCTTGAGACGAACCTCTTCCCACATCCCAATAATGTGATCCCTTTCAAATGCCTTGCCGATGCCCTTCAGAGTACACAAAGTTCTTTGGTAAGGGGAAACATAGAAATAAACCCTCCAATCTATCGCTGCGACTGCATCTCCATTCCCCTGCTCTATTATTATTCAAATCTTTCCACCACATTCTTCCGCTTGCTTCATCCCCTCGGGGGTCAAACCGATCTGGTAATCCGGAAGTGCACGTGTACATTGAATCATCTAGGTTTCCATCGCTTTCTCAGTTTCTTGGCCTAAGGAAGTCCTTGCTGGTGCGTTCTTAACTTGCAGTTGTTTCTTCTTGTGCTTTGAATCCAATATAGATAGATAAACCGTGTGTTCAATTTACTTACTTAACTAATTAATAACCATATTTAATCCTATGGTTCATAGTGTTTCAATCGTCTAACATGAACATCAACGGTACATAATGGTACAGGTGGCACTTTAGGTGGGTTGTTTTCAAATAAGAACGCTTTACAGCGTAATAAATATTTATAAATGTCTTTTCCATTAATCACATTATTAAAATTTGATTAAATCCAAATAATGTGATTAATCCTAAAGACATTTATCTATTTTATGGATCACAAAATTCTTAGGTCTAGCATATATAAATGTATTTGTGAAATTTTATCAAATGAAAAACATCCTTCTTAAATATTAGATTTTGGTTGAACTATTAACATTAACATTATTGGGGTACATTGTTAAAGCACTCCGTCTGCAAGGTCACTATTAGAATTAGTCTAAACTAGCAAAAAAAAACATTAACATTATTGTTAATTTTTTAAGGAAAAAGGGAAAGCCATTAACATTATTTAATTTTGATATTTTTTAGATGAAAAAGAAAATACTATGTAACTAAAAATATTCTATAATTTTTTCTTTATATAATGGGAAAACTGATCATAACTAGTTATCAAATTCATAGAGGGACAACCACCATTTAGAATTATTCATTGGTGGTCCCTAAAGAAATAGACTTCTCCTTCCACATGACTTTATATTTTGGGCTATTAACCTATTTCTTACATCCTAAGAAGATGAAATGTTAAAAGAACACATGTACAAGCAATTTTATTTGTTACTTTTATAATTAAAAAAAAAAAATTAATATATCAACCAAATATGAAAAAAAAACCTACACCTATTTAAATGTGGGTATTATTAAAATTTTAATAATTAAAAAAAATCAATAAACAAAAATTCCATACTTTGACCAAGTTAAATATATTGAAACTTAAAGTAAATTTGACATTATTTTCTTTCAAATAGTGAAAAAACTTATGATAATTTAATTGTGAAACTAAGAATAGGGACAACCATTACTACATGGATTTACCAATGCAAGTTGACCCATCATTTTTATTTAAGAAAAACAAAGAAGCTTGGAATTACCCAATTTATAGTAATCTATAAAAAGCATTAACATATTCCTCTATATCCAAAAAATAATTAGCATTAAACTATATAGAAGAAATTTTAAAACATAATCCAAACCCATCAGATTATAATAAAACTGTTTCAAAAAGCTCAATGATATAAAACTCAACCTATAAAATAAAAAATCATACAAGTCTGAGATTATTTTAAAAAAAATTGGAAAATACTTCTAAAAGCATCATCCAATAAATTTAGAATACTAAGTGAATCTTATTTATATCTGTTTTAAACAGAACAAGGCAGATAACCCAAGCAAAAGAGACACGACCTAACCAAAATCTCGAGGCTCAAGGTTCACAAGCAACCAGCTTTGAAACGAAGCTAAATATATGCATACCTGCACAAAACAATCATGAAAATGAAGTCTCAGCAATCCTGCAGCTTGGGTGATATCGGTATCGCACACCTGTTGAAGTGTTGCGTTAACAATGGACTCCAAGTCTGGGCAAGTCTCGTTGTAAAACGTGCATGATAGCCCATCCACAGGCGTTGGCAGATCGTCTGTATTTATATCATATCCGCTAGTAGAGATAATAGCCATAGAAACAAACAAAAAAACCCAGATAAGGGTAAGGGTCTGCAAAACCCTGTTGTTGTTCATCATCGTGTTGCCTTGCAGGTAGACTGATATTTCGAACCTGTAATACATTCACACAGGATTTCAATTCCAATAATTATGGCGTTTTCAATACAATATTGCTTGTTTCAATAACCTATATCACTAAACAGAAACTAAAACTTACCAACGTCTTCTCAGAGGTGCAGGCTCTACAGACAATTCTATATGAGTCTCTCTTATGGAAATATTGGAGGAATATTTATGAAGAAAATCCAATACCAGTGGTCCAGACAAATATTAATTTTGTAACGACTAAACAGCTATGTGGGCACACGGTTTTCCGTTGTCCACACATATTAATTTTTTAGAAGACTAAACCGCGATTTGGGCACGCAAGCTCCCATTTGCTTTTTCTTGCTTTGAAATTTGAAAACGAACTGTCAAACCCACGCACCCGAAAGTCCATCTCATGGCAACCACTGTCCTTCTTTCCTCGTCCATGGCAGTGGCAGTGGGCACCACCATCCTTTTCTCCTCCAAACCAGCCAGCTTAGTCTAGAAAATCTACAAATTACCTTGGAAAGTAATGGAAATTTTGGCAAGCCCATAAACTTTTGGAATTTTTTTTTTTTTTGTTATAGCCATCAAATTTCAAAATTTTGAATTCAGGAGTTTTTGACATGCTAAATACATTTCCGCCCATTAAAAAAAATATTCCAACTCTCCAACATTCAAATTTTTTGAATTTTCTTTAAAAAAACAACTGAACAAATTTGTGAAGTTATAGACAACTTCTGGAAACGACAATACTATTACGTTATAGTGTAATTAATTGCGTCATACTGTAAGATCAAGATTTTAAGGTTGATGTGTCAGAATTTAGGTCACAATGAATGAATTTGAACAAGTCAAAATTCTTTATGTCGAAGCTCACCTGACTTTGTCCCGACATGTTAATCATTTACACGCGCTTGAATTGCTATATCATATCAGATTTGAATATTGTGCCGGGCGAGTACTTTGAAGATTTAAACGTATTTCAATCGTTTACTCAAAACCTCTCCTAAGCTGCTTTATCATCGATGGCAACTACAGTTCAAAATATTACTCTTTCAGTTAGAATTTATTTGAGCATATACTTTACTTTATTTACTTTTCAACAAGCAAATATTTGAATACATGCATAGTATCTTTGAAAAACATATATGTAATAAAATTAGAAAGTTAAAAATGGCATCTTATTCACCCCTTCTTCTAAACGTCATTAGCTAGCAGCTTTCAAGTTAAAGACTATGTGCCCATAATTATCATGCCAAATCGATATGTCCCATTTACATCTCACCAACGTGATTTCCAAGCAGCTTTGAAGTTAAATACCATCTAACCCATTATTATTATGCCATAACCACATTTTACGAAACAAAGCTATGAAAGCATGGACATTATCTTTACTCTGGAAAACGTTACAATAGACATGGCATTTGTATGGGGCTAGTTCTTGCCCCATCTTCGGCTATAAATTAAAGTGATTTTCGCAAGGAGCTCTCAAGTTCAATATCTCTTTAATATATTTAATAGTAAGGGATATATATTATGTCAATTAAAAATTTTCCTCATTATAAATAATTGGGTGATAATAAAAAAATGTTATGAGAATTTATTCAAGTATTCCAATAAAGAATTGGTTTATAGTTATTTATAAGTTTTATAATATATCAATTGCAATTTGTGACGTAAAAAGTGCAAGTTGTTAGATTAGTAATTAGATTAGTAATGGTGGTTTTGAAAACTTAGTATCATGTTAGATGTTAGACTTTTGTAATCCATAATGTTTAAGATATGTTTTTTGGGTTAATCACATAATTAATATGTGATCGATGTTTCGAAACAACTAATGTGGTCCATCTTATTAATCTTATAGAATAAATAGTGGTTCATCCTCAGGACAAAGGTGAAAAAATCTATTAATCTTACAGAATAAATAATAATGCTACATCATGGTCCATAGTTAGTAGTTAGGAATTAGCCATTAGGAAGTAATTATTAAATTAGACCAAATCATAATGATGTGATTAATCTGAATGCCATATCTTAAAGTTAGTATCATGTTGAGTTAGTAGTATTAGATGATATAATGCCTTTAAAAGGTATCCATATCCTCCAATTTAATATACTAGAGCTGAGAAACTAGAAAAATCACTTGGGCATCGCAAGGTCTCCACTTAGATAATCTATGTCATAGCACATGCAATTATAGGATATTATAAAATACTGTTATTCCCACTAGATATTGATCAAAACATCATAAAATTATTTTTATGAATCCCTTGAATCCCTCCCTACACATCATTTTAATAAAAATAATCCTTATTTTATTTTAATTCCATTTTTTTACACGTTAATAACTATAATCCCCCCATCCAACTCCCCACCTTCACAATCATTACAATATACTCATTCTATTTTTCACATATTAAAAACCCTGTTTATGAATGAAGGTGCTAACATATTGGTAAACAAGGTGAAGCCCTTTTGGTTGGATGCATTTAATACAAAATCCAAAAAATCTATTATTAATATGGGTTTCCCCAGTTGTAGTTTTCAAGGGAAACTCATAGTGTGCATGGTTTATATATATTATTTATATGTATGATTTGTCATCATTTTTTCTTCTTGTATTTTTTATTTTTGAGAATTAGTATTTGAGTAGAGGGACTTTGAACAGGAGGAGGGAATATTTCCAAATGCTCGGAAATTCTATGGATAATTTGGAGAAACATAGAGAAGCTCAATTGGGATTTGACAAACATGCTTGGATCCACTTTGAGTTTCCTATGGAAGTGAGAGAATGCATGGATATTTTTTGGGAGGAAGTAATGATCTATCACGGTTGATATAGGTTGAGATGCAACTACAAAAGATGTATTTGGAGAGGAGAGCATTGGGTGTGTCAAAGTGATAGGATAAAAAAAATATTTAATTTGTATATGAAAATTTTGTAAACCACATGTATATGGGCATATTATTGTAAGACCTAGTTGGGCATGCATGTTGTTGCTAATATGTCTATTTGTAGACCTACATGATAAGGGTGACAACATGAAACTTTTTTGGATTGGATATAAACAATTTTAATAGTAAATGTTGTCAAGTCATTAAATTGTCACCCTTTTCACCATTCTAAATAGCTACTTTCAATAAGTTTGCCACACTTATTTTCTCATCTATTATAGGTCCTGTTGTATTTCTTCATGAATATGTCATAATAAGATTAGAATGTTAAACTAGCCAATTATCATTATTTTTATTTATTTTAAGTAAATTAGGAAAGACTATTGGGGTTTCACTGATGATGATTTTCCTAGTGCGGTTGGTGAGGCTCATATGTGTTTACTACAAGTAACCTTTGTTGTTGGCATATCTACATAGTTTGAGGAGATATTCCATAACATGGATTTTTTCCTAGTGATTTTCTCAAGGATTTATGTTACCTAATTCATATCTAATTCAAATCCATAAGTCTCTAACTTATGATATACAATTTGTACAACTTGTGCTAGAAATAATAGCATACACAATTTTGGGCATGCTTTTGTGGAAGAACAAAAGACTATGGAAACTATGCAGTATGGATTTTGTCGATAGAATCTCCATTTAGGAGAATCACAAGAAATTTATCCAAAATTTATGTTATTTGAGAGTGTAAGGGATGTGTTGAAAATTCTATGTAATAAAATTTAATAAAGTAAAAATAATAACCACAATTATGGCACACTTATTCTGTGTTGAATGTTGGGAAAAAAAATCCTAGTGTGGGTGGTCATTTGGTTTTTTATGGCTAAGGAAATTAGCTAAGGAAATTGAAAAGGAGTTTGGAAAGGAAAAATGGCATTTTTGGACATTTATTTATGAAAATAATTGAAATTAAGAGAAAAGGAAGGTGAAATTTCACATGATGCATGTGAGGAGTAAATTTAAGGAAAATGATGAAAAATGAAGAAAATATAGGCCTAATTAATAAAAAGGCTTCTTAGGATCAGTTGATACCTTTAGTCAGTTTAGTTTTGGAGCCCTCTCTCTATTATCTCTCTCTCACTCTTGGACACTTATACTTTTCTTAGATTATTTTACCATTGGATCAAGAAAATCAAAGAAGAAGAAAATATCATGCAAGGAAGAGTAGGATCAACCAGCTACAATGAGATTATTTGCAAGCACGATTTTCACGTGTGATTTCCTTGCTACATTTTTCATGCCTGGTGTTTCATGTGTGTTCTTGGTTCTCTTTTTTTCATAGGCATGGGATTTTGCAAGGGGTGATAGTGTTTTTTAGCCCAAGCTTTCCATTTCTAGATAGACATGGTGTGATGGGGTTCTCATGTTTTGGTTGAGATGGAATACCAGATGGGTTCAAGGCTGAGTGAGGTGGATCTATGAATATAAGAAGACATGTCCTATTAACCCATGAAACAGAATGTGGATTGTAATAAAGCCAGATGTTGTGTTGCCTCGGTGGGCCTAAGAATCCTCGACCGATGAATGGTGGGATATACGGTAAAACCTAGAGATGGTGGCTCTCCATCAGGCTTAGGAATCCTAGGATGGGATATACGGTAAATCTTGGAGAGTGGACTCTTGGTTATGGCCTAGTGATCTCTATATCGGATTGTGGATTATGGTAAATACTAGAGACTAGGACATAAGAAAATCCCTCATGGTGTAGGTGGAGAAATATGATGGAATCCATGGTTGTTTTTGTCGAGTGATCTCATGGATATCGTGGTAAATCTTGTTATTACATATATATTGTTTTGGAATAGTCATCTGGTGACAATTGCGGTAAATCTTAGTGTAACATCCTTGGTGAAAATTCCATGTAATAAAATTTAATAAAGGAAGAATAATAAAAAAGGTCATGGGACATGTATTCCAAGCTCAAAGTTGCGAAAAAATCCTATTTTGGGTGCTCACATGGTTTATTCTAGCTATGTGTTACACTAAAAATTCTCATCGTGACGTTTACTGTCTATATGGGTTCATTATTACTCATACAATACTCCCTTAGAAGTCTACAAACATCAAGTTCCTAAAACCAAGCCTTGAAATTAAGAGAAAAGCTTATAAAAGTCATAAAATACTTGTATCGCACTTTCTCTTAGTATTACTTATAGTACCACATCTGGTTGTTCTAGAACATGCGGAACCGGCCACACTTTTTCTTCATTAAAGGTGCAGATTCCTGTTAAAGGTAAAATGAAGGCAGAAGTAAAATTTAGAAGCCCAACTGGTTGAATCTGGAAGCTTTTGGAAGAAATTATTTTGCAAAGCCTTCAAACTGCATAAGCAGGTTGGGTTATTCAACCCACTCAGAACAACATAGTTGGGCAGATTATTTTGGTGAGAAACTCTCATCTATGAAGATAACACTACTGAAGCAAGGAAATTTATTTACCAGTCTAATTGAATTCCTGCATATGCCTTATTTGACGATCAATTCTAGTTTGAGTTATGTTGAATAGAATCGTCAACAATGGAGGACATTTTTTCAAGTGACCAGATCACTCCAACCTATATTTCGTAATCTGTTTTGTTTACAAAGGCATTCATAGTCAGGCCACATGGAATCAGTGTTAAAGTTTCTAGATGAATGGAAAATGAAAATTAATGTAGAACTGAAATTTCATCTCTTTGACTAGAGTTTTGTTGAATCTAAACCATGTGAATTTTTAGTCTTATGGATGTTATTAAAAAGAGTATAAGAGAAGAGTGGAAAAGATAAAATATTTCATTTTATGATAGCCCTATGCAATCCAAGGAGAAAATATACCAAGCTATCTGGATAAGTTTCAACCCTTTATGGAAACTTATCCCACATAAACTAGATCTGATTATTCACTCTTGCAGCAGTTATAACAGCAGTGAACCAACAAATATAGAAACTGCAAACCAACCCTTGGATTATTCAATTATAATGTCAACTAATTCAACAAATTGTCCTTTTACTTATGTCAAATGATCAAGACATTTACAATTGTAAATAACAATGCATGAAGAACATGTATGGCTGAAAACCGAGTCTGGAAATTGCACAATTTTTGGATAGTTGAAAATTTGCAGGTTGGGTTATTAAAATCACTCAGAAAAACATAGTTGAGCAGATTATTTGAGTGAGAAACTCTCATCTATGAATATAAACCACTAAGGTGATTCTAAAGAGCCAGGGGCCATGGGATACAATATCAAGTGTAACTCTTCTTGTAAAAAAAACAGAAAAAAACCGTGTGTTAGAGTTTAGGGGCTTGAATAGTGCCACCATGTGGCTCCTGGACTTCTTAATCCAGGCCCTAAAAATGGCCTCGCAGAATCTGGTGGATGGAACAATGAGGAGTTTCTATTTTTTGAACATGTCACAATCACCATATTTCTCAATCGACATAAATATCCATTGTAATGTCATTAGGAGTAGCTCATTACCTTGTGGAAGGTTTTTGGTACAAACATTGTGGCGCTTTTCGGTGGAACCATTCTCATAGTTAGAAGATGAAACACTTTTATGGATGATAACCATGTTCTAATGATCAAATGGCCTGTGTTTGGTTCATGGGATGCAATTAAGATGCCTCTTGGCTAACTAAACTATCATGAAAAGTAATGAATACATAAATGTACAAGGGATGCATATGTACTTGAAAATTTGTTGTGGTTGTAATAAGGATTCCAATTTTTATAAATTCACAACATACATTGTAAGTTACTAGATTTGTCTTTATTTTATGTTAATGTTATTATGACTCATGATTATATATTTTACAAGGATTATGCCATGATGTGTTGAACATTTTTTAAAAATCAATGCCTATTATACAATTTCAAGGACTGCCATAACTCCACATAATTCTTTAAAGGGTGCTAGCTCATTGGAAGAGAACCTACCATGTAGGAGGTTGGTGGTTCGATTCCACTGCACCCTAACATGAATTATTCAATGATATTGTAGATTTTTTTAATTAAATTTTTTTATATTAATTTATTTTAATGGTGAGATATTTTTATGGATTCATCTCTACATAGACAATAGATAGGATTAAAGACATTGTCTACATAAAGACAATATTTTTTAATTCCAACTATTGTGTTTGGAGAGACAAAAATGAAATTATCTCAAGTTAAGAAAATTTACCCAAAAATTATCTTAAAACCCCCTTTTTTGTTGTAGTGCCACTATTGTCTCTGGAGAGGAAAAAATTCTTGTGTTATACATTGTCTTTATAGATACAATATTTTAAGACAATTTAATTTTAAGACGATTTAATTTAAGACACCCGCTTAAAGACAATATTTAAGACAATACATAAGTTTTCTTTTTTCTCAAATTAAGACAATTTACCCTAAAATTGTCTTAAATATTGTCTTAAAACCCCCTTTATGCTGTAGTGTAATGCACCCAATTTTATCTGCACTGAATGAAAGATCAATATTTTTTTATCGCGTACCATTGAATGGTACTCACATCTAATGTAAATTTGAAGTCGGATGGTTGGGAGGAGCTTACATGATTTTCAAATCCAAGTTTGGCATCCGTCCGCCCCTATAAAATGAAGGCTACATGTTGTATTCCTCAACTCTTACTCGTCGAAGTTGTGCTCCGACTGAGTATTCCTGTCCTAAAGTATAGTAATGTTTTCAATTTTTGTAGTTTCATAAGCTATGCAAACTTAGCAGTCTGAAGGAGTAAACTGATATGGTACTCTAAGTCGTATGTATGGTTCTACTTTTGGTGTTATAGTTGTTATCAATGATTTTCTCATATTATACGTCCTTCATAAAATTGTGGGAAACCATAAATTCTGTCGAATATTGTGTGTTCATGTTCCACTAACTCTCTGTGTACGTATGGTGAAGTACCTGTGTTTGGTTCAGTATATAAATTCTATAATAAGCTATGTATACATAAATGAATATGGCGTCCACAATTTCAATTTAATTCTGTAATTTTTTAAATTGAATTGATACAGGATGCCTTATTTATTTATGTTTATATATAGCCTATTACATAATTGAATTCATATAGTGAAGGTCTTTATATATACAATTTGATTATAAATCAACAAAAATGTCTTCACGATACGAACACACTGAGTCAATTGAACATGAATACAAAATATTCGACAGCATTTATGATGGGGCATCACCATATGAACACACAGAGTCATCTGGAATGTCGACATGAATACACAATCTTCAATAACATTTGGGATAGGTTTTCTCAGTTTAAAATAACCAGATTGAGGAGGAGGTTGTTAAAATAAGTTAATTACTCATCTATGAGGAGTTACTTAAATTTAGATAATGAGTGAAGTTATGTTAAGTCAAAGTTAAATTTAGAGGGTATGTGCATATCAAGTCGATAAGAACACACAGCAGACGCAGAAACATGATCAGAGCAGATTAGCCTGAAACCAAGAGTTGAGTCTGAACAACAAGAGTTGAGGCCGAACAACATGTCGCAGATGCAGACAAACGTAGAAACACAATCAACAGACGTAGAAACACATAGCAGACACAAAAAACCATCACAACAGATAAGACTGAAACCTGTTAACGGCTCCGGGCTGGTGTATTTATAAACTAAACTTCAGCTGAACTGTTTTAAGACTTCGTCCGAACTTATGTTGCTAGTTTTCCAATCTCTGGCCAAAAATCTGTTTTCCCATGCCATCAGTACGCCGTCAATGTAAATGAAAGAATAATTTTAGTCGTAATATTTTCGAAATTTCGGTCAATTTATCTAACAGTTTGGCCGAAATTTTATAACAGTTCGTCCAAATTATTGAGAAAAAAAATTCTCTGCCCCGATTCTCAAAAAAGTGTAACCCAACTTCGTAGGTTTACGCATATATTAAATTTTGATATATATGGAGGGAATAACAAATAATCAAAGTGATAGAGGTGGAGATATAGAGAGAGTGACAAGGGAGGTGCATAAATAACATGAAGGAGAGGGGAGAGGAGGAACAAAGTGAGAGAGAGAGAAAGAGGAGTGAGAAATGGAGAAAATGGTAAGAAAGAGATAGAGAGAGACACAAATATGGAGGGGGGAGTGAGGCAGAGAGAGACAAGGAGATAGGGAGGGAAGAGGGAGATACTGAGAGAGAGTGTGTGAGAGAGACAGAGAGATGGGGGAGATTAAGGTACAGAGGAGAGAAATAGAGAGAGGGACTCAGGAGATAAAGGGCGAGAGGAAGGGACAAAGAGATGGAGTTTTTGGGAGCGAAAGGAAGTGAAGAAGAAATACATAGACAGATAAATTTGGAGAGAGAGAGAGAGAGAGAGAGAGAGAGAGAGGGATTGACAAGAGACAGATAAAGATAGAGTGTTCATGTTTTTGGGTAAGATAGAGAGACAAATAGGGGGAGATGTAAGTAAGTTGGAAGGGAAGGAGAGATAAGGAGAGAGGGACAGAGATATTTATAGAGTTAGTGAGCGAAGAGAGAGATAGAGAGAGGGAGAGAAAGGGAGGTTGGAGAGAAAGAGAGAGAGAGAGACGGGAAGGGAGAAAGGACATGAGAGAGAGAAGGAGAGGGGGAGGGGGACAAAGATGGAGTTGGAGGGGGCATATGTGCAGTTGGAGGGGGGCAGATATGGAGGTAAGAAGAAAGACATAGAGAAATAAAGGTGGAGAGAGACATATCGGGAGAGAGGAAAGAGGGAGAGAGGAGAGAAGGGGGGAGAGAGACAAATACATAAGAGAGAAGGAGACAAAGAGGAAGAGGTTGGGAGAGATCTATAGATGTGGAGAGACAATGTGTATGTTTTGGGGGTGATATAGAGAGACAAAGAACATGCAGAAGGAGATAGAGATACAAATGCAAGGTGAATAAAGGGAATAAGAGAATGGCAGAGGTAGGAAGGGAGGAAGACATAGATCGATATGGAGAGAGATATCATGTGTGTTTGGGGGGGATGAGATAAAGAGACAAGGAAGGAGAGATGCAAGGATATATAGGTATATATGGAGGTGGGAGAGAGAGGAGAATACTTATTTCACTAGATGCATCGATTTCATTGAAGATTATGAGTTCTTATAATATATGCTTGCTTTCACTAGATGCATTCATTTTAGTGTAGATGTAATTATATTTTATTGATTGTGCTAGATGCATTGATTTCAGTGTAATTGTTGATTTCTAATCCCAATTGATTTCTTTCTCTAGATGCATTGATTTCAGTGTAGATGGTGATTTCTAATTCTATTTGATTACTTGCACTATATATATCCATTTAAGTGTATATTTTTATTTTAAATTATATTTGATTGCTTGTACTATATGAATTGATTTAAGTGCATATGTTGGATTTTAATTATATTTGATTGCATGCACTATATGCATTGTTTTCAGTGTAGATGTTGATTTATAATATTATTTTATTGGTTTCATTAGATATATTGATTTCTGTGTAGACGTTGGATTGTAAACATATTTGATTGCTTGCTTTATATGGATTATATCTTGTTAATCTTGAGGAAGTAAATTATTAAAAATATCTTTCAAGGTTATATGGAGGGTGGAGAGAGGGAAGAATATTTCTTGCATCATATGCACTTCAATGTGGATGATGATTTATATTCTTGCAGTAGATGCATTGATTTGAGTGTAGATTTCGATTTCTAATGATATTTGATTTCTTACACTATATGCATTGATTTCAATGTAGATGTTGGTTTCTAATCCTATTTGATTTCTTGCACTAGATGTAACGATTCCACTGCACATGTTTATATCTAATCATATTTTAGTCCTTGAATTAGATTCATTTATTTCAGTTTAGATCTTCATTTCTAATCTCTTTTGATTTCTTGCATTAGATTCACTGATTTTGATGTAGATGTTCCTTTTTTATAGTATTTTATTCCTTTCATCCAATGTATTATATATTTTTGATCTTGATGTTATAGATTATTAAAAACAATATCAAGTTATATTTAGTAATACATATAGGGACACTATTAAGAATTAATTTGATGTAAAAGGTTGTGATACCTGTATTAAATTGAAATAGATGTGAAAAAAAAATCCTCCTACAAAGTGGAAATTAATCCTTGACCAGATAGTCTCACTTCTTTATCACCAACTAATTACTAATAGAAAGTTATCAAAATATATTGAAAATTGCATATATTCAAAATTAAAAATAGAGAATTGTATACAACAATGTGTTCAAAATATTTATAGCAAGAAAACACATATTTATAAACATTTAAAAAAAATCAAAATATTCTGGAAGGAGATGTGATAATTGTTTGGAGTAAGAAATAATATAAATATATAATAAATTTGGTTACTCATTACAAAAAATTCAAAAATACATTATTTCTTACTTTTTCAAAATAGACTATAAATAACAAAAAACACCAAAATATTATTGAAGGAAAAAGTTATTTCAAACATTACTAAAGAAACAAATTATTTCAAGAGTATTCTTCACCAATAAACTATTAAAACAACTCTTCAAGATATATTTGGTAAGGGATGGTGGGACACTATTAAGAAATAATTAGTTGTGAGAACTTGTGGTACCAAAAATTAAATGAAATAGATGTGCAGTATCAATACTCTTCCAAACTATTGAAAATTTTGTCACCCTTCTTCATCACCAACTAATTACTAATATATAATTACATACACATATAAATATATAACAAAACAATTTTAAGATTCACAAACATTACCATCTAAATAGAAACACATAAACACACAAACTACTCAAAGCATCCGAACAAAAAAGTACAAACCATTCAAGGCAAGCAACATAGACTAAATTAAAGAATATAATTTTATGGTCATGCCAGCAAAAGAAAACCTAATGTGAATTTTGAAATTAATCTCAAACATATACAATAATGATAATTTAAAAATGTGACATGGTTTCTCTCAAATGCTTATATCCATCTAACACTATATTTATCATGAGCCCGTAGGAATCAAATCTCTTGAGGTGGAAACATTTCCTCAAATTCTACATTCGAAAAATAATTTTTGTATTTTGATCTCTCCCAATACATGATAGATATAGATCTAAAGTGATTATTTTGTATGATTAAATCTTAATTTTT
The DNA here is from genome assembly GCA_034641835.2 of Pinus albicaulis. Taxonomy (NCBI): domain Eukaryota; kingdom Viridiplantae; phylum Streptophyta; class Pinopsida; order Pinales; family Pinaceae; genus Pinus; species Pinus albicaulis. Next base: position 1,144,841,991 of record CM076572.1, read on the forward strand.
AAATTAAGTTTTTTTTTTTTTATACAAATAATTTACAAATTTGTAATTTGTCATTTTTTATTTATTTATATATAATGAAAATTTGAAATAAATTTATTATTTTAAAAATTATTTATATAAATTGGTCAATGATAATGGTTAATATTCGTAAAATAATTTATTTGAATACTTAGTTGTGATATTAGTCCATTTCATAATTTTAAGTAAAATCTATCTACTTTCCTGCCAAATAGTAAGTATATGGTTTATTATATTGGTGAAGTTCGTTATAAGGTTATATAATAATTATTTCAAAATTAATTATATGTTTTAAATTAAAAATTCATATGAAAACAATGGTGAATAACTTTTACGTTACAATTTTACAAACCTTTTACAGAATTTCGAAAGAATGAATGATTATCCATAGAAATTTTATTTCTCTCGTTAAAAAAATAAAATTGTTTTTTTAACTAGAAACGCCATTTAGGGGAAGTCATAAAAACGTCATTACTTATATTTTATAAAAAGGTAATCTACTTTTTAATTATAAAGTAATTTACTTGATAGCTACTAATAATTATAATATATAAAGTGACTTTTACAAAATTTCTGAAGGAAGAATGACTACACATCGAAACCCAGAAAAAGGTTTGTAATCATTTCCTATTATAAAATAGTCTACTTGATAGATATTCACAATTATATTCTACATATTTTGTATAGTAAGAAAACGAGAATTATATTAAAACATAAAACATTTCAATACATAATTTCCCTTGATAGTGAATAGCACTCCTATAAGAAATTAAGACGCAGAAATTACAATTTAAAGTTGTCGGTGCAGTGTGAAGATGGGACCATCACAGAACTTCATTTGAAAATGAAGATATGTAAATTTCTATGTAAGGACCTTGAACATCATCCATTATTGCAAGCTACCAACTAAAGTTTTATGTCTCCTCTTCTCTAATTTATTATCGAGTACGTTGAAGGAATAAGTCGACAAGATTGAATTTTGTTTTCAAGAAAATATTTTTACTCTAATACATTATCTAGAAAATCAAATCAAAGAAAATAAAATAATAACCTATTGCATTTAAATGATTAGTTGAGTTATATATATATATATATATATATATATATATATATATATATATATATATAAAAGGTTATTTGAATTTTGATTTTTAAATAAATGAGTGTAGATTATTTGATTTTAAAAAAATGAATTTTTTTAATTTCAAATAAATGAATATATTTGATTTGAAGATCATTATTTTTATCTAATACATCATCCAAAAGATAACATGAAAAATATTTTAAAAGGTTTTATTTTTAAATAAATTAAAAATTAAAAAATGGCATATTTAATTTAAAAATCATTTATGATAACACTTTACTTTGTCGGGTAGATTGGTTGGGTTTTAGCAATTCTAACTGTTTATCTATGACATTTGGGTTTTGGAAGTATGACATCTGCAATGTATACTCTCTTAAATATTATGAGATGTAATGTGTAACCACTGCCTTAATTAATTGATTAATTGTTAGGCTGTTGTTAAGAGTTGTAAACATTATTGTTATTTGTTTAAGATAGAATTTTTTTTTTTTTTTACAAGAATTAATTTTTGGTGTGAATAAAAATTACTTGTGAAATTAGTTTCATAAGTAAAGAGTGATGGTAAAAGTAATTCAATATCTGAATTTAGTTGAACAGAAAAACAATTCAACAGTTAACCAAGAAACTCTGAAATAAATAAGAAATTTCAGGAAGTTTTGGTGGTTTTGTTGGAGAACTGAGGAAATAGAGAAAATCCTGAAGAGAGATCCCTGGAGGGAGAGAAATTATAGAGAGGATTGTTTCCACTGGAATTGGAGAATTGGACCAGACTATCTTGAGATTCTTTTCTAGTTTCTGTATTCAAAGAAGACTCAGATTTGCAGCACGGGAGAGAGTTTAGGACGTAATTGCCTCACTCATGGAAGAGAGGCAATCATTTATCACTCAAAACTGTGTACAGATGAGTAAAATTTTGTTGGTTAACTTCTGGTAGTATTATGTACTATTTAAATTCTAAAAATTATAGTTGAGTAAACTAGAAAAAGTACAGTATAGATGAATATTTGCTTTGTGCCATAATCTCATTAGGGTAAACATATAGAACAGAAAGAATTCCTGAGAAAAGGACTTTATTTAAGCAGATAGATTTATTTCTTAAATTTCGTTTAATCTGTGTAATTATTCATGAAAAGAAATGAAGAGATTTTTGTATGGAAAGAACTACATTCTAGTAGGATTAATGAGGGACTGTTAACCCAGATTCTGTGACCAGAGTCTGGGCTGGTCGTCCTTCAAACTATGATACTACACGGACATTTGGTGGTCCGGTCACCTTCAAGAAATATCAACAATAGTTCTTCCTGTGATAATAAAAATAAATACTGTCTTGTTAGACAAAAATCAGGCCATATGGCAGAAATTACACTGTGAAAAGAACAACTAAGAATTAACCAATAGGATATAGTTAACTAATTTACAGACTAACGAAAAATAGACAACCCTCTTGTTCTAAATCAAGAACAGTGGGCAAATATTCTATGAGCAATATATACAGGGAAGCCATGACTTATATGTAATATCATAACAAACATCTTTATGTAAAATCAATGCATTAGGGAGGCAACAATATGAGTGAATATAACAACTAAGAATTAACCAATAGGATATAGTTAACTAATTTACAGACTAACGAAAAATAGACAACCCTCTTGTTCTAAATCAAGAACAGTGGGCAAATATTCTATGAGCAATATATACAGGGAAGCCATGACTTATATGTAATATCATAACAAACATCTTTATGTAAAATCAATGCATTAGGGAGGCAACAATATGAGTGAATATAAATGACGCGGGTTCAGGCTATACTGTTCATTGTAAAAGTTATTACATAAGAAGCTAAATTCCATTAGAAATGGTTTATCAATCTAAACTGTGAAGGCTTGTAGCCAAACAAAAGGGAGGAAACCCTTAACTCTATGAGTCAAGGACACTAAACTCAAATACATCAAATTACAACCAAAGCCGTAGCCAGCAATCTCTAAGACACAAAGATAATACAACCACGCTCACCAATCAGACCCAGTTGTATTACGGCCTAGGGTTATTCACCCAGAAGTTTTGAAATACCTGTTAGAGTGCATGCATGGAGTTAGAACCAGAACTTGGAACCACACCTTCCATATTAAGGTTAATAGAATAGGTAAGCCATTACCTGTTGAATGAAATCAAAGGATAAGATTAAAAAGGGTGGTATTAAACCCTGAATATTTGAGTGAGATAACGTTACAAACAAACAAGGTTAATGCCAAATTATTACCTGAGGTTCTTGCAGAACGAACAGAGCCTTTCGAGCCGGGGAACCTTATTTTCCTTATACACAAAAATAATTGGCAGCGAGATTAGTTAAGTAATTGAATGTAAATTCTCGTAGTAGTATTTCATGAGACCAAACGAGAAGATGATCCATTTCTCTAAAATGATCTAACCCTAAGAGCAGAAGCTTGCAAACATAAAACAATGGCCATAATTCCAAATCGGTGAAATGACATACCGATTGCTGCTTCAAAAGGGTTTTTCCAGAGTGATGCGCTGAGCCAAAGGCATAGTATCGTAGAGAAGCTGTGAAGAAAGCCCTGGAAAATAGCAGAGCCGAATTTTAGAGCTTTCCAGTCGGAAGAATGGAAATGAAAACCGTTACAAGGCAAGGTCATTAGCCAACCCTTGACCATCTTCACCGTCAGATCCAGATTGAAATCTACGGTGGATAAAACCACCAGGTGTTAAAAGTACAACCAGTGGCGTGCCAGCTGTGAAAAGGGACGGATAGGATGGATATCCCATGCCACAGTACGCCTATGTAATTGTGTGCAATGAATAACATTAAAGTTGACATTCAATATTGTAATCGAAATGTTATAATATTGTTAATTTATGGCTTGGCTATAATGTTCACAGCTAATAGAATTTTAATCATTGGTAAACTATGAATTTCAAAGCCTGTAATATCATTAGATGTAAGGCTAGATTATAGAGTGATATAGTATTATTTTTTTTAACCTTATACTTATTATTTTTATTAAATGGATGAATGTGACATAATGGATGAATATTAAAATGGCTTGTAATTGAGTTGAAAGGCTCATTATACTGTTTAGTACGAGGGGATGTGTAATATTTTTAAAATAAAAATAAAAAATAAAATCTATGCTTTAAAAGGAAAAATAATATAAAAAATGAATATGTTGTAAAGTAATTAGAAGTAAAAAAAAAGTGAAAATAAGATATTTAAGTTTTTATCATTAAAATGTTTATTTGATAGTTAAAATAGATCTATAACACTATTTGAATTACTAAATTAAAAATTTGAAATATATATATATATATATATATATATATATATATATATATATATAAATAATTTTGATTATATAGATGTATATTAAATAGTGTATTTTTTTAAAACATTAAACTTTATTTACAATTACTAATCGCAATTTTTTAATTCTTTAAAATGGATCGTAATATTATTTAAGTTACTAGATTAAAAACTTAAAATTCATGTGTATATACATATATTTTTCATTATTCCTATAGTAAAAAATATAGATCGTTTATATAATGTTGATCATTGTCATATAAAAAATAAGGATGGTTTTTAACGTTTATCCATTCCAATTGGGTGGACTCCTACGCTATATGGGATGATAATATAAACTTTAATCGTTATGTTAGTTTTTTTTTATATCAGAAAATTAATTGTTTACTCCATTGATAGATAGATATTGCATATAATTAATTTTTTTAAAGAATATATATATATATATATATATATATATATATATAAATTATTGTTGGTAATTATTTAAAATATATAATTATTATAAAATGATATAGGTGTAGTTTTATAAATTTTAATAATGTAATTATATTAGTTAAATATGTGCTTGATTAAAAGAGAATCTAGTATGTGGTTTAGCTGAGAGAATTTAGTATATGGTTTAACTTGAGAATTATTTTAAACTTGTAGAATCACTATAAGTAAATTTTACACAATTATTATACATTTAACGAAATTGAGGCTTATTTATATCAACCATCTGTATTAATGTGATTGTAAACTAAGACTTATCATTTATATTAATAACATTTATTAATATGATTGTATACCCAAATAAAACATTCCTTACTACTAAATAATAATAATTTGAAATAAGCGTAACCTATTTTCTATTTTGAAATTAATTTTCCTGCTCCCTCACATTGAGTTTAATGAATTATACATCGTGTTGTGAAGAAGAAGTAATTATACATCATATTTAATGAATCATTAAGATCTTGTCAAGAAGGAATTATAGATATGTTCCACTGTGAAAGTTGCTGCAAAAATAATTATAACACATAAATCCACTAGTTGATCTTTTCTTATTAATTATAGATTTCGTAAATATTCCCAAATCTTATTAATAAGAGAAATTTTAATTATTTTGTCTGCATGCTCATCAGTCTTCCACAATCTTCTCCAAATAAAGTACCCAGCATAGAATTGAAATTGTTACATTCATCCAATTCACTGAAATAACATGGATTTTCATGATTTAAGCGCTGTAAGTTGTATTTTCAGAATCGGATGGACATGAATCACGTCAATCAGCACAACGGTTTAACCTGCCATTACGATTTTAAGTTATTCGAAATCTACAATAGGGATAAGGATATCATAGTTTTTTTTTTCCAAATGTGCCACTGGATTAAAGCCTTCCACTGCCTCCAACAATCATTCCAAAGAGTTGATTCATCAGAGTTCATTCATCGTCTTTTGCACTTGCTCCAAAGATGTTCTCTCATTGTCTGCCATGGATGCTCCTCAAAGTTGCCAAGAAGAATGCCTCACCTTAACAAATATGGAGGTGCCCTTTTTGAGCCTTTTACAAATTCCTCGGGTGTTGTCCATTTCATAATTTCTCTAATTAAAAATGCATTAAATAGAAGTCCAGACTTTCATGTAATAAACTATTCATTACAAAATTATGTAATAATTATTTCAAAATTAATTATGTATAAATTAAATTAAAAATTTAGATAAAAATGATAATGTTATATTTTTTTAAAAATTATTAAAAACTAAAATAAACTTACGAATAACATTTACATCATAACACATAGAAACTATATTTTTCTCATTAAAAACTATAACTAGTTTAGAAAAGTTATTTATACGAAGTCCCAAAAACGGGTGTAGTCATTTTCTATTATAAACAGATTTACTTGATAGATATTAATAATTATAATACATAAAGCGCCTTCTACAAAATTTCCGAAGGAAAAATGATCTCACATAGAAAATTTATCTCTCGGTGTTAAAAAATTTTTATCTTAGAAACGTCATTTATAGGAAGTCATTGAAACGTTACTACAAATTTTCTATTATAAAATAATTTTCTATTAGGTATTCATAATTATATATAAACTGTGTATTAAAAGAGAACGAGCAATACATTAAAACATTTCAATACATTTTTTTTCTGACCGTGAATAAGCAGTCTTATATTAAATGAAGACACAGAAGATCAACCTTGTTTCGAAATTTTCTATTAGGTATTCATAATTATATATAAAGACCTGTGTATTAAAAGAGAACGAGCAATACATTAAAACATTTCAATACATTTTTTTTCTGATCAGTGAATAAGCAGTCTTATATTAAATGAAGACAAAGAAGATCAACCTTGTTCGAAATCACAATTTAAAGTTGTGGTTCGAAACTGTGGAGATGGGACCATCAAAGAACTTTATTTAAAAAATGAAAATAACTAAATTTCTATCGAAAGCCATGAACACCATCCTTTATTGCAAGCGACCAACAAAAGTTTTATGTGAACTATGAAGACAACTGCTCCTCGGACCAACGGTGAGGGCTCGATAATTTGTTGATAGTATGAAGAAGCAATATTGGCAACGGAGCGACGCTTTGTGGATCTCTCCCTCGATTCCCAGTTAAAACGTCACTGTCCCCATTTTAAGGATTCTCGAATGAAGTTCGGAAGAAGAGGGTCTATTTAGATGCAAAATTGTTCACAATGTCTTCGAGTCGGTGGAATCGGTGCAGAGAATCGCGTCATAGGTGAAAGTCCTTCGCCGTTTGCTGGGTCGATGTAGTGATTTTTGTCGAAAAAAATTTGGAGTGATGAGATCATAGTTTTTTATGTTGGCGAGTGTCTAACCACTGGACATATTGAATAAAGAGTGCTTGCAAAAGTGGTGTTTAAAGTTGGATCTGTAATTTCTATTTGTTTTTAGTTGTGACTTTCTATGTATAGAGTCTGTTTTTTTTATTCCATAAAAATTAGCTAAATCTAAATTTCTTGTTTGGTTTTTTGGTTGAGATATTATGATTGATATATTCTCTCTACCACCTTATATTCTTCCGAAATTTTCTCTAAATAAAAGTACGCATAACATTGAAATTGTCAATTCCAATAGCATGCATTATCATGATTTAGAAGCTATATGGTGTATATTCGAGAATTAAATGGAAAGAGTGATGAACATATCAATTTACTGAACCTTGCTATTTTCCATAAAAATCACATCAATGGCTTAACCTTACTAATTTCCCTAAGATTCTAAGATATTTGAAAAATCAATGAAGGATACCCTAGTTTTTTTTCCTATGTATGTGATTGAGGGGGTATTGGAAATCAGCAATACGAGTAACGAGATAGATGTGAGTAACGATATAGGATGTCATTGGATGAGCATTTTTATGTGTATTGGGATCAATTATTTCTTCTCTTTTGATGAGTCATCTTTGAAATATTCACAAACTTTGCAATCTGTTTAAATTAAATATCACTCTGTACTAGAATAAATATTGAAAAATAAAAGTATCAAACCTAAATGGTCAACGAGTCATTATGTTTGAAAATGTTGACAGTGAAAATGTTAACGAGAGCTAACTAGTGCCCCCGACGGATGTGATTTTGCACACTACGCCCAAAACCTCATATAAAAATCATCATTTGCGCAAGTGCGCTCGGGTAGAGCAAGGAGCGGAGGGGAACCATCATGCGGGCTAGGGTGGGAACCATGCCCGGGGGGAATATTGAGGGCATCGAAGGTTCTTTGAGGTGCACGAGAACTCACCCGAGTGTCATTTTGAGGCAAATTTTTGTCGATTTTTACATTTCTTGGTGACGGGGACTCAACGAGTGATGGTCCCCAGAGACATGTCCAAATCGACAGAACCTCAGTTATCAAAGATTTGGTGTCTTGATCTCATGCATGCTATGTTATCCTTTCTCTTTTTCCTTATGTGGTTATGTTTTCATAATTTTTAAGTGGTCTTATACTATGTAATTCTTTAATGCATCTATAAGCAAAATATCTTGGATCAATTGTTTTACAAATTCTCAAGGAAAATCGGTTGTATGCCAAGAAAAGAAAGTGTGATTTTTTCAAAGACCATATTTAGTATTTGGGGCATGTAATCTCTACGAGAGGAATAGTTGTTCACTGGAAAAGATACGAATGATTATGGAGTGGGTTATTCCAAATAAGATAGTAGGCATACAATCATTCATGGGGTTGGAAAGGTTACTATCGTTGATTTATGAAATATTTCTCAAAAACTTTCTTACCCCATAACTTCCATGTAGAAGAAAGGAAGAGTATTTAAATGGGAAAAAAGGCTCAGTAGTAGGGGTTTGAATGATTAAAATAGTTATTGACTTCAGACGATATTAAAGTTATCGAGACTTAGAAAAGGACTTTGTAGCGGGAAGGTGTAGGGGAGAGTGTTGATGTAAGAAGGTAAGGTTGTGGCTTGCAAGTCCCTCAGATTGAAGGACAATAAGAAAATGTATTTAGCTTATGATTTGGAGCTCACAACGGTAGTCCACACTGAAAATGTGGCGTCATTACCTATTAGTAAAGAAGTTTTTATTGTTGACGAGATCATAGTGAGCTTGACCGATTTCTTTATTTCTGACACTCTGGATGCTCGAAATAGACCAAATGTACCGCATTTTTTAAGTGAATTTGACTTTGATATAAGACATTTAAAAGGGGAAGGAAAATCGAGTAGTAGATGCCTTAAGTAGAAAGGTTAAATGTGTATATCAAATCCAATATCACCAAGTTGAATTTGATGTGTTAGAACCATTAGTCGAGGATGCCTTAAAATACCTCGAGTATAAATATACTGTGGAAGCACACAAAAAGAGTTTCAAAAGTTGGGAAAGACTTTAGAATATGATATCAACGGTCGGAATCAATTAACTTTCCATGGAAGGGTTTACATACCAAATCAAATGCATAGTAAGCAAGTGATATTGGATGAGCATCATCGTAGCCCATCTGACGAAGCTCATCGAGGATATCAAAAACTATTACTCGAGTGCTAAAGAAGGAATATTTACGCGAGGAAGGCGAGAAATACATCGCATAATATCTCTCCAAGTGTTTGGAATGCCAACAGCCGAAGGTTGAACATAGACATCAAGCGAGGATTCTTGAACCCTCTTCCTCTTCTGGAATGGAAATGGAAAATAACTATGCTGAATTTCATATCAAGACTAACCAAAAACAAAGAGACATCACGATTCTATAATGGTGTTAGTAGATAAGTTGAGAAAAAAAGGCTCATTTCATTGAAGTAAAATCCACCTAAAAGACGATGGAGATTACGAGATATCTTCATGAGGGGAGATATTATGATTGCATAGCATACCTAAGGTAGGAATTTCTGACGAGGCATGAAGTTTCACAACTACCTCTTTTGGAATGCTCTACTTAATAGGTTGGGTTCCAAGGTACATTTTAGTACATCTTACCATCCTCGGACAGGATGGGTAAAGCAGTGAGTAAACCAATTATTTGAAAAGACATTCTATGGATGTACATGATGAATCATCTCAATAAATGGGAGGGAATACCCTCCATCCGGCTGAATTTGCATATAACAATCTGTTATCACGAGCGATTTAAAGATGATCCCCTATGAATTTTTGTATGGATGGAAGTGCGGGAAACCTACCAATTGTAACGGACCTGGAGAGAAGATGACATTGGGACCAAATATGCTTAACTAAATGGAGAAATAAGTTAAGAAAGTTCTCTAGAACTTACGAGCCACTAGATCATGAAAACAAATATGCGAGATAGGAAGATAACTCATAAGTAGTTCTAAGTGGGGAGATCACGTGTATCTAAGTATTAAAATGAGGAGTACTCTACAATGGGGTGGGTGTGCTAAGCTGGCACCTTGCTACTATGAGTTCTTTAAAATTCTAGAAAGGGGTAGGGTCGATGGCCTACAAAATCACCCTTCTTACCTATGCAAAATTCCCACGATATTTTTCATGTTTCATTATTAAAGAAATACGAGTATGATTCTTGGCATGTAGGTAGGTAATATATTGAATTCAATATATGTCCATTAATTGATGAATTGGGAATATTGAGTATTGAAATGTATGAGACGTCGAACTAGATGGAGAATTTAGGGTAGAACCCTTGTGTATCCTCGACCAAAGAGAAGCCACATTGCGGAGGCGAGTGGTGACCCAAGTTTGAGTGCAATTGATGCACATTAGACCTAAGGAGGCCACATGCGAAAATGAGGGGGTGATGAAACAAGCATATCCATATCTGTTCCATGGGATGGAAATAACATCGAGGATGGAGTTGTCTGTGAGTGGGAGAATATGTAACCTTCATAAGTTTGAAATTACTTACATTACTTTAGAAAATATATTTTTTATTTTTTATTTACTATTAAACTAGAAACTTATTATTAAGTTAAAATAATATTAGAATGTGAATATATCATTCGAAGGTGTTTGATTTTAATTTGACTAATATATTTTAAAAGGAAATAATTAAATATAAAATGAGTTAAAGAGTAATGAAAAAAATTTATTGAATAGTTAAGGACAATTATGCAGTTTACAACAGACACTCCTAGGACTTACAAGAAATCCGCAGAGAGGTAGGGGGTTTTCTTTTACAGGTGGATTCTAAACAAGGTTTGAAATTGACTATGAGAAACACTATCGGTGTTTAGGCATGATGTTATCTATGATATACTCCACGAGTTGGTTGTGAGCCATTAGAGAAAAATCGAGAGAATGAGAACATACATATGGCTAGACCAAAGTATTGAGGCCATCATGGATATATATACAAATATCAAAATAACTTCTTATATGTTCAGAAGCTAGTGCGCTCGGGGGAGAAGAGGGACAAGGGAATGCCTCTCTCACGGTTGGGAGGACCAACCTAGCATACAACTTTTAAGGTTCGGAGAACAGGATAAACAAGAGCTGATATTGAACATTTAGAAATTTATTGAAATTGTTTTCTTGGAATATGAATTCATAATAATGAGAAAAAGCTGTTGGTATATTTTATTTTCTACCATAGTTAGGAGAGTATTATGTTAATTATGATTTTTCATCTCTTTAATTTATCGATGTGGCCTACTGTAGGGGTGGAACCATGCTAAATGAGAATACAACTTGAGTTTAGTGTCTTTTCGGTTGAGTGGATAACATCAAATCGAGAGAAAACCAACTAAAAAATAACGATAAGGGGAAGAAAACTCGGGGGATTCCATAGTGTGAGAATTGAGACCAACTACACATGCAAACCCCATTATTGGCCCTAACGTATCTCTCCCAAGAACCCCCCTCTTAAAAAAAGGCAAAAAAAATAAATGAGACACATGTTAATTACAGTTATTATAGACAAGCAAATATAAATATACATTCTCGTAAAAAAATTTTGCAACTTTGTAGAAAAATAGTAGCACGTACAATGATCACAGAATATGCAAGTTTATCACCCATCTCATAATATGTTACTACGACCAGGTAAAACCACGACATAAAATACAAAATATCTACTAAAACAACAAGTGTAGTATTCATTATGAGAAACCAAGAGATCTATGTCGTGGTCGAAACCTTAAGAGAATTATCTAATATACATTTTTGGTAAACATCAATAAATGTTATACAATAACCTCGCTAAAATGATGCGGTAATACACATATCTCATCACCCTCCATTTAGGAGCACATACGAACGAGAGAATGTTATGCATTTTCGATAATCTCTAGTAGTCCAGAAAAAACTAGAGTTATTATGAGACAAATTAAAACCCTCAATAGTCGAGGTAAAACATTACGGTGCAAGAATCACAAGAAAACCAAACATACTTCAATGGGCCATCAAGATTTAGAAACCCTAAACTAGACATTCCATGACTTTGCAACAAATACTAGAACACGGCAGTGTGGGAAATCCATCGAGACAACAAACGAATGATTCACGATATACCTAATGATGTCCTCGAGCTTGCAACGGAGGCATCAAATAAATAATAGTAGAAGTGTTACTCTTAGCTCTTAAACAACTAATAATGCTCGGTGTCGGTAGATGAACATACACTAGAAAAAAGGGAGTGGAAGCCAACCTTCTAAGGATGCGAACCTTGAACCTAAAAACTAGTACCTTGATGCAACAACACTAAAGTAAGGGTGGATCAGCGATTGAATGATACAAAAAGATAGTAGTAAAGTAACTACGATAAAGTGGGCTTACACATGGTTCAGAATCGTTGCCTTCAATCACTACGCACGACTATCAAGGCCTTGTCTCTCATTCAAACCCTATAGCTACTAGAAGGAGGTTTTGTAACAAATCAAATTCACTCTGAAAAACCCCTCAAATAAACTATGGCAAGGGTCGGGGGCTTTGACAAAACAATTGAATATCATTAAAAAAAAACTTGGAACTAGACAACCCTCTCCTATAGAGTTGCCCAACTTCAGGCCACACCGAAAACTAGGCCTTGTTGTAGAGTGATTAGAGGTGGTTACACCTAACTCTCGTGGGCCAAACCACAACCATCGAGATCAAGAAAACAGGATCAACGAATAACTTTTCCTCCACATCTCACCATTGAAAACCGAGCAGATTGTGGAGATGAAGACACAAATATTCTCCAAGAATAGCTTCATCACTAAAGGTGTAACACGAAGAGTAGGTCTATTAGATTACGATGGTTATTAACCCACTGGTTCAAGGGCAATAATCATCGCATTAATCAACAACAAACATTATTTTCCGATGTCTATATGCTATTAAATGTTGGTGGGTAGTATATAACAACCGTTAAATTGAATTTTTTTTAAATCTAATTGTAAGCATATCACTGCCCACCAACATTTAATAAATATGTGTTACCTAATCAACCTTCTACCATAGGGTATCATCACCCTAAATATGGAATCAGACCTTGGACAAAATTAGTTAAAAATAACTTGATAAATACCTTGATACATGTGTCACATAATATATGCAATGAATACTGTAAGTAACCTTGCATTGATCAACATGACACACTATCTAAAAGGTGAGCTGATGGTGTATTTCATTTATGACTATATGTTATAATCATAATTCAACATATTGGGTATTTTATATTGTGATAAATTCAATTACATGTTGTATGTATGTCAAGTACTATATTAATGCTACGATTTCTCATGTGGCATATTAGGTTGAATTATTTTTATTTTTTAATTTAGATCAACTTGTGAGTTAAGCATGTTACAAACATGATCCTTTGTGCATATTACCAATGAAAGGTTTATGTGAATTGTGAAGATGAGGACTTCTCCTCTAGACCAACGATGGGCTCCATATTTGTTGATAGTATGAAGAAGCATTATTAGAAAATGGAGCGGTTTGGTACGGATCTCTCCCTTGGTTCAGTTAAAACGTCCGGCTCCCCCCAAATTTTAAGTGTTCCCAAAATGAAGTTCGAAAGAAAAGGCTCTCGTTAGATGTAAAAGTGTTCAAAATGTCAGTCAGAGTTGGTAGAATCCGCGTAGAGAGTCGCGTGCGGAGGTGAAATGCCTTCGCCATTACGCGAGTCGATGTGGTATTTTTTGTCGAAAACATTCCAAGTGATTGAGATCCTAGTTTGTTGCGTTGTTTACAATGTCATCAACCACTAGACATATTGAATAAAAAAATGCTTGCAAAAGTGGTGTTTATAGTTGGATCCACAATCATGTCTCTGTCTTTGATGTTATATAATCGGTTGTCGAAGGAGAGTGCTGTGCAGACAAGACAAATGTGTGCCCACTTGAAACATTTCAAGTTATTAAATAACTAATAACGCTCTCGGTTTCTATTTTTTAAATTCATCTTGAGTATCCACCCCATTAAGTGTAAAATATTGTAATTTTGAAAGAAGAAACACATATTTTTCATGTGCTAAACTAACTAGAAGAATAATTATGTCTACGTCTCTCTCTTTCGTTTACACCACACAATTTTTATTTTTTTCTAGCATAGGTTTAACCTTTTGTCTGCTTACTATTTTGAATCTCTCTAGCATTTCTTTCCTCATATATATAATTAAACACATAAATATATGATTACTAATGTTTCTAGAACCAAATAGTAGGGATAAATGTGATCAACGTATGAACAATTAATACCCTAACCACTTAACACAACATATGTATAATTGATACCCTACCCACTAACATAACATAGGTATAATTATAACCACATATGTATTGTAATAACAACATATGTATTTATACTAACATTTATAATATATTAGAGATAAAACTCTACAACATACAACTATCCACAATTATATATTAACATTTATAATGTATTATGGATAATATTGAGTCTCAAGACTCTTATATATATTTGTATACGTTCATATAGAATATCGATACCACGATTATGTTAGGGGTACGTAACATTAGAGTTCAAAGATGTAATAACCACCTTGTTTGGAATAATATGGAACGAAATATTAAGACGAACCCTAGCTATGTTACATACACCTACTACTACAAACTTATGTGGCACCGTTCTATGGTTCGACAGCTGGCTACTCGTTTCCGTATGCCATTACAAGATTTATGTTATCTCCCATCGTACCTAGGCGTTGAGATATTCACGCACCCTACCCTCCCTTACTGAACTTTTTTGTGGTTAGGGCGGCACCGGTCTTGCTCCCAAATCGAGGTTTCTCCCAGCCCTTGTACCGGTACATATAAAATAATGACACGTATCATCGTTAACGTTGTGTGGGTTCTGAATCGGCACGAAAGAATTTAAATCATAGCAGGGGTTTGCCAACTGATCCTCGAGTTGTGGCCGAATTAAATAGCATAACGCAGAAATAGTACGAAAAATCTTTCGACTTGTTCCTAAAATCTCCTTTGGGATTGTTTTTATTTACTGACAGGCATTAGGGTTTTAGTTTTTCCCCTGTAACTTTCGTTCTATTTGTTGTTGGTTCGTTTACTGGGTTTATATATCGCTCTGCCTTGCCCTCTCGGCTTCCCTTCAGTCTCTTAACAATCTTCATCTCACGACATACCTACCTGGCCTGCGTATTCTCTATCGACCAGCTGGTAAGCTATCTACGCTTCCTTTCTGCGTTCATTTTATGTGTAGGGTAGTATTTGTTCTACCTGCATTTTCTTCTCAGTGATGTTGGGTTTGTTTTTTTTTCTTCTCTCCTACTGTTACCACGAATTTTCACTCCATTACTTCTACCATTTACATTTATCCAATGTTTAATATGTTCTTCTACATCACTATTTCAAGTCTGGGCGTTCGTAGGGATTCGGAAGTTGACGTGAATCTAACCTCATCGTTGCTTCTACAACTAAAGGGTTCGAAAATACACGTCGTAGAACCGGTTTACCTCCATGCGCTCGAAAATTTCTTCCCTAACCTTGATACCCCACCGAGTTTCCAACCCTGGTCACATCTTTAATGTATGTTTCTATGTTTTTCCGGTTACTATTTTTTACTGAGCTTCTGTTAACGTATTATCGAGGTAATGCTTAATTTCTATAAGATGTTTTTTTTTTCTTTTGTATCCAGGATTCCAATATCAACGATAAATGGATTCCAGTTACATCGTTTCACGCCTGGCGAAACCCTCGTTTCGTCTTGTTTATGGTGGCTCGATTTCCGCACAGGTTCATTATGATTCTCCAGCCGGACGTTAGGGTTCTCAATGGTTGCGTTCAGTTCAATTGTAACTTATTGTTTTTCGTTTTTCCTTGGAGGGTCCAAAATTCACATCTGTATGTAATTTTTCTAAGATTTTGTTTTACTCCTCTACCATGCTTGCTACGCACAGAAATTCCATTATTATTTCTATTTAATATTGTCCTAGAGCTAATTAGAATGAAAGGAGCGTATCTGCGAATTCGCCTTTTAGAGGTAATATGCTCGTTCTGAGTAGGCGTCCAATGGTCATTTGCATTTCAATGGCGTAATGCTTTTCTAATGGTGTTCGAAGGTCACCACTAACATTCTCATACAATCATGTATTTCCGCCCTTGTTATAATGTTTATTTTGTTTTTCTTCGGGGCGATTTTGTACAACAGAAGGGGTAAACCGACAGGTAAGTCAGATTTTTTTTATAACGTTTTATGTCATACTCGAATTTACAGATCCGAGTCTACCTATGATCTCAGTGAAATTAATCACTGTCATTATCTCTATTAGAGTATCTATCCTCCAGATATGTATTAAATTTGTTATTTTTCCTTCTATTGTATGTTAGTCGGTGTCGTTTTGCAGGTACCCAGCTAAGAAGAGTATTTTAAATGCTAGAGATTTTTCTGTTTGTGCACTTATGCATGTAGGTTTACCGCCCAGTACGTTAATGATTATTTTGATATTAGTATTTCCCACACAGTTTTTACATATGATGGAACTTAAGTCACAGCTAACTAATATCATTCATGACCTAATATTTTCTCTACATTACTCAAAAATTTCAATGTTCATTTTTAAATAGTTGGAGATTTGAATACCAAACCATTATATATCGATGTTTTATTCTCTTTGTGACAGAGATTCTTTTAATTTACAAAATTTATTTATAGAGTGTTGTCTTTTGCCATGAAATATTTTCTGCAAATAAAAGCCTAAGTAACTTGTGTAAATAAAATTTGTTCCCTTATAAGGGCTATTTTGTTTATGTCAGACATAACTGAATACTGAAATCTTCTTCCTACAGAGACAGGGGTTTTTTTCCTGGAAGGTAGTTTATAGAAGTTGTCTTTTCATTTTGATATTCAGTTTATGTGACAGTTCATGTTCTACTCTTCTAATTTTAGTGAAGAATTTTTCATATAGTGCTAGTTTATATATATTTATCTCATTAACTCCTTTAATTAATCAGAAGCAGGTTAAAATTTCCTTACAATTTTTCCTGTGGAGAATTATGTATCCTCAGATCTAGACCAACACTGGTTTAGAGATTCTGTTGGATTCTACTCCACAGATATTCTTGCTTACAACTATACAAAATCATGAAGGTGAAATCCTGATGATTTATTCTGTTGAATGTGGCATTCAATATTTTTAATATAAAATCAAATAACTATATGTAGCCAATTCATACCACAGAAAATAGAAAACCAGTGCAATTTGATTACATACCACTTAGGCAATCGACCAACCTCCCAACCTTAGAATCCTTCTGTCTCCTAGGACTCACCCCCGAGCTGAGATCACCTCCAAGAACAGATCAACCCCTTGATCTGTTTAGGAGCAGCTTATTTAAGCTCATGTTCCCCAAAGCATGTTTCTAATTCTGCGTCCAGAATAGCAGGAAGGTTTTCTTCCTGTTTTGCCTAGGCTTCCCATTTTGGGACTCTTTAAAGCTATTTTATGCTTTTCCTCATATTTTCCAGCTTTTTACCTGTTCCCAATTACTTTCCTCATCATTGGGGAAATTTAGATTCTTCCTCAAAAATCTAAATTAGAATTAATTCCTTTCAAGGATTTTTTGAAAGATTGTGGGGAATAGTTGCCTTATCCATCCTCATGGATTTAGCAAGTGATCTCATAATCTCATTTTGGTCAATATGCACACAATCATTTTATTCATTTCCTCAACTTAAATATTAAATTACATTCACAAAATACTTATCCTTTGGGGTCCACTCCCCTTAGGATTAAAGTTCAAATGTCTAACTTTGAAATTCAAACACATAAATTGGGGGTGTTACATATTCCCCCTCTGAAAATAAACACCGTCCTCGGTGTTGTTATTTAACTACTAGAGTTCATTTTTCAAACAAAAATGGATATCTCTCCATCATTTCAGCTTCTCTTTCCCAGGTAGCCTCTTCAGTAGTAAAGTGCTTCCACTGCACTTTTACTCTGGCTACTGTTCTATTTCTCAATTCAATTTCTTCCCGCTCCAATACTTGAAGCGGTTCTGGCAGAAACTCCCCTTATGGTTCCACCTGTACAACATTCCAATCAACTATGTGAGAAGCATCATGCACATATCTTTTTAATAACGAAACATGAAACACATCATGAACTCTAACATGGGGTGGTAAGGCCAGCTTGTAAGCCACTGGTCCCACCTTTTCTAATACTTCAAAAGGACCACAATATCTAGGAGCCAGTTTCGCACAACTTCCAGCATAAAGTGTGCTGTTTTTGGGTTTAATACGCAAATACACATGATCCCCCACTTTGAATTCTCGGTGCACTCGTTTCTTATCAGCATAGTTTTTCTGGCGATCTTGTGCTGTCTTGATGTTTCTTTGTATTTGTTTAACAATTCTTTCCATCTCTTTTAAGGCATCAGGCCCCAACATTAGTTTATCCTCTGGTTGGCTCCAGCTCAAAGGAGTACAACACTTTCTTCCATACAGTGCCTCAAATGGACTCGTCTTGATAGAGGATTGGTAGCTGTTATTATAGGCAATTCGGCTAAATGCAAATACTCTTCCCACTTTGATGGCCTATCCATCACATACATTCTCATCATATATTCCAAAATTTGATTAGTCCTCTCTGTCTGTCCATCAGTCTGAGGGTAATAGGTGGTACTAAAATTCAACTTAGTACCCATCCCTCCAAATAGTCCTTTCCAAAAAGCTGTTGTAAACTTAGCATCTCGGTCTGAAACAATTACTTTTGGAACCCCATGAAGCCTTACTACCTCCTTCAGGAACACATTCGCTACTTGAGTTGTCCCAAAGGTAGATTTCACTGGTATAAAGTGGGCAGCTTTTGTTAGAGTGTCTACTACCACCATTACCGAATCATGTTGGTATTTGGTTTTGGGTAATCCTATTATAAAGTCCATAGAAACTGTGTCCCATTTCCATTCTGCAATTGGCAAAGGGTTTAAAAGACCTGCTGGATGTTGATGCTCAACTTTGACTAGTTGAAATTCCATGCACCTACTTAAATATTCTGCTACATCTCTCTTCATTCCTGGCCATAACAAATTCTTTTTCAGGGCTGTTAACATTTTCTGATATCCTGGATGTCCTGCATATGGTTGTTTGTGATATTCATCCACAATTTCTCTTTTTAAGGACTCTACATTGGGAATATACAACCTGTTTTTATAACAGATCAGCCCTTTTTGATTTTGAGTGAAATCAGTTTTCTCCTTTTTCTGTAGTTTCACCAAGAGTGTTTCATAGTTTGGATCTTGATTTGCTGCTTTTCTCACCAACTCTTCTACTTCGATCTGGGCACTACTTCCAATGTTGTTTATATTCTGACAAGCATTCCTGCTTAATGCATCAGCAACTTTATTTTCTTTTCCCTTGATATGTTTTATGTCCATATCAAATTCACCTAAAAAGGACAGCCATCTGGCTTGTCTTGCATTCAGATCAGTTTGGGAAAAGAAATATTTGAGACTAATATGATCAGTCATCAATGTAAACTTTTTCCTAAGAAGATAGTGCCGCCACATTTTCAAAGCATGGATAACAGCTGCTAATTCCAAATCATAGGCACTATAATTCTGTTCATGTATTTTCAGTTTCCTAGATTCATAGGCAATAACTGAATTTTCCTGCAAAAGGACTCCTCCCAAACCCTCTCTACAAGCATCTGTACATACAACAAATTCTTTATCAGGATTTGAAATATTTAGGATAGGGGCTATAGTGAGTTTTCGTTTTAATTGGTCAAAGTTGTTTTCGAATTTGTTTGTCCATTCAAATTTGACACCCTTTCTTTGTAATGATGTTATGGGATGTGCTATAGCAGAAAATATCTCCACGAATCTGCGATAATAGACTGCAATCCCCATGAATGATCTTACTGCTGAAACATCAGTTGGTACAGGCCATTCTTTTATAGTCTTTATCTTTTCAGGGTCAACTGCAAGGCCTTGTTCAGAAATAATATGGCCCAAATATTGAATCTTATCTTTATAAAATTCACATTTGCTGATCTTGGCATATAGCTGGTTTTCTTTCAGAGTTTGTAACACTATCTGCAAATGTTCTCTATGTTCTTCCTCATTTTTAGAGTAGACCAAAATATCATCTACGAACACAAGAACAAATTTATCCAAATACTTATTTAACACACTGTTCATTAGACACATGAATGTGGCAGGGGCATTTATCAAACCAAAGGGTAGGACTACAAATTCGTAGTGTCCATACCTGGTTCGGAAGGCTGTTTTGCTGATGTCTTCTTCCTTGATTCTGAGCTGGTGATAACCAGTTCTTAAGTCAATCTTCGAAAAAACTGAAGCTCCTCTCACTTGATCAAAAATATCATCAATTCTAGGTAAAGGGTATCTATTCTTAATGGTCAACTTGTTCAGTTGGCGATAATCAATGCACATCCTAAAAGTTCCATCCTTCTTTTTCACAAATAAGACTGGTGCTCCCCAAGGAGACACACTTGGTCTAATATACCCTTTATCTAGCAATTATTGCAATTGCATTTTTAGTTCCATAAGTTCAGGAGGACTCATTCGATAGGGGGCTCGAGAAACAGGTGTTGCTCCCGGCACCAGATCGATTGTAAAGTCAATTTCTCTTTTGCGGGGAAGATGAGGAATCTCATTTGGAAAGAATTTCTTAAATTCCCTTACCACCGGTAAATCATTCAGCAGACTTTCTCCAGTTTTCTGTTCTATTTCCTCCACATGTACTGCATAAACTTGGTATCCTTTTCTAGTTGTTCCTTTTAATTGTAGGGATGATATTTGTCTTACTGAAATGGATTTTGGTTTTCCTTTGAGAATAAAAGGTTTCCCTTCTTCATCCACACAATGCAGGGTTTTATCCCAGCAGTTCATTAGGGCTTTCTTCTTTTCCAGCCAGTCCATTCCTATCAGCAAGTCATAAGAACCTAGAGGCAATATGTTCAGATTTACTTCTGTTTGAAAATCATTTAATTTGATTGCTGTTCTGGGCAATTTATGTGTTACCTTTCTCTTCGTTCCAGTGGCCATCTGTACCAACCATGACTGATGAAATTTTTCAGGTTTAAGATTACATTTTTCTACAATTCCAGGACTAATGTAACTCAAAGAAGCACCCGAATCAATCAAAACAGTAACAGGTAGGTCAGAAATCTTACCCTCCATTTCCACCATGGTTGCTTGATGTTCTGCTTGCCGATTTTCCAAGGCTGCACTGATAGTTGGTATATTTCTGGCTATATCAATTACTGTTGTCGCTTCTCGATCCTTCATGATCATATGAATGTTTCGATGAGGATATTCCCTCAAAAGATGGGGTTCTTCACAGCCTCAACATTTCAAGGGTTCCTTCATTCTGACTGTCCCTTCCGTTTTACTGTCTCCATCTATTTGTTTTGAAGCCACTTGGGACTGAGCAGTTTGACTTTCTTTGGGTTTATTAAAATTTTTCCGCTGATGATCTCTGCCAAAGTTCTTTAAATATGCTAGTTTTTGTCTTTTCCCCTTGAACTCCCCCTTGTTTAACCAGTTCTTTCCTTGCTCAGCTTTTCCTTTAAACTGCTAATAGCATAATCTCGCTTTTCTAACAGCTTCGTCCATTGTCTTTGGGTTGTCAAATTCAATTTTCTCTTTGTATACAGTAGGAAAACAATTCAGAAACCTTTGTACTTTTGCCTTTTCTTCCCTAATGTAGGGTACATATCTCAGCAGATTTGTAAACTTAGTAACAAACTCATCAATAGTGAGTTGTCCTAGTCTAAGTTCATAGAATTCCTTTGCTTTATCATCATAATAACGCTCATTCAAATAACGATTTTTGAACTTAACCTGAAAATCTTCCCAAGTAACTGTCTTCTCATCAATGGCATGAACCATTTTCGTCTCCTCCCACCACAAGGTAGCTTTACCTTGTAGCTGGTAAACAGCTAATCTGGCCTTTAGAATTCTTTCATATTCATAGACCTGGAAATATTTAATCATATTCAGCAACTAGGCTTCAGCATCTTCCTCCTTTTCTCCATCGTAGGAGGGAGGTTTGATCTTTCGGAATTCCCCTTGTAATTCCTTTGTCTGTTTATACTGATGCCTAGCAGCACCATCGTCATCAAATTCATCAATCTTCCTCTTTCCGGAACCTTTGCCTTCTTGGCTGTTCCGTGAAGCTAGATCTTTGATGAGTTTTTCCTGCTCCTTACTGGCTGATGACAACCTGTCATTCTGGCTTCTTAGTTCAGCCAATTCTCGTTGCAACCTGTGCAACATGACCATCATCGGAGCGTTGGGATCTGGTGTACCAAACTCATCACGCAGATCCACATAAATTTCTTCACCTTTAGCCATTTCAGCACCACTGTACACACTCATAACACAGATCAGCAAGCTAAAAAAAAATTTCCACAATACTCATTTATACAAGAAACACTCAGCAACAGTGACCACAATAACAACAACCCAGTTTTATAACTTGGGCTCTGATACCATTTGTCACGTCTCTCTCTTTCGTTTACACCACAAAACAATTTTTTTTATTCTAGCAAAGGTTTAACCTTTTGTCTGCTTACTATTTTGAATCTTTCTCTAGAATTTCTTTCCTCATATATATATAATTAAGCACATACATATATGATTACTAATGTTTCTAGAACCAAATAGTAGGGATAAATGTGATCAACATATGAACAATTAATACCCTAACCACTTAACACAACATAGGTATAATTATAACCACATATGTATTGTAATAACAACATATGTATTTATACTAACATTTATAATATATTAGAGATAAACTCTACAACATACAACTATCCACAATTATAGATTAACATTTATAATGTATTATGGATAATATTGAGTCTCAAGACTCTTATATATATTTGTATACGTTCATATCGAATATCGATACCACGATTATGTTAGGGGTACGTAACATTAGAGTTCGAAGATGTAATAACCACCTTGTTTGGAATAACATGGAACGAAATATTAGGACGAACCCTAGCTATGTTACATATACCTATTACTAAAACTTATGTGGCACCGTTCTATGGTTCGACAGCTGGCTACTCGTTTCCGTATGCCATCACAAGATTTACGTTATCTCCCATCGTACCTGGGCGTGGAGATATTCACGCACCCTACCCTCCCTTACTGAAATTTTTCGTGGTTAGGGCGGCGCCGGTCTTGCTCCCAAATAGATGTTTCTCCCAGCCCTTGTACTGCTACATATAAAAGAATGACACGTATCATCGTTAACGCTGTGTGGGTTCTGAATTGGCACGGAAGAATTTAAATCATAGCAGGGGTTTGCCAACTGATCCTCGAGTTGTGGCCGAATTAAATAGCATAACGCAGAAATAGTACGAAAAATCTTTCGACTTGTTCCTAAAATATCCTTTGTGATTGTTTTTGATTTACTTACAGGCATTAGGGTTTTAGTTTTCCCCCTGTAACTTTCGTTCTATTCATTGCTGGTTCATTTACTGGGTTTATATATCGCTCTGCCTTGCCCTCTCGGCTTCCCTTTAGTCTCTTAACAATCTTCAGCTCGCGACATACCTACCTAGCCTGCGTATTCTCTGTCGACCAGCTGGTAAGCTATCTACGCTTCCTTTCTGCGTTCATTTTATGCGTAGGGTAGTATTTGTTCTACCTGCATTTCCTTCTCAGCAATGTTGGGTTTTTTTTGTTTTCTTCTCTCCTACTGTTACCACGAATTTTCACTCCATTACTTCTACCATTTATGTTTATCCAATGGTTAATATGTTCTTCTACATCCCTATTTCAAGTCTGGGCGTTCGTAGGGATTCAGAAGTTGATGTGAATCTAACCTCATCGTTGCTTCTACAGCTAAAGGGCTCTAAAATACACGTCGTAGAACCAGTTTACCTCCATGCACTCGAAAATTGCTTCCCTAATCTCGATACCCCTCCGAGTTTCCAACCCTGGTCACATCTTTAATGTATGTTTCTACGTTTTTCTGGTTACTATTTTTACTGAGCTTCTGTTAACGTATTATCGATACAATGCTTAATTTCTGTAAGATGTTTTTTTTTCTTTTGTATCCAGGATTCCAATATCAACGATAAATGGATTCCAGTTACATCGTTTCACGCCTGGCGAAACCCCTGTTTCGTCTTGTTTATGGTGGCTCGATTTCCGCACAAGTTCATTACGATTCTCCAACCGGACGTTAGGGTTCTCAATGGTTGCGTTCAGCTCAATTGTAACTTATTGTTTTTCGTTTTTCCTCAGAGGGTCAAGAATTCACATCTGTATGTAATTGTTCTAAGATTTTTTTTTACTCCTCTACTGTGCCTGCTACGCACAGAAATTCCATTGTAATTTCTATTTAATATTGTCCTAAAGCTAATTAGAATGAAAGGAGCGTATCTGCGAATTCGCCTTTTAGAGGTAATATGCTCGTTCTGAGCAGGCATCCAATGGTCATTTACATTTCAATGGTGTAATGCCTTTCTAACGGTGTTCGAAGGTCGCCACTAACATTCTCATACAATCATGTATTGCCGCCCCTGTTATGATGTTTATTTTTTTTTTCTTCGAGGCGATTTTGCACAACAGAAGGGGTAAACCGACAGGTAAGTTGGATTTTTTTTTAATAACGTTTTATGTCATACTCGAAATTATAGATCTCAGTCTACCTACGATCTCACTGAAATTAATCACTGTCATTATCTCTATTAGAGTATCTATCCTCCGGATATGTATTAAATTTGTTATTTTTCCTTCTATTTTATGTTAGTCGGTGTCGTTTTGCAGGTACCCAGCTAAGAAGAGTATTTTAAATGCTAGATATTTTTCTGTTTGTGCACTTATGCATGTAGGTTTACCGCCCAGTACGTTAATGATTATTTTCATATTAGTATTTCCTCAACATTTTTTACATATGATGGAACTTAAAGTCACAGCTAACTAATATCATTCATGACATAATATTTTCTCTACAGTACTCAAAAATTTCAATGTTCATCTTTAAATAGTTGGAGATTTGAATACCAAACCATTACATATCGATGTTTTATTCTATTTGTGACAGAGATTCTTTTAATTTACAAAATTTATTTATAGAGTGTTGTCTTTTGCCATGAAATAATTTCTGCAAATAAAAGCCTAAGTAACTTGTGTAAATAAAATTTGTTCCCTTATAAGGACTATTTTGTTTATGTCAGACATAACTGAATACTGAAATCTTCTTCCTACAGAGACAGGGGTTTGTTTCCTGGAAGGTAGTTTATAGAAGTTGTCTTTTCATTTTGATATTCAGTTTATGTGGCAGTTCATGTTCTACTATTCAAATTTCAGTGCATAATTTTTCATATAGTGCTAGTTTATATATATTTATCTCATTAACTCATTTAATTAATCAGAAGCAGGTTAAAATTTCATTACAATTTTTCCTGTGGAGAATTATGTATCCTCAGATCTAGACCAACACTGGTTTAGAGATTCTGTTGGATTCTACTCCACAGATATTCTTGCTTACAACTATACAGAATCATGAAGGTCAAATCCTGATGATTTATTCTGTTGAATGTGGCATTCAAGATTTTTAATATAAAATCAAATAACTATATGTAGCCAATTCATACCACAGAAAATAGAAAACCAGTGAAATTTGATTACATACCACTCAGGCAATCGACCAACCTCCCAACCTCAGAATCCTTCTGTCTCCCAGGACTCACCCCCGAGCTGAGATCACCTCCAAGAACAGATCAACCCCTTGATCTGTTTAGGAGCAGCTTATTTAAGCTATTGTTCCCTAAAGCATTTTTCTAATTCTGCGTCCAGAATAGCAGGATGCTTTTCTTCCTGTTTGCCTAGGCTTCCCATTTTAGGGACTCTTTAAAGATGTTTTATGCTTTTCCTCAGCTTTTCCAGCTTTTTACCTCTTCCCAACTACTTTCCTCATCATTGGGGAAATTTAGATTCTTCCTCAAAAATCTAAATTAGAAATAATTCCTTTCAAGGATTTTTGAAAGGTTGTGGGGAATAGTTGCCTTATCCATCCTCATGGATTTAGCAAGTGATCTCATAATCTCATTTTGGTCAATATGCACACAATCATTTTATTCATTTCCTCAACTTAAATATTAAATTACATTCACAAAATACTTATCCTTTGGGGTCCACTCCCCTTAGGATTAAAGTTCAATGTCTAACTTTGAAATTCAAACACATAAATTGGGGGTGTTACAAATTGGGGGTGTTACACTTACAAAAACCATACTACGATCCTACATTTAGAGGTACTTAGGTTTCAGTCTTAAAGAATCTGTTTAAATCCACCAGAAAAGGGACTTGCAAGAAAATTCCAAAATTAAATTAATTATCTAGTCTTAATAGAAAAGAAAAGGGATGTTAAGAGCTTTGACTCCTGAAAAAAAACCTCCATCATGATAATATTCTAAAGAGAATTCAAATTTAGATGAATTATTAAGAGGTCTTATGAAGACGGAACAAGAAAAAGTATGAACTAAGGCGGGGCAACTCATTAAGTACAATATTCTTCGATATGTGCCTTATAGCAGAGAAGAAATGCCAAAGTACAGTGAATTTTGAACTTTCTAAACCACATATAAAAAGATGGAATTGAAATTGACAATTATAACATTACGAAAATGATTCTTCAAAAAATATGACTGTGTTACTAGTAAAAGAAAAACGGATCGATTTGCTGAAAATCTTGCAGAAGCAAGAAAAGAGAAAGAGAAAACAATCACAAAAGGAATCAAGAATAGACAAACTGAATATCTGTCAAAAATGATTTAAATTGCAGGTACCAAATCTGACCAATCTGTGTCTATTTTACTTGATTCAATAGACAAATTAAATTATATCAACCCCCGGTAGTGGAGAAATGTGAGCTAAAACTAAAAAAAAATCAATACTCTAGACATGTGTAGTAAATTTCAGGGACAAAGAAGAAGGCCACTCGCCAACTAATTAAATTATCTGAACAAAATGAAAGTAAATTGTATAGAATTAAAATCAAACATCCTTCCTATACAATCGTATGATCGTCTAGTGGAAATGGATTGAATTGAACCATAGAAAGAAAGAGTAAATTTCTTAGATAAAACAGGTACTTGTACTAAGAAAATATGAAAATAGGTTACAATTAATGAAAATAAAAACTAGTGACTATTAAACAAATATTTTTCATTACAACAATAATGGAAGACAAGGAAAAAGATGTCAAGTATGTTTCCCGAGTTGGGGAATTGGGACAACCAACATGAATGAGTCTATGGAAGACTTGTCTACAATTAAGAAATTCATAAAACTAACTCTAGAAAAAAATTCAAGGATGTATAGAGGGAATAATAGTGAACAATATGAGTTGACATTTCAATTACAAGTAGAGAAGAATTATATTAAACTGAGTGTGCTTCCATGAGGGGAGCACAAATGTTGGTTTCCAAAAAGAAGCATAATACCTTCTGGATGTCTACAGAATTAGACAATTAAACCAGTTAACTATCAAGAACTGTTTAACTCGTCCAAAAATAGATGAACTAATTGAACAAGGAGGAATAAAACATCTATAAGACAACCTTCTGAACTAGAGAAGGACATTATAAGGTTGATAATTTGACCTTTAGACTTACAAAAACCATGCTACAGTCTTATATTCAGGTAGTTAAGGTTTGAGAGTGGGGAAGAATCTGCTTAAAGTGCAGAAGAAAATGGATTTGCAAGAATAATTCCAAAATTAAATTAATTCTCTTGTCTTAAAATAAGAAAACAAAAGGGATGTGGAAACCTGACTCCTAAAAAAAAAAAAACCTCTGTCATGAGAAGAGTTCAAGAGAAATTTAAATCTTGATGCCTTAGTGACAGGTATTATGAATACAGAACAAAGGAAAAAGTATGAACTAAGGCGTGACAACTCATTGTAGATAAAATGGTGATTAAATTCACAAAAAAATATTCGATATGTGCCTTATGCTAGAGAAGAAAATGCCAAAGTACATTGAATTTTGAACTTTCTAAACCACATCTAAAAATATGGAATTGAAATTGACAATTATAACATTACGAAAATGGTTCTTCGAAAAATATGACTGTGTTACCAGTAAAAAAAGAAAAAACGGACTGATTTGCTAAAAATCTTGCAGAACCAAGAAAAGAGAAAGAGACAACAATCAGAAAAGGAATCAAGAATAGACAAACCGAATATCAGTAAAAAATGATTTAAATTTCAGGTACCAAATTTGAACAATGTGTGTCTATTTTACTTGATTCATTAGAAAAAATAAACTATATCAGCCCCAGATAGTGGAAAAATGTAAGCTAAAAGTAGAAAAAATTCAATACACTGGACATGTGTAGTAAATTTCAGTGATAAAGAAGAAGGCCACTCGCCAAATAATTAAATTATGTGAACAAATTAAAAGTAAATTGTATAGAATTATAATCAAACGTCCTTCCTATACATTCATATGATCGTCTAGTGGAAATGGATTGAACTGAACCGTAGAAAGAAAGAGTAAATTTCTTAGATAAAACATTTACTTGTACTAATAAAATAGTAAAATATGTTACAATTAATGAAAATAAAAACTTGTGACTATTAAATAGATTTTTTTCATTACAACAATAATGGACAACAAGGAAAAATTTCTCAAGTATGTTGCTCGAGTTAGGGAATTGGGACAACCAACATGAATGAGTATGTGGAAGATTTATCTACAATTAAGAAATTCATAAAACTAATTCTAGAAAAAACTTAAGTAGTATAGAGTGAATAGTACTGAACAATAAGAGTTTAAATTTCAATTAGAAGTAGACAAGAATTATATTAAACCAAATGTGTCTTCACGAGGGGAGAACAAATGTTGGTTTCCAAAAAGAAGGATAATACCTTCTGGATGTCTATAGAACTAGACAATTAAACCAGTTAACTATCAAGAATTGTTTAACTCGTCCAAGAATAGATGAACTAATTTATCAAAGGGGAATAAAACATCTAAAAGATAGTCTTCTAAACTAGAGAAGGACATTATAAGGTTGAAAATTTAACCTTTAGACTTAAAAAAAGCATGCTACAGTCCTACATTGAAGTACTTAAGGTTTGAGAGTGGAGAAGAATTTTCTTAAAGCATAGAAGAAAAGGTAGTTGCAAGAATAATTTCGAAATTAAATTAATTCTCTTGTCCTTAAATAAGATAAGAAAAGGGATGCGGACACATGACTCCTAAAAAAAAAAAAAAAAACACCTCTGTCATGTGAAGAGTTTCAAGAGAAATTCAAATCTCGGTGACTCAATGAGAGGTATTATGAATATGGAACAATGAAAAAAGTATGAACTAAGGTGGGACAACTCATTGTAGATGAAATGGTGATTAAATTCAAAAAAAATTCTTCAATATGTGCCTTATACCAGAGAAGAAAGTGCCAAAGTACAATGAATTTTGAACTTTCTAAACCACATCTAAAAAGAGGGAATTGAAGTTGACAATTCTAACATTATGAAAATGGTTCTTCGAAAAATACGATTGTGTTACAGGTAAAAAAAAAAAAAAGTTGGATCGATTTGCTGAAAATCTTGCAAAAGCAAGAAAAGAGAAAGAGACAAGAATCACAAAAGGAATCAAGAATAGAAAAATTGAATATCAGTCAAAAATGATTTAAATTGTAGGTACCAAATCTGACCAATTTGCGTCTATTTACTTGATTCATTATAAAAATTAAATTATATTAACCCCAGAAAGTGGAAAAATGTAAGGTAAAACTAGAAAAAATTCAATACTCTAGACATGTGTATTAAACTTTAGGGACAAAGAAGAAGGCCACTCGCCAACTAATTAAATTATCTGAACAAATTAAAATTAAATTGTATAGAATTACAGTCAAACATCCTTCCTATACAATCGAATGATCGTGTAGTGGAAATGGATTGAATTGAACCATAGAAAGAAAGAGTAAATTTTTTAGATAAAACATGTACTTGTACTAAGAAAATAGGAAAATAGGTTACAATTAATGAAAATAAAAACTAGTGACTATTAAACATATTTTTTTCATTACAACAATAATGGAAAACAAGGAAAAAGTTGTCAGTTTTGTTACCCGAGTTCGGGAATATGGAAAACCAACATGACTGAGTCTATGGAAGACTTATCTACAATTAAGAAATTCATAAAAGTAATTCTAGAAAAAATTCAAGGATGTATAGAGTGAATAATACTGAATAATAAGAGTTGAAATTTCAATTACAATTAAAAAAGAATTACATTAAACCAAGTGTGTCTCCATGAGGGGAGCACAAATGTTGGTTTCCAAAAATAAGGATAATACCTTCTGGATGTCTATATAATTAGAAAATTAAACCAATTAACTATCAAGAACAGTTTAAATCGCCCAAAAATAGATGAGCTAATTGATCAAAGGGGAATAAAATATGTATAAGTAGTCTTCTGAACTAGACAAGGACATTATAAAGCTTAAAATTTAACATTTAGACTTCAAAAAACCATGATAGAGTCCTACATTCAGGTACTTAAGGTTTGAGAGTGGGGACGAAATTGATTAAAGCGCAGAAGAAAAGGGAGTTGCAAGAATAATTCCAAAATTAAATTAATTCTCTTGTCCTTAAATAAGATAAGAAAAGTGATGTGGAAACCAAACTCCTAAAAAAAAAAAAACCTCTGTCATGAGAAGAGTTTCAAGAGAAATTCAAATCTTTATGCCTTAGTGAGAGGTATTACGAATACAGAACAACAAAAAAGTATGAACTAAGGAGGGACAACTCATTGTAGATGAAATGGTGATTAAATTCACAAAAAAAATGTTCGATATGTGCCTTATACCAGAGAAGAAGATGCCAAAGTACAGTGAATTTTGAACTTTCTAAACCACATCTAAAAAGATGGAATTGAAATTGACAATTCTAACATTATGGAAATGGTTCTTCAAAAAATACGACTCTGTTACCAGTAAAAAAAAAAAAAACTGGATCGATTTGCTGAAAATCTTGCAGAAGCAAGAAAAGAGAAAGAGACAACAATCACAAAAGGAATCAAGAATAGACAAATCGAATATCAGTCAAAAATGATTTAAATTGAAGGTACCAAATCCGACCAATCTGTGTCTATTTTACTTGATTCATTACAAAACTTAAATTTTATTAGCCCCAGATAGTGTAAAAATGTAAGCTAAAACTAGAAAATTTTCAATACTCTAGACATGTGTAGTAAATTTCAGGGACAAAGAAGAAGGCCACTCGCCAACTAATTAAATTATCTGAACAAATTAAAAGTAAATTGTATAGAATTACAATCAAGCATCCTTCCTATACAATCGTATGATCGTCTAGTGGAAATGGATTGAATTGAACCATAAAAAGAAAGAGTAAATTTCTTAGGTAAAGCATGTACTTGTACTAAGAAAATAGGAAAACGGGTTACAATTAATGAAAATAAAAACTACTAACTATTAAATAGATGTTTCTCATTACAACAGTAATAGACAACAAGGAAAAAGTTGTCAACTATGTTTCCTGAGTTAGGGAATTGGGACAGCCAACATGAATGAGTCTATGGAAGACTTATCTACAATTAAGAAATCCATAAAAGTAATTCTAGAAAAAATTCAAGGATGTATAAAGCGAATAATAGTGAAGAATAAGAGTTGAAATTTCAATTACAAGTAGACAAGAATTATATTAAACCAAGTGTGTCTCCACAAGGGGAGCAAAAATGTTGGTTTCCAAAAAGAAGGATAATACCTTCTGGATGTCTTAGAATTGGACAATTAAACTAGTTAACTATCAAGAACTGTTTAACTCGTCGAAAAATAGATGAACTAATTGATAAAAGGGGAATAAATCATCTATAAAACAACATTCTGAAATAGAGAAGGACATTATAAGGTTGAAAATTTAACCTTTAGAATTACAAAAACCATGCTAGAGTCCTACATTTAGGTACTTAAGGTTTGAGAGTGGGGAAGAATCTGATTAAAGCGTAGAAGAAAAGGGAGTTGCAAGAAGAATTCCAAAATTAAATTAATTCTCTAGTCCTTCAATAGGAAAATTAAAGGGATGTGGAAACCTGACTCCTAAAAAAAAAAAAAAAACCTCTCTCATAAGAAGAGTTTCAAGAGAAATTCAAATCTCGATGCCTTAGTCAGAGGTATTATGAAGATGGAACAAAGAAAAAAGTATGAAATAAGGCAGGACAACTCATTGTAGATGAAATGGTCATTAAATTCACGAAACATTCTTCCATATGTGCCTTATACCGGAGAAAAAATGCCAAAGTACAGTGAATTTTGAACTTTCTAAACCACATCTAAAAATATGGAATTTAAATTGAAAATTCTAACATTACGAAAATGGTTCTTTGAAAAATATGACTGTGTTACCAGTAAAACAAAAAAAAAAACTGGATCGATTTGCTAAAAATCTTCCAGAAGCAAGAAATGAGAAAGAGAAAACAATCACAAAAGGAATCAAGAATAGACAAATCGAATATGAGTCAAAAATTATTTAAATTACACGTACCAAATCTGACCAATTTGTGTCGATTTTACTTGATTCATTAGAAAAATTAAATTATATCAGCCTGAGATAGTGGAAAAATGTAAGCTAAAACTAGAAAAAAATTCAGTACTCTGGACATGTGTAGTAAATTTCAGGGACAAAGAAGAAGGCCACTCACCAACTAATTAAATTATCTGAACAAATTAAAAGTAAATTGTATAGAATTACAATCTAACATCCTTCCTATACAATCGTATGATCGTCTAGTGGAAATGGATTGAATTGAACCATAGAAGGAAAGAGTAAATTTCTTAGCTAAAACAGGTACTTGTACTAAGAAAATAGGAAAATAGTTTACAATTAATGAAAATAAAAACTACTGACTATTAAACATATTTTTTTCATTACAACAATAATGGACAACAAGGGAAAAGTTGTCAAGAATGTTGCCCGAGTTGGGGAATTGAGACATCCAACATGAATGAGTCTGTGGAAGACTTATCTACAATTAACAAATTCATAAAAGTAATTCTAGGAAAAATTCAATGATGTATAGAGTGAATAATACTAAACAATAAGAGTTGAAATTTCAATTATAATTAGACAAGATTTATATTAAATCAAGTGTGTCTCCATGAGGGGAGCACAAATGTTCGTTTCCAAAAAGAACGATAATACCTTCTGGATGTCTATAAAATTAGACAATTAAACCAGTTAACTATCAAGAACTGTTTAAGTCGTCCAAAAATAGATGAACTAATTGATCAAAGGGGAATAAAACATCTATAATACAGTCTTCTAAACTGGAGAAGGACATTATCTTGTTGAAAATTTAACCCTTCAACTTACAAAAACCATGCTACAATCCTACATTCAAGTACTTACGCGACAATATGCTACTGAAGCAATTGAATGAATTTCATGAGAATTCATAGAATATGTTCTGATATGCCCCAGTAGAGGGATAAGAATAATAGGAACATTGTATCATAGTGCTCCAAATCCTTAGAGAACATTAACTACATGTAAAAATCAACCAATGGGAGTTTCAGAAAATCCTAATAGCCAATAATCGGACATGAAATTTCTAAAGAGGGATTGTCGATAAATAAGAAAATAGATGTAGTATGGGATTGACCTAATTCAAATGAGATACTGGAAATTCAATCAATAAGGGGTATTGACGAATAATACCATAAAACTGAAAGAGGATTTCCTTCATTGCAGAAAAATGAGAATGTAAAATTGAGTGGAAAAATAAGTGTCGAATTAATTTAGAACAACTAAAACAGAAATTTAGTACTACACTAAAAATTGTTGATTCAACAAAGGAGTGGTGCTATATACTAAAAAATCATATAGAGAGACTAAGAAAAATATCGCTGTAAAATAATGCAGAAATAGTTGATAAATATCGTAATTTGAAATTGGAAGAAACATGAATATAGTTATGAAGTATATGAATTAGAATTTCTTGATGTTATAAATACCTTAAAAATGTGGAAGTAGTAGCAGTGAGAAAGGTAAAATTAGTGATAATAATTCAGAACTATTCCTTTACTCAAATAAATTGAAATGCAAAATAAACAAGGTGGTAAATTTCCTCAGTAAATTCGATAGAAGGAAAAGAAAATTGAATTATTGATGTGTAAGTAGATAGACTCATCAGATTCTGACACATACAAGTATTAGTGTAAGAATTGAAGTGGGAGAGAAAATGCAAGAAGAATTATTGAAAAGCCCTCAATAGGTAAGATTTCAGTAAGATGAAATTGTATGATAGATAATAAATCAACGAGAATTGATTGTTACACGTAAAGAATATAAAACTGTAATTTTTCAATGATGAACCATAAAATAGTAGATGAATACAATAATAGTACCACTAGAGACCTTATGTAGGTCATATAGGTATACCAACATAATAATAACCTTGAAGAAAAATTATAATTTTACCAGGGATGAAGAAGGAGGTAGAAAAAAAACAACCTTGGCACATTGGTTGAAAAGTCAACAAGGTAAATTAGAACCTCAATATCCTACGGGTACATTAAATTCCCTCTTTAATTGAAAATAGAAGAAAGAAGTGGTATCAATGGAAACCAAGTCACGACTACTAAGTACCAAGTAACAACATGATGAAATTGTGCAAATAGTGGAAAATCTAAATAGAACGGTACAATTATGCCTTTACAATCAATTTTTTGCACATCCCAAGTGATCAAAGGGTTCAAGAGAGAAATATTTAACTCTGTGGAATCACAAAATTGATTTCTCTGAAAGGGATTCCAAAATTACATATACTTTTGGGAAAATATTGTCTGGAGGAAGGGGGGAAAAGATGAATTGCAGTGCAGCTTACTATCTTCACACAGATAGGCAGACAAAAAGAATAAAGAAATTTTTAACATACATACTGTACAAGTATGAAATAGATAGAATACAATTATCAGAGATCCAGTAACATAAGTCAGTCAAAAACCTTGTAGTAAAAATAATATTTGGGGCCACACTGCACTTAGTTGGAGTTAATAGAAGGACAAATTGGTCTTAGTACCAGAAGTACTACGAGAAGTGGAAATAATTCATAGAGAATTCAATAATGCATATCAAGTATAAATAAGTATTAACTTCACAAAAATGATATTACATGTTGACAATTTTGTTGAGGTGTAATTGTGTTGAGAAACACCTCAATATTGTGGGGCCATGCGGACTAGAGATAGATTATAAAATCACTCTACTTCATCATATTAATATTGGTTTCAAATTTTATTATTGAAAAAAATTTATGTACATGAACTTGCTCACGTGATTGAGCGGACCGTGATACAGGTGGAAAACTAAATGAAATTTGTCCAGATAAAACAGTAGCTTCGGTGAAAGTGCAATGGAAACACTTTGCACATGAGAAAGCTACTTGGGAGCAAGAAGTTATGATGAAATAAACATAACCATCACTGGCTAATGAATAAACATAGATATTGAAAAATACTGAGGACGGTGTTTTGTTTTAGAGGGGGACTATGTAATATCCCTATGGAGAATACACATAAACATCAGGGGGAGCTAACAGATAAATTATGTTATTATATATTAATTGTGGAAATTAATATATGAATGTGGAAATTATATCATTGTAAAAAGACAGAGTAAATTGAGAGTAGGAAGTCGAATCCATGAGGATGGATTAGATTCCTAAGACTTTGCCAAAATTCTCCATAAATCCTTGGAGAAAAATGAAATAAATTAAATTTTATTAGATAGAATAAAAAACTCTAAATAAAATCCTCTATAAAGTGGAAAGTTACTCAGAAGAGGTAACAATAAAACTAGAAATCAGAAAATCTTGTTTTAAAAGCATATTTTGTTGAAAAAAAGAAAAGCAAAGACTCTGCTATGTGAAAAAACATCCCAAAATAACTGGATGTATTTATGGAAACATGCTGAGGGAAAGAAAGCTTAAATCATTTATCCTAGTATGACAGAGAGGTTTTCTACATTTAGGAGAAATAGGTCTCTGCTCAGGGGAGAGCTATGGAAAAAGCTCAAGGTTGGGGGGCAAATAGTATTTATAACAATGGTATGCCCATTCTGTGAATTTTAATGTTTTAGACTGCTATTATTAGTTATTAAATGTTGATATGGAAACTGGAATAAATTAAAATATTATAAATTGTGACTTAAATTTCTGTAAATGAAGTTATAAAAATTATGTGTATTGTACATTGTTTAATTTAGATCAAATTAGTGTCATATGTATTTGACGGATATTAACCATAGATGAATATAGTTCATCTTTCCGTGTTGTTACATAGAGTTATATTAAGTTAGGGACAAACAAACATAATCTCTAAACTGTGAGTTGTGGTGTAAATATGTTTTTTAAGTACATATAAATATTTAAATTTTTGTTGAATAATTTCAGCATATGTATTATGAAACCAAATACAATTTAGCTATAGTAATAGCAGAAAAATATGAAATAGAAAGGAAATTCTAAATAGAATATAGTTTAGATACACAACATGAATATAAATATAGATCTGAATAATAAACATACAATTCAAGGTAAAATCTAAACATAAAC
Organism: Pinus albicaulis; assembly: GCA_034641835.2. Taxonomy (NCBI): domain Eukaryota; kingdom Viridiplantae; phylum Streptophyta; class Pinopsida; order Pinales; family Pinaceae; genus Pinus; species Pinus albicaulis. Next base: position 1,144,878,907 of record CM076572.1, read on the forward strand.
ATATATTACTCTCATATAGAAATTATCTTAGGAAAATTCAGATTGAGCCATACAATTATAAACATGTAATATAGAAAAAGGTTTTAAAATCCTTAATTACACGTGTTAGTCATTTTTCATAAAAATCCTCTAGTGGAGATGAGGATAAAACTAGTTAAAAACTTTCAAAAGATAAAATTATTATATAACAGTTTAATTTCCAATTTATCTAGGTCATCCGTCAAAATTCAAATTTCAATGTATGAAGATGAATTTTGTAAAATGAATAGAAGGGTGATGGAGCCTCCAATTTTCTGATGACTGGCATGAGAAAGGTGAAATTGATTCTTATATTTTCTCACAGTTGATCATAAATAATTGTATGAGAGACTGAATTAAATAGAAAAACCCTGCAAAGAAACATAAAGATCAAAGTTAGAAAAATATGTGGATGAAAAGAAAGGAAAAACGTAGAAGATGTACATGTAATAATAATAATACCTCTGAATTCTATCGTCAAAATATAAATTTTTCCTGTACATATCATAAACAGAATTTTAGTACAAGAAGATAAATAGAACAAAATTATTTATGTGACTCAGCCCAAAAGAAAAATTTGAGAAATTCTATACTCGCCTGAGGGAATAGGTGTACTGAGGTACATCAGAACGTGATATAGTTGCGGAAAACTATACAAATCTGGAAAAAGGGTTTTTCTTCAATTAATTCCACAAGAAAACTACTATAAAATTTATTTATAGTTAAAATATGGAACTCAATCACTCTAAATGAGTAGAGTAATATGAATTAAAATTATATTTCTCAGATTCTAAACAACAATAATTTCAATTCAAAAGTTGTATAACATTATAATACTTGACATACTATTATAGATAGTTAAATTGTATATAGGTAAATTAAATTAAATCTTCTGTATAGTTTTACAGAAATATGTTAAATTTTATTAAGTCTCTTTTAAGTAGCGGAATTAAAAGAAGAATAATAAAATACAAAAATAACATTGAAAATATATGGAATTAGAAATTTTAAATTTGATATTAATGTAAAAAATATATAAACTAAGGAGATAAATGGAAAAATATAGGGAATTTTTACAGGAATTCATTATTTCACACTAAGTCAGTTCCCAAAGAAGGGTAGTTATAAAGTATGCTATTACATAAAATACACACAACCTGTACCTCTATCAAACCACCAATTATCAAATATATGTTACACATTATGAGATAAATAAATTCGTATTGTCAACTCTGAATTCAATAATATAAAAAAGAAAATATTTTTTCCCAATGCAGAGGGAAGAGCCTTTTCTGCTAGAGTACGCAAAATGCGTATTCTCGTCCAACTGGAAGTCGTAAATATATAATTCTATTATATATATCAATTACATAAGTACCTGAATAATTACCGAAAGATATTAATATTTTATAAATCAAAGAGAAAGAAAATGAAAATATCGTGAAATAAATTATATACAGAAGTTAAAATAATATGCATAAGAGGAATCAAAAATTGGGGAATCCTTATGTGTTTAACCATTCATGAAAACGCTTTAACAGACATTCGGGGGTATTAGAGAATCAAGAAAAAAAATTAGGGAAAAATCTTAATTCGATAACAAAAAATCGTATGTAATATTTGAAATAGAGTATTGAATACACATTGTTCTGATCGATTCATTGGGGAAATTCATTACTATAAATACAAATTGGAAGTTAGCAGGAAAAATAAAGTCACTGTAATACAATTACGAAATCAAAATTCAGAAATGAATTATATGAAATGGAAGAAATTCTTATATTATGAAATTCACCTCAGACAAAAGAAAATTGAAATATAATCATAGGGTTGAAACCTCATAGTAAACTTAACACAATTAAAAATCTAAGCAAAGTACGTAAAGAGGAAGGTAATTACCTCATTCTCTAATCGTTAGAAACACTATGGAAATCCAGGGTAATTCGACAGAATTCCAACGCAATGCAAACCATGCTATCGATAAGTTTAATTCAACATTGAAAAGAAAAAATGTGACTGAGATTTTCTTAATGGGTAAAATATGTTAAGGGAAATGCAAAATAGTAAATGCAAGCTAATGATAAACATAAGGCAAAGATAAAATGTGTTTTTCTTACCTGAATCACAAATTTAGTATGTAGAAATGGAAGGAGAACCTTCAATACGGCCTTCCAGTAGGTTCAAGTAGAAACGAATAAGTATAATGAGGGCTTAAGAATACCAGCCTCACAAACTTCACAGAAAATTCATGGTAGGAACATTGGAGAAAGGTTTCTCTCTGCGTTGTTCTCTCGAGTGGAAAATTGGAAAAATGACAACACAAATGAAAATGATGAAATGAAACCTTATTCATTCAGTGCATTAACAAAATTCAAATTAATCACAACCATCATGTAAGGTTAGATCGAGCCTACACGTGTCCATCGATTGTATGGATCCCATGTGATAATCAGGTGGGAAAGTACTTGCATTAATATGGTTTTGTAAAAGAAATAATGGGGAGTTATTACATATGAGTATGATCACATAATTTCCAATGCAAAGCATAAGGTAATGCAACAAAACGTTAATGAAATATAAAGTATGTGAGTACGAAATATAAAGTATGTGAGTACGAATTAATGACGACGAAGGGTCCTATAGTTTTATAAAATTTTAATGGAATCTACATTAAATATTATGAATAGGAAATTTATGTGCATTGGATAATGGGATATATATTGTTTTATGGAACTAATAGCACTTTTAAAATCAGTTTCGGCATGAAGTCCTAGGTTGAGTGATATGTGTGGAATCTATAACTATTGCGTGGATCATATAGAAATATATATAATGTTATGATTCCAGTAATGATGGAATGGTAATTTGACTCCATTATTCGGATTTTAACTATATTAATTGGAAAGGTTATCAGAAAGGTAAAAATGATATTTTGAAGGAAAATAAGAGAAGAGAAATATTTATTAGAAATTTATTCCTAAGGTTATTGAAAATTATAATTGATAAATTAGAAATCGAATTGTGATAATAGTATGGGAACATGACATAGTTAAAAGTATGTTAAATCATATGAAATATGACATTGAAATATATGTATGTACCTTGTATTTGGGATATATTATTGTTGTGTAGTATGCATTAGCGAGATTATTATTATGTGGGTTGTGTGGTATTATATTTTCATTAAGCCATCAATAAATAATATGGTAGGGTATTTATCATAATTTAATAAATATTTATGATAGTTTAAAAATTTATAAGGGGCATATTATAACTTGAATTTAACATTATGAAAGTCTGGTATAAGTTTATAAAAAGGGTGTCGTGGGGAACTATAGTCGTATAAATATGTTATAGAATTTTTATAAAATTATGTTATAAATGACTTTTAATTAAAGAGATATATGTGGAGGAACATGTATCATAATAACCGAATTATAACAAAGGGTGTATGAACATCAAATGAAATTTAAACATAGCATTAAAATGATAGTGGGGATGTTAGAAGATCTGTTGGGGAACATGTACAGTTGAATACAAGATAAAACTTGATAAAAGGAAAATAACATTGAATGACAAGATATTGATAATTATGACTAAATTGGAAAATGAGCAAGTTTTAAAGAATATAACCATTGAGCCATTAGAAAGTTTAGAGTTAAAACAAGAACAAACAATTTCTTAATTGTGTATGTTGAAAGTGGATAATTTTCATGGCAAAAAGTAGTAAAAGAAAGAAAAAAAATTGGGTAAATGGGAGATGTTACACCTTGAAATCAAATGAGTAGGGTTTTGTCAATTGGTGTTTTGTAAGCTCATGCTTGTGCCAAGTCAGTTTTCTGTTTAAGATAGGATTTTCTTAATGAGGAGCTACTAACCAAGGTTGGTGACATATGATATTTCCCATGATATAAGTAATATATCATAACCTACTTATGTCTTGATACAGACATCAATATGCTAGAGATGACAAAGAACATCAATAGTATGGAGATATCAAAGAAAGCCTCTCAATCAACAGTAGGCATAGTGTCACCAACATCATCTACAGGGACAATGTCAGTAGCAAGAAATATTCAGTATGTGTATCTTCATTCAGTTGTAGAGGATAAAATTGTAACAAATTTTATGCTACTATGGTTTTCCTTTTGAACAAAAGCAACAAAGAGAGAGTAAGGATCTCTCTCGTAGATACAAAATAGTTTTGAGATGTACGAAGTAAACATGATTGGGTAGAAATGGAACAGTAGTATGGTACGTGAAGAGAGATTTAGAGAGAAACAACACAAGTGAGTGTCGTAGAAAATTAAAGTGGATGTGTTAGAAGAAACTGTGGACTCCAAAAATCCATCGGAAGAAGTATGCAGTTCAGTATGGCATCAAATGGAACATCAACTCATGGGTAACAACCACCTTGACAATTATATGTAGAATCAGTCCTATGTATGGCATCTAACCACATACAACCAAACATCGTATATGATTTATTGTTATTCGAACATTATGTATGATATATTACTGTCCAATTTTTGTGTTGATATGTGACAATATTATTCACAAACAAAGTTATGAACAAGATAGATGATAGCTTATCTATGAATAAGAAACTAGATCTGTCAATTTGTTAAAATGAAGCTTTCATCCTTCAAATGATCACATGACATAATGTCTTGTCAAGCACAGTAATAAGAATATCATGATTTTATTACATTGAGAGAGGATCCTATAAAGAATTTCCCAAATGAGAAATCCTCCTCTTTAGGAATTGAGCAATTTGACGTATTGGTAGTTGTCATAGCAAGACTTCAGAGGGAGATATAACATCCCTAATTATTTTCTTATTTAATGTTGAGATAAGTGATTTCATCTAAATATGATGACCCTCATTTCTCATATCTATATTTCCTTAGAGACTACATATAAGTTTTTGATTATAATTGGACGATTTTGGCATATGGATCAAAGTATTAATTATAGGTTGCAAGTAGCTAGATGGGTAAGTTTTTCGAAATACTTATTTTTCAATATTTAGAGGGATCTATGATGTTCATGATGTATGTCCTAATTTTAATGTATGGAAAAGCTGGTAATCTGGAAATAAACAACTTATGGATAAGCCTCATAAATTGGAAAAATGTTCATAAATATTAATTACCTTTCTAAAGCACACTGGAGAGAGTCGTTAATCTAACATTATGTTGAATGATAAGAGCACATCTAATTGCTATGTCTCTTGAGGCCCTCCTTTATTCCTTGAATATGTCAAAGATTGGAGTCTGAAAGCATCGTTAAAGAAGAAATTACAATGCAGTAATCATGGCTTCTTATGAAGCCATTTAAAGAAAATCTTTAGGAGTTATTTATGCTCATCAACATTCTTGTATATTGAAGACTAGGAGTTCTTCTCATATCAACATTAGGAACCACTTTATTTATGGTATAGCCTGAAGCATTTAAGCTCCACCATTTCGTGATGGATTCACATTTATTTATCATCCTTGCAAAGTTTCTTTCTTTGAAAGAGCTTGAAAGTCATGAAAATACCCTACTATGAGGGCCTTGGTTGAACATTGAGCTTTAAGAGCTCCTAGGTGGTTCGGGTACTTCTTTAACCTATGAATGACCATAGGGTTAGTGGTTCACCTTCCCATATTGGTGCAATGTGAACATAGTGAGTGGTTCACCTTCCTCTGTGATACCCTATGGCGATTGACATGCGTGTAGGGTGAGTGGTTCACCTTCCCCTATGATTGATGAGATATGCATAGGATGATTGATTCACCTTCTCCTATGGAATATGAGCATGATGATTGGCTCACCTTATCCTACGAATACTACAATGAGAGATGCATATATGCATCTGTTGACATGTTGGTGGGACGTGGTTCATCCTTTCCTCACATGTAGGATGCTCATTCCATATGATTGGTGGTTGAAAATTTTGTAGGATGTATTTAATCATTTCCCTACTCTTGGTGATTTACATGCATGTAGGATCTGCTTCATCATTTCCCTACGATGGTTGTGATATGTGACTGTAGAATATGGTTCATCTTTTCCCTATGTGTCGTTGTGAGCAGGATGTGATATATTATTTGTGTGCTACTGATTGATTATCATCCTAACAATGTTACCGATGAAATAGGTAACC